>JAUAME010000004.1:17447500-17780000 GCA_030820535.1 Quercus parvula | reverse complement strand
ATGAGTTTTGAAGAGCTTGGTTGTTCTTTGCTGATGGTGTTGCAACCTTGGTGTTTTTGGGAAAGTGAATTTGAGTTTTGCCTGAGGACGAGCAAAAGTTAAGTATGGGGGAATTTGATGAGAATGCAAAATGTCACATTTTTCTCCCTTAATGTTTAGCCTTTAATATTTATTCGGTTCCTAAATGTACACATTATTCTTATATTTTGATTTAGGATGCGAATGGAGGCATTAAGTGCAAAACGTCGCTAATTGGGCGATTCTGGACAGCTTTGATTTTGCATTGTAATCTGGGCATAACTCTCTCGTTGGAGCTCTAATTGAGATGATTCAAGATGCTATGGAATGCCAAGACAAAGCTCTACAACTTTCATGTTTTGATTTTTGAGAGATACGGGCTTCATCAAGGTTGAAATCGGGCTTGAAGTTGCTGCACCTGCACTGTTGACATTCTAGAATGTTCCTTTGCCTGCAATTCTAATATGCAGATTTGATGCGGTTTATTTTTGGAAGCTTCTAGATCTGATGCACGAAAATTCCAGTTGAAAAACACCACTTTCCTAGTTATATTAGGACTTTGTTTCATTTTTTATATTTTTCCTTAATTAGTCAAATTTGGATATTATTATTTAGAATATTTTAGGAGATTTCGTAGGCTTGGGAAAGGGGGAATTAACGTGAAAAAGAGGGAGGAGAAATCAGAATTGAACCCACACGCCTCTCTCTCCCCTCTTCTCTAATTTTCTCCTTTGAGTTTTCATCATGGCCTTGCGTGGCTAAAACTTTTATACTTGGTCGAAGGAAACTGAAGCCTCAGAATCAATAAAACTGTGAGATCTAATTTGTTTTTATTGTTCAATTTATGCTTTGAATATCAGACGTTCTTCTTTGCCTATTTTCATGATTGTCTCATTTAATTACTAGGAGACCTACTAGTTTATTATTCGTTGTAATCTACTGCTAGGTTAGATATCAAATCCGTAATTGTTTGATCTCTCTAACTTGTGAAGCAACCAAGATTTAACGATTTGCCATATCAGAAATTATTAGATCTTAGGAAGAACGCTTGACTAAATTAAATACAACCGCTTATGCTTGTGTTGTTTAGTTTCATCAATCTCTCTAACTCTTAAGGCTGCTACTAGATTAAACCTTTAGCGCTTGTCTTGGGTTGTTTAGTAGTTAGGGTTTATTAGATCGCTTGTTTTGTAGTTAACTACAACTAAGGAGAGATAGGAAAATAGTTTCAACGGTGAATATTTAAAGTGTGAATTGATATATACTTGCATCGATGATTAGTTGTAAAATTCCGATGGTGGATGTTGACTTAGACCAAGGTTTGTTCTTTTGATTGATTTCAATACTTTAATTTGAATTGTTCCTTAGTTATTTTTTTTCATAAATTGTTTTCATTATACTCAACCCCCCCCACCCCTTGTTCACATAGCATAAAATTAGGCTAGATACTCTCCGTGAGAACGATCCTTACTCACACTACTACATATACTTTTAGGAGTATATGTTTTATTTTTGGTTGCCTGCGACAGTAGACCAACCCTATAGTGCTATTCCTTAAGGGAGATATCCTACTCAAGGATAAATTAGAAACTAAAAAGGTACGGAGAAAGGCTCCTTGGTTTTGGCTGTTCAAGGACCAAAAATTGTACAGACACTTTTTTTCTGGGCCATACTTGCTATGCATACATCCTGAAGCATCAAAGTTGCTCCTTGAGGAGTTGCACGAAGGGATTTGTGGAAGGCACACAAGAGGCAGATCTTTGTTTCACAGGGCCCTTACTCAAGGGTACTGTTGGCCGAACATGCAAAAGAAAGCGCAAGATTATGTGAAGAAGTGTGATCAATGCCAAAGATTTGCACCAAATATTCACCAACCGGGAGGGGTCCTTAATCCTCTGTTCAGCCCTTGGCCATTTGCTTAATGGGGCTTGGACATTATAGGTTCTTTCCCTTAGGCAGCTAGGAATAAGAGATATTTGCTAGTCAGCACATATTACTTCATCAAGTGGGTTGAAGTTGAACCATTGGCAAACATCAGGGACATGAATGCCAAGAGATTTATCTAGAAAAATATTGTCACTCGGCTTGGAATCCCTCGTACACTCATCTCGGACAACGGTCTCCAGTTTGATAACAAAGCCTTTAGGAGATATTGTTGTGACCTAGGCATAACAAATAGATATTCCACCCTACATATCCACAGGGGAATGTATAGGCCGAGGCTTTCAATAAGGCCATAGTGAGTGGGCTCAAGAAGAGGTTGGATGATGCAAAGGGAAAATGGGTGGAATAGTTGCCACACGTCCTTTGGACATATTGGACTACACTTCGCAGGTCCACTGGAGAGACACCCTTTTCAATGACTTATGGAGCCAAGGTTGTTATCTCTCTGGAGACTAGGTTCCCAACGCTAAGAAAGAGTTCTTTCACCCCATGCAACAATGATAAGCTGTTAAGGAAAAGCTTAGACTTAGTTGAAGAGCGAAGAGAAAATGCCATGGTCTAATTGGCTTATTATCAACACAAGCTCAAGCAAGGGTATGATGCCAACATGAAGCTAAGGCCATTAACGCCTGGGGACTTGCTATTAAGAAAGGTTTTGGGTACTACAAAGAACCCAGCATGGGGAAAATTAGGGCCCAATTGGGAATGACCAATCGTATTACCTCGGTGGCCAGAATAGGTGCGTATTATCTTGAAGATCTAGATGATAAACCACGCCCTTGGAATGTAAACAACCTGAGAAGGTATTATTATTAATAAAAGTTTCCCTTGCCATGTTTTGGTTTATTACATTATGCGTAATTTGTCCTACTATTTGTTTGAATATCAAACAGAACCTTGGTCATGCCTAGCTCCTCGTATCACATACCTTGGGTAAATTAATGTTTTACGTTATTTATCCAAGTATTAAACAGAACCTTAGCTATGCTTGGCTTTTCAGACCACATGCTTTGGGTAAATTAATACGTCCTAACATCTATCTAAATATTAAACAGAACCTTAATTATGCTTGGCTCCTCGGACCACATGCTTTGGGTAAATTAATACTTTCTAACATCTTTTTAAGTATTAAACAGAATCTTAGCTATGTTGAGCTCCTCGAACCACATGCTTCAGATAAATTAATACTTCATGACATCTTTTTCTAAGTATCAAACAGAACCTTGGTCATGCCTAGTTCCTCGAACCACATACCTTGAGGGAATTGATATTGTTAGATACTTTCCTAAGTATTAAATAGAACCTTAGTCATGCTGGGCTCCTCGGACCACATACTTCGGGTAAATTAATACTTCATGGCATCTTTCTAAGTATCAAACAAAACCTTGGTCATGCCTGGTTCCTCCAACCACATGCCTTGGGTAAATTGATATCTTCCTATCATTCTGCTAAGTATCAAAACAAAGCCTTAGCCATACCTGGCTTCTTGGACCACATGTCTGAGGTAAGTTGGTACTATTTACTAAATATTTGAATTTCAAATGGGGTCAGCCACTCTACATTGCAAAGGTCTTCATTGTGGTAACATGTTTTAAAAAAATGCTCATGAGCACACTTAAAGCATTTATAGGAATACGTATATCTGTTTGAGAGTTAATTGCTCCTCTAGTCCTTTAAACTTGCTAATGAGTGGAGGATTGAGTAGATTTAAACTTGTATGTATACTACATCAATGTGTATGTTTTTAGACTTAAAATTGTACTTTGCCGAGACAGGGAACTTAGTAGATTTTAACTTATCTTGCTGTTGATCATGTAAGGTGGGATAACTAAGTTGCCATTTATGTAGAAAACTAAATGGGGCTCTATCTCATTTCCATGTAAGTTAAGTGTTAGATAAAACATAAATCATGTTGAAATCAATATTGTAAATATGAAGAAAAAACTTGTAAATTATCATTGATCTGAGCCTTGGAAAAAGGCAAATTGCTTACAAAAACTCAAACAGGATTACAAGTTTTGAAAATAAAGACAATAGATAAATAAATAAATAAAAACTACTACTCTAAACTACTTCTTTTTTATTACAATTTTTTCTTTGGGCGAGGCCTTGGACTGGGAGACTACGACCTCCAAGGATCCTTGGTCTTTGCCTTTGGGGTCACCTTTGGCAAGTAATGGAAGAGTTGCAAGAACAATCTCCATCCTGGATGCCTCCTTGTCTTTAATGGGATCCTGGGGAGTAGCCAGGGGCGTGGTGGCATCAGGGGTCACTCCCTTGGTCATCTTAGCCTTTTTTTCAGTCACCCTAGGCTACTCGGCCTTTTTTGGAGGGCTACTAGAGAAGGGAGGGACTTTTTTTGGACTATTCTTCTCAAGTTTTGCTACCTTGGAAGGGGTATCTGCCTTGGAACTGATGGAGGAGGAGGCATGGATGGCAGGGAGGTAGTATACACTCTCTGCTCTCCTGAATGTAAAAGAGGCCTCAACCTTGGCTTGGTTGAGGGCCTCATTCCACACTTTGAGGAAATAGTTTCTACATACCCCCGAGACCTCAGCCCTTAGGGCCTCTTCAGTCTCTGTCACCCCTATGTCATAGCCATCCTACTTGGCTTGATCTCTAGCCTTCTCGACCTCCTCCAATTTCTTCTTTGAATGCTCGAAAATGTGTTAAAATACAAGAGTTGTTTAGAGCTCCAAATTAAAAAATTACGGCTCGATAGATTTTACTCTAACTTATACTAAGTGCCGGAATAGAGTAAATGCGAGCGGATAAACAAATAAACTACTCTAAGCCAGTATCAATATAACACAGCAGTAATATTATAGCTAAGAGAGTAGGGAAGAAGAATGCAAACACAAGATAACACGCCGATGTGTTATCGAAGAGGAAACCAAAGAACTCGACGAAAAACCTCCCTGCCACCCTCCAAGCGATAATCGGTCCAGTAGACAATCAGTTGGGATACATGGGTTAGCAAGAGACCCTCCAAGCCTAATCTACCCGATGCACCTAAGTCCTCCAAGCTCCTACTCCAACAAGGCTTCTCGGAACCGTGTCTTGTCTAGTTCTCCGGATCCCATAATATGCCCGATTGCATCCACTAAAGCCTGGCTTCTTCCAATGCTTCTCAGTAACACCAAAGCCTCATTGAACATTCTGAAAGGGTGTGGTAAGTGTTTGGGCTATCAACCTCTCAATGGTATGGAAATAGAAAGGTAGGAGTTAAGGAAAATCCACAAGCAATTTGTGTAGAAAATTGTGGGTATAACAATCTCTAACTCTCAAGGTTTGTAGCTAGGGTTTTCTCTCAAAAGCACTACTTAACATCTATGGGTAATGTGGGTATAAATAGTGTAGGCACAAAAAAGTGTGTATCAAAAATGACAGTTTGGTAAAATAGAATGTTTCGCGAGTATCTCGCAGGAAGGCCTTACCCACGAGACACTCGCAAAACACAGCTGTCTCCATCTGTCTTGACTCTTCACATTCTAGTCATATGCAGGGCACATGCATCACTTCGCGGGATGCTAAGTCACGAACTACCCGCAAAAACACTTCAGTCTTCAATGCCTTGAGTCTTCACACAAACACACACACTCTCTCTCTCTCTCTCACACACACAACCCTTACAAATAAATCTCACATGAAATACAGGATATAAAAGATTGAACATAATTACAATCAAATTTGGCATGAAATTAAAGCCAACAAAACACATAGTTGTAAATTACAATTTTACATTCTTTAATGTGACGATTTGCTCTTTAGAGGCGGCAAACTGGTTCTCGGCCAAGTGAAGGAGCACTCGTTAACCTTCAGCCAGCCTCTCAGCGTTGTCCAAGGCAGCTGTAACAGTCTTTCTCTCCCTCTCCTCCTCAAGCAACTTACTCTTGAGCTCCTGGATACTTTTTTCAGCCACGTGGAAGGCATCCACGGCCGCTATTCATCTCCCTTATTCCTCTTTCATTTGCCGGTGGGAGTAGTTCACTGTTTCCTCGGCCTTGTACGTGGCTTGAATAGCTTGCCAAGGAGAAAAGCATTTAATAAAGGAAGAAAAAGAGGTAGTGGAAAATAAAATATAATAAGTGAAAAAGAAAGAGAGGGTTAAAGTACTTACCATTGCGAGGTCCCTTTTTAAACCGAGGAACACCTCATGTTTGCTCATGGATCTGAGGTCGACCATATCCGTTGATAGCAACAGAGCCGGCCTCACTGAGTTGGCCACGTAGCTCGCCTTGCCCCCTTGGAAGTCTTTTATAGAGACATCACTTGGTAAGGGGCACCAACTAGCACCAAGGATGGGGCCCAGGCTGGTATTGCGACATGCTAGTCACACCTCCTCTCACCCTCGTTGGATGACTTCGTCTGCATGCCTCTCGGCTATTTGGCCCCCCTCTGGGGCTCATCCTCCTAGGAGGGGTAGGTTCTTACTGTTTCCACCACCTTTTTACCCTTCTGATCCCTCTTCCTCTTATGGTCGGCAAGATCAGCTTGAAGGGGTTGAAGGGGTGGAGGGGTGGGAAGCTTGGACTTGGATGCCTTCCCCTCCGGTTGGGACTCCAGCAGCTCCTAGAGAGTTAATCTCGGCTTGTGTTGAATCCCCATCTTTTTAGAAACTGTGGTGTCTTCTTGGGTACTATCTACTGGAACCAAATGAAGGTGGCTAGAGTTACTGACCTGAAGCTCGAGAGATAGTGGCTGGTTGAAAATGCCAAATTTGTCTTCAAAGTCAGTCACCTCAACCACTCCTAATTCTTCTCCTTCTTCCCCCTCTTTAGTGGCTAGTTGCGATGAGGTTGCCTCCTCCTCAGTAGCATGTTGGAAGGGCAGTGCTACCTTTGGTATGCCTTCAGGGATTGGATCGATGGTAAGAGTGTCTTCGGGGATAAGACCGGTAGTAAGGAAGCCTAGGGCAGTAACACTGTTCCAATGTAGGCGAGGGTCCCTTGCTTTGATTAGGCATCTCGGCGCCTAGAAACTCTTGGTGATGGGGATGTAGTCCAAGATTAGATGGGCCGCTCTCAGTTAGCTGTTTGTGTGGACGAACACCTTGGCCTTCAAGATCTTGTCCAAGCTCAGTTGGTTCATGAGATTGAAGTTGGGGATAGCAGCATTCTTACCTGCAAAACCATTATGAGAAATAAAAAACATCAATAGAAAAAAATAACGCAAGTCAAAAGAAATTTCATGTGCAAACACAAACAAAAGAAAAATAAAAAGAGGTAACTTTGAAATAATAAACCTAGACCTAGAACCCCACCTGGTATCCCCTCTCTCGTTGGACAGGGGAGGCCATCGTACCACTCCCCTAATACGATCAGGTAGTCCTTTTTTAGGCCTTTGTTGGAATCGAGTAGGCATTGGATGACCCTGACCTTGGGGTACCTAGATTTTAGGTAATACCCCTTCCCCGTTAGATGGTGGAGGTTGTAAATCCAATTAACGTTATGGTGAGTGAGGTTTAGGCCCATTCTCTTGTAAAGGGCATCTACACTACCTAAGATTTTAAACATATTTGGGGCACACTGGTTAGGAGCTAACCTATGGGCCCTAAGGTAGTCCCTAGTGACCGTGCCCATAGAGATTCTCATCCCTCCTTCTATAAAGGCAATCATTGGGATTACCACCTCTCCCTCTTGCCTATCCTCATGCCATTGCCCCTCCTTACAGTATCTAATTGCGACACCTAATGGGATCCTATACCTAGCTTTGAAGCTCTCTAAACCCCCCTTAAAGTCTACCAAATGGGAAAATCTACCCATTCCTAAGAAAGGTTTGGAGGTACTAAGAAGATTGAGAGAAATAAGAGGAGCAGAGAAGGAAAAGACAAAGAAAAGAAAAGTAGATGGAAAAAATAAATGAAGAGATTTATAAAGACTTATGTAAAGAAGTTAACTGATCTCCGCGGACTAGCTCTTGGTATTTGTGAGGGCGCAAGGAGTTTGGTAAATTTGCAGGTTCAATGTATGAATGCAAAAGTGAGAGGAATGATTGATTTAAGTGGTATTTATATCGAAGAGAAAGCTACAAGCGGGAAAATTCCCGCCTAATTTCCAGAAAAATCCTTAGTCGTTGGATTCGCATCATGCCATAGAACGTGGGGGACATGGAGTTGCAAAAATTTAATAAAAGAGCATCTCAAATACTTAAGCGTCAGGAGCGTACCTTGGGCAGTTAAAAAGGCATCTGTACAAATAAAGGTGATGTAAAATGGGTGCGGAGGAATTATAATTGCATCAAAATCCTCCTTTCTTCCTGAGGAGCCAGAAAGAAAAATCTCGAGGGGCTATTGTAGGGGTGATAGGCCCAGGAGCCCATATCTATGTATATATTGGGCCAAAGGCCTAATCCGAGGATATTAAGCAATTTGAGGATGGGTAAACACTTTCATGAGAATCTGTGTTAGTAAGTGAGTAAGTGAAATCCGATTAAAGCCATTCAGAAGGGTGGTCTGAGGAGGAGTCCTTCCTCAGCTGAGCAAAGCCGAGGTCGAAGGGTGTGGTCTGCCATCGAGAGTAACGTTCTGGATCATTCCATGGATGAGGATAAGTATCAGGAAGGAACAGGACAGAGGGGAGCCACAAAATATCTTAAGGGAAAGCTGCTACCACCGCATTAAATGCTCTGCAACTAACTCTCTAGCCGCATTTATAAGGAAATGATACCTGAACAGTAGCTTTCAGCCTTACTGGTACTCTCCAAAGACTTCAGGAAGGTGTTGATGTGACAAGGATCATCACTAACACTCTAATCTACACGTGGAAGGTAGATATGAAGGCAAAGGATGGTATAAAATAGGAAGAAGGCAATGAGAAAGAGGGATTGAGAATTCAAGAGAAAAACACTATAGCAATTGAAAGTTGAACTTGTAATCTAGCTTGAGAGAAATATACAAGAAGTGATCTCCTCGGACTGTGCCAAGGACGATTTTATTTAGAATAAACCAGTCTATCTTCATTTTCCTGTCATGTGAATCCACTTTACTTGTTGTATGATTCATTAAAACCCAGTTTTCCAACCCATTATCTACAAATTCATTGTATTGGGTTTTTTAGGCCTAAGTTCATTTATCCTTTGGGCTAAGGACTCTTACAATGACTACTATTTTTTTTACCCCTAAGCTAATCAATATCCATGGAATCAAATAATTTTTTATAGGAATAAAAAAAATTTCACATTTTTTTTTTTTTAATTTATTGACATGACCTATTGTGATTGGTACATAACAAAAGTAGTGTTAGTGAAATCCCATAAAAATTGGCCTATGTCAAAGTTATGTCTCTAATATTGCACTTTTAAAAATAAGCTACGACTTTGAAGATTTTAGTGAAATCCAATAGAAATTATATGTGCAATTAAATATCATGATAATAATACAAGGAAAAAACTTATATACAATACTTTAGATATTATTCCTTAGGTTCCTCTTTTGAAATTCAGTCATGTGGCTACTTAACTAAAAAATACACTCCATCCCATGAGAAAAAATCCACATGGTAGAATCTTAACAGGAGAATATAAGGAATAACACCTAAATACTATACCTAAGTTTTGCCCATAATAAAACTTCTACTCTACCTTTTTTAATTGATAAAAGTACGTTGATGTTAATTGAAATTCAGGAATGTAATTACTAAGAAAGACCAACAATGTACACAGGTAGAACATGTCTTACTAAGCACCAAAGGCAATGAAAGAACATAATCTCCAAACTAGTGGCGGCTCCAGAAATTTTGTTTAGGGGGGTCATTAAAAAAATTTAATAAAAAAAGAACTTCAATATATCGAGTTACCGACAAAATATATATATATATATATATTATTACATGGGGTTTTACAATTTCCTTCTATAAGTATTCAAATTTTGAATTGTTATATGATAATTCATTACAAGTATCTATTGCCAATGTGGGTAGCTATGAGCCTATAATCATTTTATTTTGTTAAGTTTATCTAACATTTTTATTTTTATGCAATTTTTATTATCTATTTATTATTGTTTTTATAAAAATATTTTAAACTAAATGACTAAACTAAACTCATTGGCTTTGTATTAATTATTGATGCACACAACCACACTCATTCATACATAAAATTATACACTAGTGTCTACTTAAACAATCAAATGCTTGGACAATTACTAACTTTACATTTTTTTTTTCTTGAATTTTACTAACTTAATAACAGAAAGTTATTATAACATGATAACAATATACACACATTGTTGGAAATATACATGTACGCAGCAGAAAGTTAAACAGATCTACTTCATTCACAATCTATAACATGCACTATGTAAATTTCAGAATTCAAGTATAAGAGAGCGTACCTTGAAGTGGTGAATTTCAAAACAAAGATCGAAGCACTTGGGAATACTTTTAATCTTCACTCCAATTCCACTAACGCCCAAGAAGTGTGTACTCTCAATTGATTACAAATGAAGAATTAAAGAGTGACTTGCACTCACATACACCATTTCACAATGATATATCTCACATAAAATTCTGTACGTTTTTCCCTTTGCATCTAACCAATTATCTAATTAGGCTTGCATTTTGGGCCTTTCCAATTGGGCTTAAGTGTGTGGCTTGGAGTGGGACCAAAAGGGACCAATAAGACACTAGCTCCAATGGGTCTTGGGCTTTTCTGTCAACTCTTGACAAGGCCAAAGTTACCATTAACTATATTTAATACCATTATATAAATATAGTTGCACTCTAGGCCTTATCTATAAATTATATCCCAAGACTTTATTGTACATGCAATCTCTTTATAAAATATTTGTAGTAATACAAAGTCATTAATGTAGACTGCCACTTTGTAAATTACTACATCTTAATCCTTGAGTACCCGGTTTAATTCTTTTAAGTTATTCAATATATATTTATGAAATCCAATTTCATAAATATATATACTTTAGTAATTTCTTACTAAAGTGGTTAGGCCTAACCCTCTAAATAACTGAACCCATTAAACTTATCTCAAGGGAATATTTTATATCTCCGTTAAGAGATTATGAATTCCATCTTGAGAATATATGTTCCATCAATACTAAATGTGGCTACCCAACATATTGAAATTTTGGCCGTTACTATAGATCTCACTCCTGATATATCATAGCAACCTATACTACATGATCAAGTCCATTATTCTCTCAAGATTAAGAGTTCATGCAAATATAAGTCGTGAGATTTATTATTCAATTGATAGTTATTACGAGAATAATAAATCTCACAGCGGTCCAGTTCAATATGTTTTAACTCTTAAAACATATCAACTAGAAGTTACCACTTCCATGATCAAGACAAACCATCTTAGTTTATTTGTTATAGTCTTCACAGATGAAACGCGCAATTTCATCACCGACTACGAACTAAATTCTAAGTTTACAAAGAACTTATGATTTATATCTTCTGTGACTTTTCACATAAATCACATACTATTTATCTCATGGACTATATGATAATGTCCAAATATTTATGTTACCATTATTTCAGATAATAATAAAACAACTTTATTAATTACAATATTAAATCATACATCATGTCATATATAATGTCATACATAGCATCATACATGGGATTTAAGGGCACTAATCCTAACAATCTCCCACTTGCCCTAAAGACTATTGTGCACTAATCTAACTCCCATTCCCTTCAAATGTGACTCGAAAGTCTTTTGAGGCAAGACTTTGGGTAAAGGGATTTGCTAGATTATTTGCACTTTCAATCTTTGCTACCACCACATCTCCATGAGTAATAATATCTCTAATGGTGTGGTACTTTCTCTCAATGTGTTTTCCTTTCTTGTGATTCCTTGGATCTTTAGATTGTGCAACTACTCCACTATTGTCGCAAAACAAAGTAATGGGAACTTGCTCAATTCTTACTACACCAAAGTCAAAAAAGGAATTTCTTGAGCCATACAACTTCTTTTGCTGCTTCACAAGTAGCAACATATTCTGCTTCCATGGTGGAGTCCACAATAGAAGATTGCTTGACACTCCTCCATGTTATGGCTCCACCTCCCAAGGTGAAAACACATCCTGATGTGGACTTTCTGAAATCTAGATTCGATTGAAAATCTGAGTCTATATAGCCAATGGGAATCAAATCCTCACAACGGTAAACAAGCATATAATCTCTCGCTCTCCGAAGATACTTGAGAATGTGCTTTACAGCTTGCCAATGTTTTGGTCCTAGATTTGATTGATATCGGCTGACCATGCTAACTGAATAACAAATATCTAGTCTAGTACAAAGCATGGCATACATGAGACTTCCCACTGCAGAAGCATAAGGAACTTGTCTCATCATCTCTACTTCCTCTTGAGTCTTAGGCCTTTGGTCATCAAACAGAGCAACTCCATGTCTGAAAGGAAGTAAACCTTTCTTGGAGTTTTGCATGCTAAACCGTTCTAGAACCTTATTTATATATCCAGCTTGTGATAAGCCTAACATCTTATTCTTGCAATCTCGCCAAAACTTGATCCCTAGAATAAAATTAGCCTCACCCAAGTCCTTCATATCAAATTGGCTTGACAACCAAACCTTTACTGATGACATTACCCCTACATCATTTCCAATGAGTAGAATATCATCAACATAAAGCACTAGGAACATTACTACTTTATCTTGATGTCTTTTGTACACACATGGTTCATCAAGATTTTGTTCAAAACCAAATGATTTGATTGCTTGATCAAATCTGATGTTCTATGACCTAGATGCTTGCTTAAGTCCATAAATGGATATTTTCAACTTGCATACCATATGCTCTTGGTTCTTTGCTATGAAACCTTCCAGTTGTATCCTATTGATTTCCTCATCAAGATTGCTATTAAGAAATGCAGTCTTGACATCCATTTACCAAATTTCATAATCATAATGAGCAGCAATGGACAAGAGAATTCTGATAGATTTAAGCATTGCTATTGGTGAAAAGGTTTCTTCATAATCAATGCCTTCTTTTTGTGTATACCTTTTCGCCACTAACCTTACTTTAAAGGTTTCAACCTTTCCATCTATCCCTCTCTTTCTCTTGTAAACCCATTTGCAACCAACAGGTTTAATGCTTAGGTGCCTTTACAAGATTCCAAACTTGATTGGAATACATAGAATCTAATTTAGATTTCATAGCTTGGACCCAATGATGTGCATCTATATCATTAATGGTCTCTTCATAAGCGTAGGGATCCGATTCAACCTCTTCTGAGATAGCTTCATAAGTTTCTCCTAAACCTATGAATCTTATAGGAGGCCAAACAATTCTCCCACTACGATGAGGCACCTGTGTACTAGACATCTCTTGAGTAGTATCTTGGTTGTACATTTACAGGTTCATTCATTTCAGCCAACACAACTCTACTTCTAGGAGTATAATCATTCATATAGTCATTTTCCAAGAATTTGGCATTTGTGCTAACAAACACTTTATTATCTTTATGACTATAGAATAAACCTCCAACAGTTCCTTTTGGATACCCTACAAAGAAAACCACTTCTATTTTAGACTGTAACTTGTCAGACTTTCCTTTCAACATATGTGCTGGACAACCCCAAATATAGAGATGTCTCATACTAGGCTTACGCCCATTCCACAACTCTACAGGTGTTTTAGGAACAAACTTTAAAGGTACTAAATTCAGAAGATACATTGCAGTATTTAAGGCATATCCCCAAAAAGAAATTGGTAAAGTTGAATAACTCATCATGGACCTAACCATATCTAAAAGAGTCCTATTCCTTCTTTCCACTACACCATTTTGTTGTGGAGTTCCAGGTGCAGTCAATTGGGATACAATCCCATTCTTAGTTAAGTAATCCTTAAAATCCCCAAGAAGGTATTCGCCACCATGATCAGATCGAATGGCCTTTATACGTTTACCTAATTGATTCTCAACTTCAGCCCTAAACTCTTTGAACATTTCAAAAGCTTTGGACCTCCGTTTCATTAGGTACACGTAACCAAATCTAGAGTAATCATCGGTAAAAGTGATGAAGTACTCATAACCACCTCTTACCTGGATTGACATAGGACCACATACATTTGAATGTATTAGTTCTAGCAAACCTTGGGCTCTTCTACCTTTTGTATTAAAAGGTCATTTGGTCATTTTACCTTCCAAACAAGATTCACAAACTAGAAATTCATCAAAGTCCATGGGCTTTAAGAGACCATCTTTGATCAGTCTTTGAATCCTATTTGAGTTAATATGACCCAAACGCAAGTGCCAAAGATATGCATCACTAGTCGAAGGAAACTTTCTCTTTAATGATTTTACATGAGAGTCATTATCTAATTCAGAATTATATAATTCATACTTATTAGGAATAAAATATAAAGACCATCCATAATATTGCCAGAACAGATAAACATTTTACTCTTCTTTATTACAACATTGTCTTTTAGGATAATACAATATCCATGTTTACCCAAGTAAGTAGTAGAAATTAAATTCCTACGAACATTAGGTACATACAGACATTCTTCCAATATTAAAACTCTAGACTTAAAACATAAATTATAAACACCAACAGCTACAATCAGAATCTTGCTCCCATAAGCCAAAGTAAGAAACAAGTCCCCTTCTTTAAGCTTTTTGGTCTCCTAAAACCCCTGCAAGGAATTGCAGATATGATTAATACAACCTAAATCCACACACCAGGAATCTGTGGGATTTTGTGCCAAACATATTTCTAGAAGGAATGTATTATTCTTGGCAGCCTTGAATATTGGACAATTCCTCTTCCAATGTCCTTTCTCACCACAATGACAACATTTTCCTTTGATTTTCTTTCCTTTATTAGCAAACCCTAAGGCAATTTGTTTACCCTCTTGCTTGGTGAAGTCCTTCTTCTTATTCTTCTTACCCTTGCCTTTCGACTTAGGTTGAGAAGTAGAAGCTTCACCCACATTGGCTTCAACATTAGAAGTACCAAGGATGCCTTCCGTCGCTACCAACTCATTCATTAATTCAGACAAAGAGTAAATCTTTTTGTTCATATTGTAATTAAGTCTGAATTCCTTGAATGATTTCGGTAGTGACTGGAGTATCATATCCACTTGGGATTCTCCATCAATATCGGCACCTAAAACTTCCAATGTATTCAAATTAGAGATTATTGTAAGACAATGCTCCCTTACTGAACTTACTTCAGCCATTTTGGTATTATAAATTTTCCTCATAGTCTTTTGCCTTGTAGAATGTCCTTGCTCACCAAACATCTCCTTCAGACTTAGCATGATGTCTGAAACTAGTTCTACATCTTGCATTTGATGTTGTAGAACATTTGAGATAGATGCTAGGATGTAGCACTTGGCCATCTCATTAGATTTCTGCCAACGATCATATCATTGGTTTTCCTCAGGAGGAGCATCTAATGAAGGAAAGCTAGGACATGGTTTAGTAAGAACATACTTATGCTTTTCAGCTGTGAGAACTATGTCCAAATTTCTTTTCTAGTCAACATAGTTGGATCCAATCAATTTGTTTTGATTAAGAACAGTTACAAGTGGGCTAAATGATGCCATGTTCAAATCTGAAAACAACAAACATGAATATAATAAGTAAATTGGACATTATCTATTTAGCATATAAACATATAATATGGAACCTTAATAAAATCATAATATAATATATGCAACGACAACCCAATCCCATATTCAATATCCTTCAGCATAGAGTGAACATTAAATACTATGATTGAATGAGAACTATTCTCATTATTAGTGCTATCATGATAACTCTTATCAAACACTAATAACATGCCGTTTTACATTTGGCCTCTAAATAATAATAGTAAGAACTCAGCATGGAGGATACTATAATATTTAGTCTAGTGTATACCATTGTCTAGAATCATGTGTAGCCACATTTCATCCCCTTAACAAGTTTATTTTGTAGTACCATGATACAAAACACCCTCTGCATAGAATGCAAAGCTTAAGGCTAAGACAAGGTGTTTGATCAAACTATTATAAATCAAGTAATCCATTCTTGTAGGAACATGAAACAAATACTCTCTGCATGGAATGCAAAGCTCGAGGCTAAGACAAAGTATATATTTCACACTACTATGAACCAACAATGGAGGCCGTGAGATTCAACCCTTGTATCTCTCTCCCACTAGATGTTTTAAAATAAAGGTATTTAAATTTAAAACATGCATAATCTAATTACACATAGTCTTATTCTTTTTACATGTAAAAACACTTTAAAAAAATTTTGATTTTCTTTATTTCGATTAATCCAATGTGCCCCTCGATTGATGAAAAAAATTAAAAAATTCGAACTCAACCTTCTGACTTGTTCGATCGATTGAAAGTGATTTTTGATCAATCCAAAATCGTGAAACTCGAGTTTCCAGAATTTTTTTAAGGCAATTTTCTTCGTCTTTCATGAACAAACATTCAACATATGAACATCACAAATAGAGATTGATGTCAAAACTGATTTCTATTGATGCTATAGCCTTAAGATTCAACTTAACGTACTTAAATTTAAATTTAAACAACATCATAACATCAATTTCAGTTTTCATCAAATCATAGTTTCAACAACATGCAGAAAATTAAAAACATAATCTTCTAACAATATGAAACTATCATCTCTAATTCTAAAACTCACAAAACATGTTAAACAGATTGGAAATTGAAGACCGCTCTGATACCAATTGTTGGAAATATACATGTACGCAGCGGAAAGTTAAAGGGATCTACTTCATTCACAATCTATAACATGCACTATGTAATTTTCAGAATTCAAGTATAAGAGAGCGTACCTTGAAGCGGTGAATTTCAAAACAAAGATCGAAGGACTTGGGAATACTTTTAATCTTCACTCTAATTCCACTAACACCCAAGAAGTGTGGACTCTCAATTGGTTACAAAGGAAGAATTAGAGAGTGACTTGCACTCACATACACCATTTCACAATGATATATCTCTCATAAAATTTTGTATGTTTTTCCCTTTGTATATAACCAATTATCTAATTGGGCTGGCCTTTTAGGCCTTTCCAATTGGGCTTAAGTGTGTGGCTTGGAGTGGGACCAAAAGAGACCAATAAGACACTAGCACCAATGGGCTTTGGGCTTTTTTGTCAACTCTTGACAAGCCCAAAATTACCATTAACTATATTTAATATCACTATATAAATATAGTTGCACTCTAGGTCTTATTTATAAATTATCTCCCAAGACTTTATTGTACATGCAACCCCTTCATAAAATATTCATAGTAATATAAAGTCATTAATGTAGACTACCACTTTGTAAATGACTACATCTTAATCCTTGAGTACCCGGTTTAATTCTTTTAAGTTATTCAACATATATTTATGAAATCCAATTTCATAAATATATATACTTTGGTAATTTCTTACTAAAGTAGTTAGGCCTAACTCTCTGAATAACTGAATCCATTAAACTTATTTCAAGAGAATATTTTATATCTCTGTTAAGAGATTATAAATTCCATCTTGAGAATATATTTTCCATCAACACTAAATGTGGCTGCCCAACATACTGAGGTTTTGACCGTTACTATAGATCTCACTCCTGATATATCAAAGCAACTTACACTTCATGATCAAGTCCATTATTCTCTCAAGATTAAGAGTTTATGCAAATATAAGTCGTGAGATTTATTATTCAATTGACAGTCATTACGAGAATAATAAATCTCATAGCGGTCTAGTTCAATATGCCTTAACTCTTAAAACATATCAACATATCAACTAGAAGTCACCACTTCCATGATCAAGACAAACCATCTTAGTTGATATGTTATAGTCTTCGCAAATGAAATACCCAATTTCATCACCGACTACGAACTAAATTCTGAGTTTACAAAGAACTTGTGATTTATATCTTTTGTGACTTTTCACATAAATCACATACTATGCATCTCATGGAATATATGATAATATCTAAATATTCATGTTACAATTATTTCAGATAATAATAAAACAACTTTATTAATTACAATATTAAATCATTCATCATGTCATACATAATGTTATACATAATATTATACATAACATCATACAATAGGATTTAAGGGCACTAATCCTAACACACATGTAACAAACCATATCTATTTCCTAATTATTAAATTATATATATTTATATTATAATGTACACACAAACATCCACACATATCATAATTGAAACAAATAATATTATAACAAAAAGTAATACACACAATCAATATTAGACACATTCACACACATAATATAAATTTATAAAAAATAGTGACACTTACAATTCACGAACACTTATTTTTTATTTTTAAAGTTGGAAATACTTATAATAAGGACGTGTAAAATTTAAGTCAGGGTGTGCAAATATATATATATATATATATATATTTGGAAGTCAGTGAACCCCCTGAGAATAGTGTAACGCCACCCATGCTCCAAACACATGATAATCAAAGATATAGCACACAAGAAACTAAAATGTAAAAGCACAGAGAAGAAAGTAACGCAAATGACCTAGAGCAGAACAATATAATGCAAAACCAGCGGCCCGTTTGGTATGTGTGTTTAAACAACAGTTCTTAGTTTTTTTGGAAATATGTGTGGGTGAAAAAGTATGTAGAAATACATGTAATATTGTTTAAAAACTGAAAACATGTGTTTAAACTCGTGTACCAAACGGGGTCTCGCAGTCGGCAAACCAGAACAAGTTTCTACAAGGAAAATCAGATGGAAGAGTAGAAACAAAACATAGCTTTAAAAGAAACAAATGGAATGTTTCTCTCTGTTTGCATTGAAATGGAAATGATTCATTTCACAATAATTAATTTTTTGAAAATTTCTAACCACAAAAGAACAATTTTTATGTTTTTTATTTTATTTTTATTTTTTATTATTATTTAACTATTAGCACGCTAGGGAATGAAGTAATGACCCAGTATATAAAGGAAGTCCACTTTTTCTTTTACATAATTGAAAATTTTAGTGAAAAAGATAGCTAAAATAAACAAGGAATATATTACAATATAATCTTTTAAATAAAAAAACATGTACAGTCATCTAATCCTATATATATAAACCAAAAAATAGATAACCTCACTATATTCATATAAGTGAGAAGGTTCTTGGTGTTTGGGTAGCTTTCAAGAGAGAATCAATTCATTTTGGTTGATGCAATGAGCTTATTGCGGAATCCGGTAAGCTAGAGATGACAAGATTAGGCTTAACCCCATTGGATCAAGAAACTTGGAGAGTTTAGGTGCATTGGATAGATTAGCCTTGGAGGCTCTATTGCTATTCATGTATCCCAACTGATTTTTTAGTGGGTCATTTTACTGCTTTGAGGACGGCAAAGAGGTTTTTCGCCGAGTTCTTTGGTTTCCTCTTCAATAATACGTGCCAATGTTATCTTGCATTTGCTTTCTCTCTGTCCCTTACTCTTTACTTTTAATTACTGCTATGTTGTGATTAAATTATGGCTTAGAGTAGTTTGCTTGTTTGGGTATAGTTTATATTTATCATTCCACACATATATTGTTTAAGTATAAGCTTGTATTGGTATTTTTGAAATTGAGAGTCTAAACATTCACTAGTGTTTTACACACTAAGTGAGCTTTCAAACACCAAACTGTGTAATCAAAATAAAGTGTGATACAGAACACATAATATGGTAACCCTCCAGAAATGATACAAAAGGTTCACAAACACATGAATGTTCTTTAAATTTTAAAGCATTCTGGAGTTATAGGTTTGCATAGAACAATACTAGAGTATGTAGGGAGCATATATTGATTAAGATCAGAAAGAATCCTAAATGAAAAACCCCAAGAATGATTAAGCATTTTCACAACACATGGAGCATGGTGCACTACAGCTGGTGTACTGTATAAAATGCAATCAAGCATACTTAAAACTTAATGTTAGATTGCAGTAAATTCAAGTAGATTTTCCCGGAAGCCTGAAGCTAAAAAAGCTAAAAAGTAGAAAAGACAAAGAAGAATAATGTCTTAATTGATCTTTCTCCTCAATACTCAAATTGTTCTTTGGTAATGAAATGCCTTACGCCAGATAATAGAAAGAAAAAAAAGAATTAATCGCACAGTGTATGCCCTACCCCAGATAATCAAATGAAAATATTTCATTTGATTGTTTTGTCCCTGCTCAACACATAAGTACACCTTTAGAAAATATAGTTTAAAGCCTTGTCTTGTGCATAGCAATGGAACATAGATTCTAGTACAACAGGTCTTATCAACTTGAAGAGAAAAATTTCTGCAGTAAAATTATGCAAATCTAGAAATTTACTATTTGCATAGTACTTTAAGCTTCTTGTTCTCCACATAAATACAAGAAAGAAATTCTCAGAATATATGGGTTGTGAAAATACTTGCAATATCAAGTAAATCACAAAAATTCACTAACATTAGTGTAATTTTTAATCCTTTCCTCTTTCACCTTTTTATAATTCTTTTATTATCAATTATTAAAAATAGTTCAACTAACATTATTGAAAAGAACATAACTGCACATCTTAAATTCCCAAACCACACATATAGAACGAATCATGAACTTAGTTGTATTAGTGGGAGGAATCAAATAAATATAAATTCAATGACATTCAATCACCCAAAAGGAAGGCTGATTACCAACACCAAAAGAATAGAGATGCTTGCAACATAAGCACACAAGTTCCCAGATTATCAAACCACACATATAGAACATATCTATACCCATAGTTACAGTGGATATTGACAAGATGTGCACCAATTTTGTACATTGTCCAAGGGTGAGAAACTGAGAATGTTTGCTTATTATTCCAAAATTCCAATTGTTAGGTTAAGAGTTTCATGCCAATTGCCACAATGAGCACTAGTGAAGCTTTTTTCTGAAACTACTAAATATTTAAATAATTATTTCATGCACGTGACATATCACTATCACCCCGGCATAAATATTTACCATCATGCTACTAAAACTCAGTTTTCAATTTTTGAAAACACAAATTTTCTATTCCCGGTTTCCGTCTCTCTCACTCAAATTTTTTGAGTTTTGAGTGATGGAAAGTGGAAACAACACTAGGAAACCAAGCCAAACACACTTTTTTTTATGGGTCCCATGAAATTTGGATGATGAGTGATGGAAACTAAGTTATATAACTTAGTTTCCATATAATCCAAACAAGCTCTTAAATTGAATGGTGGTTTCATGCAGTAAATAAGTTGTGTTCAATACATATTTTGTTTAGCTACTGCATTCTTCTTGGATGAAGTAGTCTTTTTAATAAAATCTTTCTTACTTATTAGAAAAAAAAAAGATTTTAAATTTGGGGAAATACTTGATCTTCTCTTGATTTAACATACTTTTTGTAGAGACCATAATTCCAGTTGATCTGATCAAATTTGGTTTTTTTTTTTTTTTTTTTTTGGTTGCAGAATCATAGATTTGTGATTCATCTATCCCTATTCCCTGGGAACACTTGGTCTATACCTCATGGTTAGTGTACAGTAGCAATGCATGCTTTTGGCATGCTGATGTTCAGTGGTTGTGAATATCTTTCATACCTATTCCTAATTGACATGCTCTGTATGTATGATTTGATAATCTGTGGAAAAAAAAATGTTGATGATACAAGCTTCTTTAATCATCAATTTTGCTTTACTTTTTTGCATCATGATTTTAATTCTTTTGGGTTAATTAGTTGAGAATTTTTTGGGTCATCTATTGGTATCTCTGTTATTCCTGTGTATTCATCATGAAATTATTCGTGATTATAAATGGCATTATCCTTATATTTATATCCATTCAATTTTTTTTTTCTTGTTTTGTCCTAATTTATGATTCTAATTGATTCAAGTTTGGTTTCATCACAACTTGAATGCTGTATAATCACTCTCAAAATAATTGGTGCAACCCATATTAAATTGGCTCGAGACCGAGAATATCAATCTCCACTAGAGGTCCCTTTTAACTGTTTATTTGGTATATTAAACTTGGTTTAAGCTCTATAATTTACCCCCTTTCCCTTTTGAATAAATAAGCTCAATCATGATGGTTCCTAAATGTCTTAATTTTTGACCTAATAGTTGGAATTTTTAAAAGTAAGTCCCAAACCTTCATTTTGTTTACAATGAAGTGTTTCCATCCACTACCAATTCAACCATCCATACTGTGGCTTAACTTGAGTTGGACCTTTATCTCGCAAACATTAGGCCCTTCAATACCCAGACCATAGGACTCATGAACTTGTGTGACATACAGCATTTGCAGTGGTCCAAGCTCAAATCCAAGCACAACCCCAACAACTAAAGTTATTACAAAAACCAATGCACTAGAACGATCCTTCTCTTATGGAAATTTATTTATTTATTTATTTAAATTACCGCTTAATTTTTGTGGGAACGTTTTGCTTGATTGATGTTTACATTAAACGAGTTTGGGATTTTAAGGAGGACTCGAGCAAAATAAAGTATGGATCTAATTAAGATGTCATCAGATTAAATTGAGTGCATGTGTGTGTTTGAATAGACCTATAAATCGGACTGCCCCACTTGAAAAAAAAAAAAGTAGTAAGAACATTAGCAATAGAAATCTTTTAGTCTGCCTCATTCTTTACTTGTACTCAATTTTGACCCAGCCCAACCATCTCTATATGTCAAATCTCTATTATAAAATTTAAAGATTTAATTTTATATTAGCTCATTTTATATGCTAAAGTTATATTAGATTTTCTATATTAATAGGTGAAATAGTGTTGACATTTCTTATCAATTTGATGGGCAATTTTGAAGTACAAATATTTTTAATATCAGATCTACTTTTTAAAGTTTATTATAGATTTTTTCCTAATTATTTATTTTATTATTAAAGCTTTATACAATTAGTTATACTTTTAGGTGATTTAACATTATATCTGTTTCATTTATAACAAGTTTACACATTTCTTTCTTCTTTTGTGGTATTATCATACTAGTAGACTTATAGAATTAAAAATTCTTATAAACTTAAGTATTATGTATTATTTAACTTTTATTTTATACTATTTTTATTTGTATAGAAAGAAATAAATTAAAAAAATTCAAACAGTGTGCATATATATATATATATATATATATATTTTGTACGTGAAAAAAAAATTGAAACTATAAAAAACGAAAGTGAAAAAGATCCTTGGAAGGTACAATTAATCTTGACCCCAATCAACTAGAACTTTGGGCTGCCGAATTTGAATTCTTCTGTCCGATTTCTTTTTCTTTTTTAACTTAATATTTTTAATAAAAAGAAAACTTCTGTGGGTTTTTTTTTTTTTTTCGGTTAAAAAGAGATAATCTGCATTAATTAGCGAGCCATAAAAGATGAAATATTAACTGAAAGCCTTAAGGAATGCAAACTAGAAGATCAGAATCTAAACTAATACATGGTTCTAGTGCAGCCTCCTTTAGCGAGATGACTTGCATGTCTATTCGCTTCCCGAAAAAGATGGGGTTTTATTTTTATCTTTTTCGTGAGTGGGAATATAATAATAATAAAAAATCTTTACTTTGGCGAGTGGTGGTACTAAAGTCATTCCAGATTCGTTCTTTAAGAAGACTTTACTTTAGCATGAAGCGTTAGATCATAGCCTTCACATTCTGCGTATAGAGAAAGCGAGATCATTCCACCCTAGATCTTTTGACCTTACTTTAGATTGAAGCGCAAGATCAAATACTTCACAGTCTGCGTTTTGAGTGAGAGAGAGGGTTCTTCTCAAAAAAGAAAAAAAAAAAAAAAAAAGAGTGAGTGAGTGAGAGAGAGAGAGATATCATATGGGGATTTGGGATTATATTTCCTCTACAAGCAATTCGGTGATACAAAACGCACCTGATCTAACGACTGTGAAGGGGTGGGGTTCGAGCTCTTATGGTTATGGCTGGGCTGCTGTTGCCAAGGTTGATGACGTCATTAGAACGAAGGTGATCCAGTCCATGCAAGACGAGGAAACCCGTTCCAAGATCGGTCGGATTGCTACCAACTTTGTTAAAAGCGCTACGGTTGTTGCTTGCGAGGAGGGCGTCAAAACCATCCCAGGTCTATCACTACAACTACCTACACTATCACACTCCCCCCCCCCCCCCCCCCTTCTTATTTTGTTGTGCTCCGTAAAAAAAAATGTTTAGTTTTGATCAATGTATTATGTATAGATAGTTCTAACTTAACTTTTAAACGTTTAATCTTCGTAATGATTAATAAATAATTATAAATAAATCCTAGTTCTTGGTACTTTAGTTAGATTTAATAGCATTAGATATAATCAAGAATTTAGCATTAATATAGTGAAGTAAGAACATTATTTTGAATGTATATTGTATAGACTCAAATATGAATGAAAATTGATATATATTAAAAAAATCAACTAAAAAAATTCTAGAGATAACATGATTAAAATTTTTGTTAATGATGTTAGGACATATGTAATTCACTTGTTAGAAACATATGTCACTATTTTATGTAATTGACTAATCTTTTGACAAAACGCATTTTATTTGTAATTGGGTAGATCTAAAATATATTTAATACTTTAAGAAACCTTGTTTTAAGATCAAGTGTTAAAACCATGCATGTCTGTTCAAAATTCAAGCTGAAAAGTGCAAGTTTATTAAAGCTCGACAGCTGGCCATCTATCGAACTTGAAGAGCTGTTTCAGCCCCGTGGCTTGACAATAGCTCGACAGATAGGGTATCTATCGAGACAGATAGAGTATCTGTCGAGATTTATGAAAAATAGAATTTCACATTTGTTTTGACTCTAATCTGTGATTATATGTTTGGGCTTTCTTTTCTCACAACCCTAGACATATAAAATGATTATTTTAAGGGCCGTCAAAGTGGAAACAAGTTGCACACGTGTTGAGCAAAGTTTGTTCAAGCAAATTGTGACTGAATATAGAATTTGCCATAGTTCATCGTTCTTGTAAAGAAGTTGTTGTGTTTGTGCACCGTAGGGTTTTGTGACCAAGTATCTTCTTGATCTTCATCGTCTAGATGAACTGAAAAATTTTACAGCCAACAACCTTCTCTAGTTGGTGATTGAAGTCGCGTAATGGGATTTGCGTAATTGGTTAGTCACATACTAGGAGCCGTGCATCGAAAGGAGAGATCATCACTACAGAACAAGTCCAATTGGGTATTGGGGTAAGGGTTCAACTGTAGGTTGGTATAAGGTACTGAGATTCCTTTACTTGTAACCGCTTGTTGTGATAATAGTAGATTCTCAAGAGTGGTGACCTTAAAATCACTCGGTGTGGTTTTTGCCGTGTTGGTTTTCTCCATTCGTAAACAAATCATCATGTCAATTTAATTTCCACTACATTTAGTTTAATTGATGATTTGTTTATACTACCACGTGTTTGCTTGCTAAATTGATTAATTAATAAACTTGGCTAATACTCAATTAATTCATCACAAGGGGTAAATTTGTTTTTGGCCTATCAAGTGGTATCAGAGCAAGCACACTCTGATTAGGTTTTAATCTTTGTTGTGTGATCCATTGACCCCTGTTTGTCATGGACAGAGGACAGTTATTAATTATACCTCCTTTATTTGATGACACTAACTATGCATATTGGAAAGTACGCATGAGAGCTTTCTTGCAGTCTTTAGATGAGAAAGTATGGCAAGCTATTGAGATAGGCTGGACCAAGTTGAAGGAAGCGTCGGCCGATTGGGATGATGCCAAGATCAAAGCGGCAAACTTCAATAGCAGGGCATTGAATGTTTTATTCAATGCGGTCACTAATGAGGAGTTAAAGAAGATATCCTTTACTGAAATTGCTAAGGAGGCATGGACCATTCTCTAGACAACCTATGAGGGAACCAAGGCTGTCAAAGATTCAAAACTTTAGAGGCTCACAGCAAGCTTTGTAGAAATCAAGATGGAGAAGGATGAGTTGTTCGATGAGTTCTATGCCAAGCTCAAGGACATAGTGAACTCGGCTTTCAATTTTGGGGAAACCATTCCTAAACCCAAGATTGTGAGAAAGGTGCTCAGATCTCTACCCGAAAGATTCCATACCAAGATCACCGCGATTGAGGAATTAAAGGATATTGACAAAATTCCTTTGACAGAACTGGTTGGTAATCTGCAGACCTACGAGCTAGGGTTAACAAGGATTGGTAAGTCAGGTAAGAGCAAGAGCATGGCTTTAAAAGCCAAGAGTAGTAACACAGATGAGTCTTTAAACGATGAAGATTCTAAGATGAAGTCCTACATCACCAAGCAATTCAAGAAGTTCATGAAGAATGCCAATGGGAAGGGCTTCGACAAGGACCGTAGGCAATCAAGTTCTTCTCAATTCAAGAGCCAAGATAAAGGGAAGAAGGATACTAGGGATGACGATTAGTACACTGCTCCCTTAAGATCGAAGTGTTTTGGGTGTCAAGGCTTTGGTCACATGAATTAGGAGTGTCATACATATCTCAAGACCATTGGGAAGAGTAAGGCACTTGCTGCTACTTTGAGGAACACTAAGCCTGAGGATGATTCCAACAATGAGGATGACGGAATCCTAAATGACTTCACTACCACTGTCAATCCTACTAAGGGGATTGTTGAAGATGTGGATGAAGAAGATGAATTAGTAGAGTCTAAGTTTGAGAAGATTGATGAACAAGATGACATCCACACAACCTATGCAAAGTTATACAAGGTCTTAGAAAAGCATGAGAAGATGTATAGGTTGGCCTCCAAGAAGCTTAGTGATGTGGAGCTTGAGCGAGGAGAGCTTTCCACAAAGTTTGATGAAACCAATCAGACTATTGGAGCATTGAGAATTGAGAATAATTTCTTGGCTAAGAAGACCAAGAAGCTTGAAGCAAAGTTGTTCCAAGTCAGAGCTCAATTGGAGAGGATTTCAAGTGCAAAACTCGATGAGATGCTCGGTCTTCAAAAATCTGCTTCTAATTGAACCGGTTTAGGGTATGATTTCTCTTCTCCTAGTATTGCTTCTACTAGTTCTACTGTTTTTATTCCTCCTGCTAATAATGTTAAAATTGAGAATAATACTATCAAAACTGATTTAGTTAGTGAGAACTTAGACAAGAGTAAATCTATCCTAGGAGCACCGCCTAAGCAGGATAAAAAGGAAGCTAAAAACATTAGGGCTAAGAAGGCTAACTTTCAAAAGCCTAAACAGAAGAAGTAGCATCTCTGTCATCATTGTGGAGTTGTTGGTCACACTTGACCAAATTGCTATAAGGGGTTAGTCACTCAACAGAGCAACGACATGATAGCATCTGGAAGCCAGAATCAGCTTCAATCCTCTCTTGCTCCCCTTAGAGATCTTCTTAGAGCCCTCATATTCCTTTCGAACTTGAACGGTTTCAATTTTTCCCCCTCACCACTGGTTCAAGGGTTTAATCAAAGGAAAGGTTCTTCCAAGTTGTGGAAGGAAAATGGCTCCAAGTGATTCTATCACTTTCTTCTCTCTCTTTGTTTTTTTTGTTTTTGCATAACTTATATGTTTTGCTTTTATTTTGAGTTAGTCTAGTTTTATCCTTTGCTTTGCTTAACATGTTTTTGTTTGTTTACTTTCAATTTTGTTTATTTTGGTTTTCATAAAAATAAAAAAAAAATTGAAAAATCAGAAAAATGCAAAAACAGTGTGTTTTGTGTGTTAGGATATATGTGTTTCTCATGTTATAGAACATATGTCATAATTTTATGTAATTGGCTTATCCTTTGACAAAACGTACTTTACTTGTATTTGGATAGACTAAGGATGTGTTTTAAACACTTCAAGAAACCACGTTTCAAGATCAAGTGTTGAAGCCTTCAAGTCTGTTCAAGAAATCAAGTAAGAGTGCAAATTCATTAGAACTCGACAGCTGGTCGATAGCTTCTCGACACCTCCTATCTGTCGAGGTTTAAGAATTTCAGAATTCAACTCTGATTTTCTTGGGATCCGTGAATCTTTCTATAGGCCTTCTTTTCTCCTAACCCTAGACATATAAAATGATTGTTTTAAGAGCCGTAAAACGGTACATAAGTTGCGCAAGCATTGAGCAAACTCTGTTCAAGAAAATTGTGACCGAAGACAAGGTTCTTGACCTAGTTCATCTTTTTCTCTTGAAGAAGTTGCTATGTATTTGCATCGTAGGGTTTTGTGACCAAGCATCTTCCTGATCTTTATCGTGTGGATGAACTGAAGAACTTTGCAGTCAACAATCTTTTCAAATTAGTGTTTTGAAGTCGCGTACTGGGATCCGTGCAACCGTTAGTCACGTACTTGGGAGCCGTGCATCAGAAAGGGAAACTGTCAATATAGAACAAGTCCAATTGGGTATTGGGGTAAGGGTTCAACTGTAGGTTAGTAAAGTACTTAAGATTCCTTGCTTGTAACCGCTTGTTGTGATAATAGTGGAGTTTCGGGAGTGGTGACCTGAAAATCACCCGGTGGGGTTTTTGCCGTTAGGTTTTTCCTATTTGTAAACAAAGCACTGTGTCATTTATTTTTTGCTGCATATTTAGTTTATTGGTGATTTGTTTGTGCTACCACGCTTTTGCATGATAAATTGATTAATTAATAACTTGGCTAATTAATTAATTAATTTATATCACAATGGGTCATTCAGTTTGTGGCCTATCATTGTGTACATTGGTACTTATGTACCTTGGATGGCCATTGAAACAAAATTTTCTAAACTTTGTATCTTTTATAGCTTAGATGAGCTTCTCTATGCACAACTAAGCAAGTGAGCTTTGTGACTTATGTTTGTGATGAGTAAGATTAAGTAATCTCTTATACTTAACACTCGTATCACTCTTTTTGACGGGAAGGACTAGAAAATCCTCATAGAAAAGCATAAGTAACCATCTCACCATTGTTGCCCGCCAATCATAAAATGACATCTGTATGTTTCAGCATAACAAAAGTGCAATTTCAATGACATCTGTATGCTTCGGCATAGCAAAAGTGCAATGTTAAAAGCTTAAAATCAATAGGTATTTCTTTTCTATCTCTTATATGCCCATGCATGATTTACTTAAAACAAAAATATGCAAAGAAAAATAAATAGCAAAAAGATTAAAGTGCTTTATATATGATTGCAAGCGTGTATACTAAGAGATGTGAAAGTTATATGATGTACCTCAAAGGCGATAGTCCCCATCAAAGAGTTATGATTGTGTGTGAGTTAAAATAATTTTCTCATATCTCAAATCGTCATAACTAGTCAACACTTATGCAATCTTGCGATATTTTTCACACACAACATGCAATATTCTTTGCTACTCTTGATACATGTGCAGGTATAATGTGATTTGACCATCACAAAGTTTACATGTGTTAATGTATGCTCACTAAACTGTCTTGACTTGTTTTTGAAATATAAAATTGGTCAGACTTATTTAGTGTGTGTGTGTGTGTGTGTGTGTGTGTGTGTATCTCTGTGTGTGTGTGTGTGTGTGTGTGTGTGTGTGTGTGTTTAGGGATCCATGTGCTTAAAATTTGTTGTTGAAAGATGATTTTGAGAGCTTAAAATGTTGTTTGGATCATTGGTTGAGTTGCATGCTTGATTGCATTCATATTTGTGTTTTTCCCTTCTTGAAAATTTGTTTTTAAGCAATCTCGACAGCTTCTCGACACCGCCTCGACACCTGGCTATCTATCAAGCTTTTAAACTTTTGTTGATGATGTTAGGATATATGTGATTCACTTGTTAGGAACATATATCACTATTTTATGTAATTAGCTAATCCTTTGACAAAACGCATTTTACTTGTAATTTGGTAGATCTAGAATGTGTTTAATACTTCAAGAAACCTTTTTTCAAGATCAAGTGTTAAAGCCATGCAAGTCTATCCAAGATTCAAGCTGAAAAGTGCAAGTTCATTAAAACTCGACAGCTAGCCATCTATCGAGCTTGAAGAGCTGTTCCAGCCCTGTGGCTTGACAGTAGCTTGACAGATAGGGTATCTGTCGAGGTTTATGAAAAAAAGAATTTCACAACTTTTTTTACTCTAATCCGTGATTTTGTGTTTGGGCTTTCCTTTCTCACAACCCTAGACATATAAAAGGATTATTTTAAGGACTATCAAAGTGGACACAAGTTGCACAAGTGTTGAGCAAAGTTTGTTTAAGAAAATTGTGACCGGAGACAGACTTTGCCCTAGTTCATCGTTCTTGTGTAGAGGTTGCTGTGTTTGTACACCGTAGGGTTTTGTAACCAAGCATCTTCTTGATCTTCATCATTTGGATGAACTGAAGAACTTTGTAGCCAACAACCTTCTCTAGTTGGTGATTAAAGTCACATACTAGGATTCGCACAATTGGTTAGTCACATACTGGGAGTCGTACATCAAAAGGAGAGATCGTCACTATAGAACAAGTCTAATTGGGTATTGGGGTAAGGGTTCAATTGTAGGTTGATATTAGGTACTGGGATTCCTTTACTTGTAACCGCTTGTTGTGATAATAGTGGATTCTTGGGAGTGGTGACCTTAAAATCACCCAGTAGGGTTTTTGCCGTGTTGGTTTTCCCCATTCGTAAACAAATCACTATGTCAATTTAATTTCCACTGCACTTAATTTAATTGGTGATTTGTTTGTGCTACCATGCGTTTGCATGCTAAATTGATTAATTAATAAACTTGGCTAATTAATCAATTAATTCATCACAAGGGGTCAATTCGTTTTTGGCCTATCAGATAAGAAGAAGAATTGAGAAAGACAGTTACATATTCTTGCTACGACATGATATAGGGCAGTGGTAATGTCCGGTTGAAAGATATTCGATAATTGATATAGAGTGGTGTTGTGCGCATGAAAATATTTGATATTCAGTGGGATTCTGCCAATAGTTACAATATTTGATATTGCACTTGTTGATAAAACTTGATAAAAATTACTTCTAGGTTGGTGCATTTTGCATTTGTTGATACGTGTACATTTACTTTTTATTCATGAAATTTCTCTTCACTATTTATGTGAGAACGACAAGTTGCAAGGGAGAACTCTTTACCCATTCCAATATAAAGGATTAGTCCATCAAATAATAGGTAGCAATTAGTTTGTGAAACAACCTATTTTCATCACCATCAATACTCTACGTACATTTAGTTATATGCCATAAGGCATTTTGCACCTTTATAAACATTGTTGGAGCGAAAATCTATTAGGTTATTTGATAATTCGATTGTTGACAGTGGAGGAAGGGGACTTGAACCTTGGTTTTCCTCATAAAGGAGATCAATAAATGCCACTAAGATCCCATGGTTTTTGGGCGAAAATCCATTAGGTTCTTCTTTCTTAATTTTTGCTACTTTTTGGTTTCTTGATTAGCATATATACTTATGTTTCCATTCTTGTCGTAGAATTACATGCTGCTTTCGAGGAAGATATGGCCTTTACTTATCATGGATGAATTAATACCCTGTAATCTTTTATTACAATACGATCAAAATATCACATAAACATGCACTTCCTCTTCTTATTAAGTCACTTATCCCTTTCAACAACCATATAAATCTCCTGAACTTAAAATTCATAGTTTAGAATTGTGAGGTTTAACACATGGGATGTCTAGTGGTTTTTTTGGCTTCATGGTTAGACTCTTTATTTTCACAAAGTGCTTATCCACCATGTTTATTGTTATAGGATTTTTAGGGTTCCTTCATTAAAAAAATTACATGTTGAACATGTTAATTTCCATTCTTGAATGCAATACACCCATATTTCAACTTCTCAATACTTGGAGGATAATGTATTACACCCTTTTAATTCTTAATTGTATGTATATAATGAAGTGAGAACTTTAAATGAATCCAATAATTTTGATTTTAGAAAACTACTTTCATGAAAAGGCCTATCTAATCTAATCTAATCTAATACAATATATAAAAGCAGAAGCTTTTAACGAGGTGTTGACACGTTAGGAAAAATGACCCCTTCAAAAACTGACACGTATACAGTTTAATCTTAAAAAAACCACACGATACACCGTTTGAGAGTCTTTTTTTTTTTTGTATTTTTGTATTTTTGACCGACCGTTTGGGAGTCTTTGTATTGATCTTCTTTATAAAAACCGCACGATACACTGTTTGAGAGTCTTTTTTTTTTTTTTGTATTTTTGACCGACCGTTTGGGAGTCTTCGTATTGATCTTCTTTATAAAAACACAAACCCAAACGCCACATTCCCAATGAAAAACTGAGAGTATCTGAGAAACAGAGGGAGAGTCGCAAAGAATGGAGAAAGAGAACAAACTGAGAAATTTGGAGAAAGAGAAATCTGAGAAATCTGTTCGCCAACTGCATCAAGCCGTAAGACAATCCAATCCCAGATTCTTACCGATTGGAAGGATCACACATCATTCTAAACTTAAAGACCCGTTTCAATCTTTGTTTCCAGACATTCCGATCAAGAAAAAAGAGAACTACTTCCCAGTAAAATGACCTTTTTGGTTTTTTATTTTTCCAGAAAAAGAAGTAGAAGAAGAACGCATATGAAGTCGACTAAAAAGAGTTCCCTTTGACTTTTTGGTTAACAATGACTCCAACGGGTAATTCTTTCTCTGGCTTTTTTTCCTCCACAAATTTAAAGTTAAATTAGTTCTGTTATATGTTTTCAACATTTAAAAAAAAAAAAAAAACCATTTATCCCTATTTCTCCACCCAATAAATATTCTAAAAACTAAAACAAGAACCCAATAATAATAAAAATTTCTCCTAACTATCTCCTTCTCCCTCCCCCCAAAAAACCGATCAACTCTCTCTTTATTTATCCCCATCTCCATCTCCTTCTATATCACAAACTCAGCATAAACCAAAACACCCCATCTCCGGCTTCGTCATCTTTTTCCTCATCCCATAAATTTCTTCAAACACATTACACACCCAACACAAACCAAACCCATAAATCATCAAAACCAAAATAATCTCATCTCTCTCGTCATCATCTTCATCTTCATCCCATAAATTTCCTCAAACATAGTGCACAAGCAACATAAACCAAACCCATAAATCACAAATACAAGCCAAACCCACAAATCACAAAACCTCTTTCTTTGCATCTTAGTCTCTTTCAGACTTTGCACTCTTTCTCCTTTTGCTCTCAGATCTTCCATTTCATGTCTCTCTCTGTAAAATTTGGGTCTTTTTTGTTCAAATGATAGAGAAGAGATAGCGAGATGAGATAAAGAAAATGAAAGAAATTGTTGACAAAAAAAAAAAAAAAAAAAAAACTGGGGAGGTAAGATGGAAAAAAAAAAAAAAAAAGAACAAAACTCACAGGACAGTGGAGGAAACTTTAGTTTTAGCCGCTGATAATTTGATTATACGCAGTCTGAAACTTTCAAAGATAAAATGAAGATAAGGTTTGAAATTTTTTTTATCCAAAGAAAATAAAAAGGCTAACTATGAAAGTTTGAAGCACTTTGCGTGGATGTTGTGTTGCCAACACATTCTTGGAACATGATCACTTTTCATTTTATGTTAATATTTTTTTCTTTTCTTTAGTAGCTTCCTTGGATTGTCCGCCCACTTAACTGGAGACTCTTTGGTTAAGGAAATAAAATCCTATGAGAACAAGATAATATGGGTTAAAAACTTAACATATTATTAGACTATCAAACTTCAATATCTATATATGCTTACTTAGAATTTAATATTTTTATTTACCTAAAAGTTGTGATTTAAAAATATATTTGAAAGATAGATTTTTATATTTATTTGGACTATTTTAGTCAAATTTTCAACTTTTACCAATTTAATATATTTATTATATTTTAAATAATTATTAAATTAATTATGATGTCATTACAATTCAACTTTGGTTCGATCTTAGTCCGAACTTAAAAACTTTGAACCTTTTCTTTATCTGGTTTGTTAAATGGTTAAATATTTATTTGCTTATGAAATATATCAAATATGATCTTCATTTTCACATAACATAAGGTATCATATTCACAAAACCTCACTTAAGGCTTTCTTTCTTTTTGAAAAAATTTCAAATCCATTCCATGAGCTTGTCTATTGTTTATTCATTATTGATTTTTTTTTTTTTCATAGTTAATAGATTTCCTGTGCATCGCACGGGTTAGAACCTAGTTTATCATAAATATTGAGTTTGCAAATATCAAAGCAATTGGATTTATATAAACTACACCAATTATATCTCAAGTGAAATATTATTTTTATTTGTTTTGATAATTCAAAAGTTAGGGGAGGGGAAATTTAAACAATAGACGTCTTCGTTATAAACACCAGGAATTGTCAATTGAGTTACAAAACTCTTGGCATCTCAAATGAAATACTTGACATTAAGTAAAATGTCCTTCATGGCCATTATCATAATTCCTTGATTAATAATGTAAATGATAAGATTCACATGTATATGTAGAGAAGATATTCGGAGTACATTATTCATTAACACAAATGTACTATAACCCTCTCACCAGATATTCATACAATATGTCAACATTCACATTAAGTTTGAATTGCATTGAATACTTTGCTACAGCCTTGTAGCAACTAAATCATATTAAAACGATTTGACCACCATCCATATCAAGATTGGAATTGTGTGCTACAGACAAGTTATTATTTTAGTCTTTTGTATGAGTAAAATAAACTTACATATGATCCAAGAGAACCAAATCCTTATAATCCTACCACATATTGTTCTTTTGTCTTGATCTTCTTGTGTTTCTATTCTAATTGTAGGTGGATCATCATTTTATAAGATTGTTTTGCAATCTCTCCATAACGAAAAGAAGTGTGGGGGTAATGACGTAGAGACAAAGGCATTACAAGCTAAGATAAGCAAAATGGAGGAAGAAATCATAGAATGCAAGAAATTAATTAGACGAGCAGAGATACATAAGCCTTTTGCAGATTTCAAGCTAGAGAAGAGCTCTTCCTTCGAACCAAATGTGGATATAAAACCAGAGGATGCAATTAGAGTCTTCATGATGAAGGAATCTATAGGTAGGCAATTTTTGGATGATTTGATAGTTAATACCGTCAGAATAACTAGGATAAAGTCTAAGTAGAAGACAATTTCATTTCAAGGAGACAAGATGGGTGGAGTGATGAAATAATTGTTAACTATTGGGATGATAAATATTTGTATGTCTTATATTTTGTGTAATTATTGTGGAACCCCCCTCCTCACCCTCTTTTGGTGTTTGTTTTGAGTTGTGGGAGAATTGGGTGTGATGAGGAATGATTTATGTTGTTAAGTATTGGAGTGATGAATTTATTATTAAGTATTGGGATAATAAGGATTTTTATGTCTTAGATTTTGCAATTTTGTGTGATTATTCTCTCTCTCTCTCTCTCTCTCTCTCTCTCTCTCTCTCTCTCTCTTTGTCCCCTCCCCCTAGACCACCTCTTTGGCCTTTGTTTCGATGTGGCAGAATTGGGTGATTAGGAATGATTTATATTGTTAATATACTAATCCTTAAGGCTAAATTTGCAAACTGCACCCCTAAAGTTTGGGGGTGTTTGGATTTTACATCCTTAAGTTCCAGAATTTAGATTTTGCCCTTTGAAGCTCTATTATGTTTGCATCAGTTGCCCATCCAACCATATTTTTTGTTAAGTACCACAAACTCGCCACGCATACTTAGTTTGTCCAATAAAATGACGTTCCTATTATTTATGTAGCCTAAAAAATTTAAATTATTAAATAATTTAAAATGAAACTATGAAGCAAATAATTAATCCCAAAAGAACTGAAACTATGAAGAAATGAAGTAACCCAAATTGATTAGAGAAGATTGTATCATTTGAAGACTAGTTCTCAGATTTATCAAACCACACAAACTGACATGCTGATTGGAATATCTACAAAAGATATCTACAATCACTAAACATTAGATCCAGAGATATAAACCATGTCTTTCTAGGGATGGAAAAGTCCTTGCTCTATGATTCTGCAACAAAAAACACAAATTAGATCAATTGGATTTATGGTCTCCGCAAAAGGAATGTTTAAAATTTTACAAAGGAGACCAAGCATCTTCACCAGATTTAGCATAAAAAGGTAGAACAGAATATACAACGGAACTTTTATTTTTATTTTTTGAGATATAACTTATTTACTTGCATGATACCTTGATTCATGTTGTATATTTTGTGATTCAGAAATGTACACCACTTTTGGACACTTGTTGCCAAGTCTAATTTTTTTTTCATGAATGATGTTCTTAAACAAAAAATATTTTAATTTCAACACTCCACTTGAGTGTAGATTTACCAATATTTCTTATTAATCTAGGAGAAGTATCCTTTGGTCTAGAGGGACACAGTTAACTGAGGTTAAGTGGGATCTTGGGGATGGTACTAACATTCCAATTGACCATTTCTTTGGCCTAGTTCCAGAGCTAGGAACAAAGGCACAGAGGCTGAAAAACTTTCTTGTGTGACTGATTAGATGGACAAGACCTCTGGTCTTGGAATCAACAACTAGTATTATCCGTGTATACCTTTGCCAAACTATGAGGGACATTGTCGTTTCTCACAGTTGTCCTTTGTGTAAGGCTTGTGAGGAAACTCTTGGTCATATTTGAAGCCTATGTTCTTTGGCTCAGGCTATGTGGTTTGGTGATTTATTAACAATCCTAGTCGATAACCAAGTTCCCAAACTCATTAAGGCTTGGGGGTATCTACCTGGTTGACTAGTAATATGCTGAACAATATGTTTTGGATGGTTTTTTTTATAATGCTTCAGCTACTATCTGGCCATTACGAAAATTCAAATGTAAGGTAGCTATGGAAGGTGATATAGTTTCATCAACTACTGTCTAACGTATAGTCATTACAAGTCATCTATATGCAAGTAAGGGTGATGTAGAACAGATTGCACATGCCTTCCTAGAGTAGTAAAGGTGCTGGAAATCACAACGCAAGATTAAGGGGGGTGCTAGTAGTGGCCATTAGGGTGACAATGTCAAAATTGCATGAAATTTGATAAGTTGAAGGGAAATGATATTTTGATCCAGACTCATGGCTAATGCCATGAGCGTCGCCTAATTTAGGCAAATTCCTTCGTTATGGCCCTAAAAACAGTGTTTTTGTTATTTATAGTAATAGTTGTTTTTCCTTATAATTTTTAGTTTAAAAGTCAGAATAAGGTCCCATCTATTTTGGGATAACCCTTAATGTCAGTAATTTATGATTTTGCATTTAACTCAATTTTGCCATTTTTAGTAAATTTTGGAATTTTGTCACCTAATCGCGTAATTAATGCGAATTAGGGTTTTGGATGTTTCCTAGTTGTCCTAGGGTTTTACTTTTGGGTATTTATATGTTTTTGTGGCTGTCAGAGGCAAATCAAACTATTATCAATAAATATAGACTTTTTTTCAAATTCTTTCTCTAGTGGATTCCAGTTTATCTTCTTGTGGATTTAGGGAAACCCCTCGTGGAGTTGAGGTTTGCTACCAAAAGCTAATAATTTAGTTTCTGTTCCATCAAGAGAGTATTGTGTGTGCTTTCTTTAGGCTTCCGTGACATCACTACTAAAATATTTAAATTGTATGATGGCTTCATGCAGCAAATAAGTTGTGTTCTATACATATTTTGTTTAGCTATTGCATTCTTCTTGCATGAAGTAGTCTTTTTAATAAAATCTTTCTTACTTATTAGAAAAAAAAAATTAAATTTGGGGAAATACTTGATCTTCTCTTGATTTAATGTACTTTTTGCAAAGACCATAGTTCAATTTGATCTTTTTTTTTTTTTGGGTTGCAGAATCACAAATTTGGGATTCATCTATCCCTAGGAACATTTGGTCTATACCTCGTGGTTAGTGTACAAAAGCAATGCACACTTCTAGTATGTTGATATTCAGTGGTTGTGAATATCTTTCATAGCTATTCCCAACTGACATGCTCCGTATGTATGATTTGATAATCTGTGGAAAAAATACGCTGATGATACAAGCTTCTTTAATCATCAATTTGGCTTTAATTCTTTGCATCATGTTTTTGACTCTTTTGGGTTAATTAGTTGAGAAGTTTTTGGGTCATCTACCAATATGTAACAATATTCTTGTGTATTAGGCCCTTTAATACCTAGACTCATGAACTTGTGTGACATACATGATTTGAAGTGGTCCAAGCTCAAATCCAATCACAACCTAACAACCAAAGTTATTACAAAAACCAATGCACTGGAATGATCCTTCTCCTATGGATTTTTTTTTTTTTTTTTTTAATTACCACTTAATTTTTGTGGGAGCATTTTGATTGATTGATGTTTTGATTAAGCAGGTTTGTGATTTTAAGGAGGATTCGAGCAAAATAAAGTATGGATCTAAGATGTCATTGGATTAAATTGAGTGCATGTGTGTGTTTGAATAGACCTATAAATTGGACTTGTTGATAAAATTTGATAATAATTGCATCTAGGTTGGTGCATTTTGCATTTGTTGATGCATGTACATTTACTTTGTATTAATGAAATTTCTCTCCACTATTTATGCGAGAATGACAAGCTTTAAGGGAGAACTCTTTACCCATTCCAATATAAAGGATTAGTCAATCAAATAATAGATAACAATTAGTTTGTCAAACAACCTATTTTCATCACCATCAATTCTCTACATACATTTGGTTATATGCCGTAAGGCATTTTGCTCCTTTATAAACATTGTTGAAGTGAAAATCCATTAGGATATTTGATAATTCCATTGTTGAAAGTGGGGAAGGGGGACTTGAACCTTGGTTTTCCTCATAAAGGAGATCAAGAAATGCCATTGAATTACAAGGTTTTTGGGCAAAAATCCATTAGGTTCTTCTTTCTTACCTTTTGCTACTTTTTGGTTTCTTGATTAGCATATATACTTATGTTACCATTCTTGTCATGGAATTACATGGTGCTTTCGAGAAAGATATGGTCTCTACTTATCATGGATGAATTAATACCCTGCAATCTTTTATTACAATACGATCAAAGTATCACATAAACATGCACTTCCTCTTCTTATTAAGTCACTTGTCCCTTTCAACAACCATATAAATCTCACAATCCCAAACTTAAAATTCACAAGTTAGAATTGTGAGGTTTAACACACACTACAACAAAATATATTTTCAGTGACGAAAAATTTCATCAATAAAAGTCCGGTTTTTCATCGTTAAGAACCTTTAGCGACAAAACTCATTTCGTCGCTAAAACCCCGTCGCTAAAAGTCCTAGTGACGAAAAATTTTGTCACTAAAATTCCGATTTGTTTTTTTTAAAAAACTTTTAGCGACAAAAACGTTTCGTCACTAAATGTTTTTCTCGCTAAAAACACTATTCAGTAATGAAAATATTTCATCGCTAAAACCATTTTAGTTTATTAAATCATATTTAGCGACGAACAATTTCGTCACTAAAACTATTTTCGGGTACATATAGTGACGAAAAAGCTCGTCACTAAAACTATTTTTAAGAAAATCCAAGCATATATTGCGATGAAAATTTTCGTCACTAAAACCATTTTTTACAAAATTCTGCTATATTTAGTGACGAAATACAATTTTTTGTTGCTATATTTCTGACAGAAAAATTCATCGCTAAAACTTATTTTCTATTTTTATTTTTTTCATGACTTTGATATTAACCTGTAACCTGTCATTACATTATTAAAATCTCATATTTGAATAACACATTTATTTCAACAACACAAGTATCCAATTCAAACATTCCACAAGTAAAAAATAAAACAAGTATCCAATTCAAACTCCTTCCATACAATAATTTTTTGCAACACATACAATAACTCAAGATGTTTTATAACAATACAAAAAGTGTAGCATAATATAATTAGAACCAACGAAAGATGTCCTCATATGTCTTCAAGTAATGCCAAAAGTAAATCCCCTAAAGCCACCAATAAAAAATCTGCACAAATATAAAAACAATACTACATTAAAATCGTAAAGTAAAAACATTAACTATGTTATAAGAAACATTTCTAACAATGCATTAAGAGTAGCCACACCAATGAATTAAAATCACAACTCCAAATGTATAAGTTGTAAAAATCAAATATAAATTTTTAAGTGTAATATAATACAATTAGTTTCAAATAATACATCAAAAAAAGTAGTTGCATCATGTAGTGCGGGTCAATTGCTAAAATAAAGTACTAACCCTTGAAGATGAACCACCCCCATAATTAGTTGCACCATCAAATAAAGTGTTTTAACTTGAAGATGAACCACCCCCATAGGTAAGAGCGTCATCATAACCCTTGCTCCTCAAAAAGTTAAGAATATTCTTTTGGACCACTTCTTGCTTAGCTCGCACCTCTTGCTCCCTAGCTCACACCACAAAACCAATCACAAACATCACAAGTACAATGTCTACAAGTATTGAAATCGATTAAAGTACTATTCATCACATCTAATTAACAAGTTCCATTCACATTTGCATGAAATTAAAAATACTCCCAATATGAATTTAAACCACCTTATAACACCATGCAAGCCACCTGCTTGCTCCAACACAACAACCCACTACAAAACCAATCACAAACATCACAAATACAATGTCTACAAGTATTGAAATCGATTAAAGTACTATTCATCACATCTAATTAACAAGTTTCATTCACATTTGCATGAAGTTAAAAACACTTCAAATATGAATTTAAACCACCTTATAACACCATGCAAGCCACCCGCTTACTCCAACACAACAACCCATCACAAAACCAATCACAAGCATCACAAGTACAATGTCTACAAGTATTGAAAAAAATTAAAGTGCTATTCATCACATCTAATTAACAAGTTTCATTCACATTTGCATAAAGTTAAAAACACTCTCAATATGAATTTAAACCACCTTATAACACTATGCAAGCCACCCGCTTGCTCTAACACAACAACCCACCACAAAACCAATCACAAACATCACAAGTATAGAGTGTTTTCAAGTATTGAAATCCATTAAAGTACTATTCACCAAATCTAATCAGCAAGGTCCCTTCACATTTGCAAGAAATTAAAAACACTCCTAATATGAATTTAAATCACCTTATAACACCATGCAGGCCATCCACTTGCTCCAACACAACAACCCACCACCAAACCAATCACAAACATCACAAGTATAAAGTGTTTACAAGTATTGAAATCAATTAAAGTACTATTCATCACATCTAATCAACAAAGTCCATTCACAATTGCAAGAAACTAAAAACACTCACAATATGAATTTAAACCACCTTATAACACCATGCAAGCCACCCGCTTGCTCCAACACAACAACCCACCACTAAACCAATCACAAACATCACAAGTATAGAGTTTTATAGGTATTTAAACAAATTTTACTTACCATGATCAAGCTAAGCATACAAGTCTGATTTGTTGGCTAAGCTTTGGTCTTTGACTTTCACAGATCTAAGCCTCTTTTTATTCCCCCATAGCAACCTAAACAATCACTAAACTTGTCATCACATTCAACCAAAAACCATTAAATTTCTTCTACAGTACATAAATAAAAAAACACAGTCCAATTATGGCTTAATTAACACTTGGTTATGAAGCTAGAATTATTAAATATATCATAAAGCTTCACCCTTTTTGTTCTAGCAAAACATAAATTGGCAATGCAGTGCAAATACATGAAGCAATAAACTAATTCTTGCATGCAATCGTAATATATACATAAACATTAATTCTAATAAAACATAGAATGTTAGTTTTGAATTGTAGAGCATTAACTAAAAAAACACTATTTAGTGTTCTGAGTGTTTGGCAAATTACAATGAATAGCGCTTGATTTATATATCATGAAAAGTAAAATTAGCCTTAAAGAACCACTTAAGATCTTTTTTGTGGGTTTGCAGACACTATTTATGTTCTGAAAATAGCTTTAGAGCTCTTTTTTGGCCCCTAAATCTCCACCTAGATGGATGAAGGTTTAGATTCTTTTTTTTTTTTTTCTTTTTTTTGCCTCTAAAACATACAGAGTGAAAATTTTTCTGCCAAAACAAACTAACCCTTAGGGGAAAAAAAAAAAAAAGATTTGACATACTATCAATTAGATAATTACCATCAACAAAATAGACCCATAACTAAAAACACAATAGATTAACCATTGAAGAAAAATCATAGCCTATTAGTATGAAGTATTAACTATTTTAAAAAAAAAAAAAAAAGAAAAAAAAAAAGAAGAAGCAAAATTTTGACCATTACAGAAATAATTCAAAACACAAATAAAACTTAGACCAACAAATTGATAAAACAATATTGATCCTCAAACTTGAATCCTTTGACTTTAGAACCATATCTACAAAGATTAAAAAAAAAAACAAGAAAGAATCCAAAGAGTTAAAAGAGCAATATAAATGAGATGGAGAAAAATTAACAAGCACCCCAAAAAGGTGAGTAGAAGATCTTACAAGATTATTTGAGAATCCGAAAGTCCACGTGCGAGGACTGCGACCAAGAGTGAGGCGAAGGGTCGAGATGGGTTTGTAAGGGAAGGAAGGCGAAGGGTCGGGATGGGTTTGTGAGGGGAAGGAAGGTGAAGGGTCAAAAAGGGAGGCTTAGATCGGTGATGGAATGGTGTAATCGGCAACGGAATGGGGAAATCGGAGATGATAGAATGGTGAAATCGGCGACGACAGAATGGTGAATCAGCAACAGAATGGTGAATTGGTGACGGAATGGTGAATCGATGATGGATGGGTTTGTGCTTATTGGCGTCAGTTGGGTTTCTTCTTACCGGCGACGGTTGGGTTCTGATATTTTGGGAGCTAAGGATTGAAATAAAGTAGGGAAGGGGCATATATATAGGCAGGTCTTTAGCAACGAATTGTGATTTTGTCACTAAAGGTATAAGGGGTTTAATGTTTTTAGTGACGAACGTAAATTTCGTCATTAAAGAACCCAAATTTTGTTAAGATTTTTAGAGACGAAATTAATATTTCGTCGCTATAGCATACTTTTAGTGATGAATTGTGATTTTGTCACTAAAACAATGGAATGAAAAACTATGAATATTTTTAGTGTCGATTATTTTTCATCGCTAATTCTTCCTTATAGCGACGAAAGGATTTTCTTCACTAATACTATCCACAACAATACCTACAGTGACGAAATATTTCGTCACTAAAAATTTCAACTTTTAGCGATGAAATATTTCGTCGCTATAGATTAATTAAGTTTGCGCTAATGTTTCCCCCTATTGGAGCCCATTTTTTAGATCACAATAATTTTCATTGCTAAATGTTATAATTTTTTTTTCATTATTAGTGGCGAAATTCATATTTCGTTGCTAAAGCTGTATTTTTAGCAATGAAAAATATTTCCTCACTAACTTTCATCGCTAAAAATACATTTTGTTGTATTGACGTTGGATGTCTAGTGGTATTTTGGCTTTATGGCTAGAATCTTTATTTTCACAAAGTGCTTAGCCACCATGTTCATTTTTCTAGGATTTTTTGGGTTCCCTCATTTAAAAAAAAAAAAAATACATGCTGAACATGTCAGTTTCCATTCTTGAACGCAATACACCCATATTTCAACTTCTCAATACTTGAAGAATAATGTATCACGCCCTTTTAATTCTTGATTGTATGTATATAATGAAGCAAGAACTTTAAATGCATCCAATAAATACCAAGAATTGTCAATTGGACTACAAAGCTCTTGACATCTCAAATGAAATACTTATATGCTTAGTTTTTGGAATTCTTATGTCATTAAGTAAAATGTCCTTCATGGCCATTATTGTAGAACTAGACTTTAAATCATTATTCCTTGATTAATAATATAAATGATGAGATTCACATGTATATGTAGAGAAGATGTTCGGAGTACATTATTCATTAACATAAATGTATTATAACCCTCTCATCAGATATTCATACAAGATGTCAACATTCACAATAAGTTTGAATTGCATTGAATACTTTGCTACAAGCCTTGTAGCAACTGAATCATATCAAAACGATTTGACCACCATCTATATCAAGATTGGAATTGTGTGCTATGGGACAGATTATTATTTTAGTCTTTTGTGTGAGTAAAATAAGCTTACATATGATTCAGGAGAACCAAATCCTTATTATCCTCCCCCATTTTGTTCTTTTGTCATAATCTTCTTGTGTTTCTACTATAATTGTAGGTGGAATGTCATTTTATAAGATTGTTTCACAATCTCTCCATGACAAAAAGAAGTATGGGGGTAATGAAGTGAAGAAAAAGGCATCGAAAGCTAAGATAAGCAAAATGGAGGAAGAAATCACAGAATGCAAGAAATTAATTGAACGAGCAGAGAAACATAGGCCTTTTTGCAGATTTCCAACTAGAGAAAATCTCTTCCTTCAAATCAAATGTGAATAAAAAAACTGAGGATGTGAGTAGAGTCTTCGTGAATTTTTGGATGATTTGATAGTTCCTACCATCACAATAACTAGGAAGAATTTTAAGTAGAAGGCAATATCATTTCAAGGAGACAAGATGGTGGAGTGATGAAATAATTGTTAACTATTGGGATGATAAATATTGTATGTCTCAAATTTTGTGTAATTATTGTGGAACCCCCCTCCTCACCCTATTTTGGTGTTTGCTTTGAGTTATGGCAGAATTGGGTGTGATTAGGAATGATATATGTTGTTAAGTGTTGGAGTGATGAATTTATTATTAAGTATTTGGATAATAAGGATTTCTCTCTCTCTCTCTCTCTCTCTCCCCCCCCCCCCCCCTAAAACCACCTATTTTGCCTTTGTTTCAATGTGGTAGAATTGGGTGATTAGGAATGATTTATGTTGTTTATATACTAATCTTTAAGGCTAAATTTGTAAACTAATCCTTTAAAGTTTGGGGGTGTTTGGATTCTACACCCTGAAGTACCACATAAACTTGTCATGCGTGCTTAATTTGTCCAATAAAATGATGCTCCCATTATTTTTGTAGCCTAAAAATTTAAATTATTAAATAATTTAAAATGACATGGTATAATAAAAATGATGTCGTCATTTTTTTTATACCATCACTCCATTATTTGTTTAAGATGACGTGGTATAATAAAAAAAATAATGTCTATTCTTAAACAAATAGAGAATCAAGCCTTTGTATTTTTAATAAACCCACACAGCGTTCTCCCTAGCCTTTCTAATGGGGAATCTAGTTAACTAATTTAATTTTTCTAACTATCTAGTTAGTAGTCAAGGTTTCAAAAATATTTTTTTTACTAGCATCTCGAGTCTTTGAGGCTCGATTTTGGTCCATAAATCGAGTCTTAAAGACTTGATTTTTATGGTCTAAACCACATCTGATGTGGCATTTTCTTGCCACGTGGTAACCACCTCGAAATCGAGCCTCTAAGGCTCGATTTATAACCAAAAAAAAATTTAAAAGAATTTGAAGTATCATGTACCAGCCCAAACACCCATAAACAAATTTCAGAAATCCCAAACACAACAATCCCAAACTGAGAGACTCAGATCAGAGGGAGAGAGAGCTCACCTCACTGGCGCGCGGCCTGGGCTCGCGCAACGGCCTGGTTTGCGCGCGGCCTGGGCTCGCGTGACTGCCTGGTTTGCGCGCGGCCTGGGCTCGCGTGACGGCCTAGGTTGGGCGCAGCCTGGGCTCACGCGAGGCCTGGGCTCGCGCGCGGCCTGGGTCACGCGCCGGCCTAGGTTCTGGTGATTTTTTTTCTCCGATCTCCATCTTCTCCGATGTTCTGGTGGTTTTTTTTCTCCCCGATCTCATCTTCTCTCTCTTTTCTGTTTTTGGGTTTTTTTTTTCTCTGGTTGTCCTCTGATGTTCTGGTCTTATTTCATCTTATTTATAAGGGTTATAAATCGAGTCTTAGATACTCGATTTCCATGTAATTGCCACGTAGAAAAATATGCCACATCGGATGTAATTAGATCATAAAAATCGAGCCTTTGATGGTCGATTTATGGGCCAAAATCGAGCCTCAGAGACTCGAGATGCTAGTAAAAAAAATAGTTTTGAAACCTTAACTACTAACTAGATAGTTGGGAAATTATGACTAATTTCCCATTTCGTCCCTTTCTAATCTATAAGACTTCCACTTCTAATCTATAAGACCACAAATGTGTTTTTGTTGTTTTACGGTGACTAGGGTTTTTGACATAAGGTATATATAAATATATATATATATATATATATATATATATATATATATATATATATATTGCTAACCCCCAATATCAAAATTACTAAGCTGCCCCTGTAAAAAAATCTCTTTTTCTTTTTTCTTTTTTTGAATCGAATATCACAATCTCCCCCACTTACAAGAATTCAATCCTTTGAATTCATCCCAAGCTGAGCCAATTTATCATGCTTCCACTGCCCTACTTTAAAGCCACAATTGTATCAGTCTATACAAATTTGTCACTCATCACCATAGTTCAAGAGCAATTAAACTACAAAAAAAAAAAAAAAAAAAATCTCTTTCAGATACCTAACACTTTGACCCAAACTACTCTACAAAATACCTCCACAGCGAATAAAATTTTCAAAACCTACATGTTCAAGTAAACCTGTTAAAAATTATAATTCTTCAATAAATAATCTCCAATAATTCTAAATGGTGAAAGAGCCTCCAAGATTATGATGAAGGAAAATCCAGATGATCAAAATTTAACATAAATCACTATGCTCTGACATCCCATTAAGTTTTATATTGTAACCATTTAAATATAAGTTCAAAACTATTTCACAACATATGTGTAGACTTTTCCTTCCTCAAAATTGTAAAATATAAATTTCTAAAGTCTCCATAAAAAACAATTGAGCATTTATATAGGGTTTGTTATAGAATGTTTATCTTAATTATATAAATTATCTTTGCAATTAAGCAAAATTTGTTTCACCTTTAACCTCCGGAATCCGGATGATGCTTGGTTTGAACTTATTGAAGAGTTGAGTTACCTCATAAATATATGGCTTATTATGAAACCATAATCTCTAAGTGTACATTGGCTAGGAGGGAATTCCATGAAATATCTCAAACCCCTTTTTCTTTTTCTTTTTTTCACCTTGTAGATAATATTATCCTAGCAACCTAGAACTTAGAGTATAATGCAACTTTATAATTATAACAATCTGCCTAAATAAAACAAAAGGCACCACAATTGACTATAATTCAAATTGTAATAGTCTTCAAAAATAAACTCTCTTGCCACCCAAATCCATCAATATGCAATCAAAATATGGTTCACTATTCCAATTTTATAATACCAATATACAACAACATTGTTTTCTACACACTTCGTGTTCAATTGAGTCAATCCATTAACTCATATCAGTTAAAATCAAAGAATTACATTTTTGGCATCAAAACTTATTCCCTAGGATATTAAACAATCTTCCAATTCCATAGAAAAGAAATTGATGACCATTTCTCTTGGCAAACCCACCGGAGCACCAACAACTTCCTGTCCTGTGGCAGATCCACCGCCGCCCATTGACCAAGGTTTCTGCTGTTCGCTGCCAACAATGCTTCGCCACTTTCAAGGAAAGCTCCGGGTAAAATCTCACCGAGCTTTTTTGGAATGCTCCACTTTCAAGGATAATCCCCAATACTACTGAAACGAATGGTGTCTCTCCACTAAGGTTATTTTAATGGCTGTCATCTTGGCCATTGGTTGGATTTCACCCAAACTGTACCTATTCGCCACTTATTTTTAATTGCTTTATTTTCGGTTATAAAAAGTGGACAAAAAGAAAAATCTAATGAATGAATGAAAGCGTTCAAAGAAAACGAAGACGAAACGGACAAAGAGAGAAACACAGAATCATGGTTTTTAAGTTGGTCTCTTTGAAGGATTTGTTTGCTGCAAAACTATAGAAATCCTTAAGATAAATTTAATGCATTAAAAGTTTGAAATCATATAATGCATATTATATTAAAAATTTAAAAAGTATCAACATAATTTTTCTGAAACTTGATAAACATACAAACACAAAAAAAATATTTGGAATAAGGAAATTTCAATCTTTTTTACTATCAAACACAAAAGGAAAATAAAAATTTTATACCTACCAAAGCATTGAAATGAGAAAATTTTCAATATTTTCCTCTCAAGCAAAACCTGGATGTGAAAATCAAATAAAGACGTTTTTTTAATTTTTTTTATGCACTAAGAAATTTTGTTTCTACTACTATTGGTTTGGCCTTTTACATTGTAGAGCTTATATTTGCAAAATACTGTCCGTGGACTCTTTTCTATTTTAGGGTTAAAAAATAGGTATGATTCCTTAGGTAAATTACATTAGGTTTCTTAATTAAATTCAAACATAGGATAATATTAAATTTAATTATCTTGGAAAAATATAAAATTATTTGTATATTGTATGTTCAATACAATCATATATGTTTGAATTCGATTGAATAATCTATTAAATTCTATTTATAGGTGTGGATTCAAAGAGGCCAAAATGGCCAAATACAATTTTTGGCTAAAATAGTTAACAATCTACTGCTGTTTGTGAAATATTTAACAATCTACAACTTTTTTAAAACTCGAGTTCATGAAACTCGAGTTTGACATGTAACTCGAGTTTCAAAAACTCAAGTTTCATAAAAACTGCCATGGTAGCACTTGTTGACATGGATTATTTTAATTAAAAAATGCCACATGGAACTCAAGTTTGAGAATCTTGAGTTACTTGTAATGTGTTACTGGAGTTTATAAAACTCGAGTACCATAAAACTGCACTTAACAAAACTTTTATAACACCTTACTTCTAAACAACTTTTACAACACCTTACTTCTAGAGGTACACACTATGACTGACTTGTGCTTTTTAGTTGCACACTTCACTTCACCTTTGAAACACTTCACTTCACAAGTCACGTGGCATGGACATCATCCTTACTTTCTTTACTACACTTCACTTGTCCTTCACTACACTTTTTTTTTTTTTTTGATGAACCTGTCCTTCACTACACTTGCGCACACCTGAAGGGTACGATTTAATTATACCTTGAAGGGTATGGTTTAATTGGAAAATAGTTCACTCATTAAGTTTCAAACAATCTGACCAGAGCCGCGCTTTCTCTTTCATTCTTATTGGAACTCGAGTTCAGCGTGTCCCACACTTGTGCTTTCTTTAGTGTAATTCTTTTCTTCTTTTCCTTCAGCTTTTCTTCACTTCAGCATGTCCCACACGCATAAGGCCAGGTCAATTTATAAAGAAACTCGAGCTTTAAGAGCTCAAGTTTCATATTAGAAGGAACTCAAATTTTATAAAACTAGAGTTCCACGTGGACATTTAAATTATAAAATGCCAGATCAGCTTCAACCATCATGTCACATTTTTCTGAAACTCGATTTTCATAAACTTGAGTTCTATGCAGAACTCGAGTTTCATGAAGTCAAATTTCAAAATAGTGGTAAATTGCTAAATATTTCACAAACAGTGATAGATTGCTAAATATTTCATCCAAAGATGATATTTGGCCATTTTAAACGGTTCAAAGATCAAGGAAAAGAAAGAAAGAAACACAGTTCAAATCACACGCAAAATTTAGGAAAAATGGTGAGTGTTTGACGTGTCAATTTGATTTTCTTTTCAGTGCACGGTGCACCGTTTTGGTAACTGCCTTAGTTGTTGTTGGGCTATGCTTGGATCGAATCTTAGGCCATCACAAAATCTGTGCGTTCACAAGTCCCGGAGTCCCATGGTCTTGGTCTTCAAAGGCCCAATATTTGCGAGATTGAGATCTAACACTAACTGGGCCACGGCGAGTTCAACTAGGCCATCGTCTGGATCTTAGTAGATTATACAACCAACCAAGTTGTGAATTGTGATTATACCATTTTTTTTTTGATAGCGTGATTATACCAAATTTGAATCAATTAGAATCATAAATTAAAATATAAAAAAATCATATACTATATAATAAAATTTGGGCATAGAAGCCGTGATTACGCCAAGTGACTGCACCAAATTGTAAATTTTTTTTTAGATTTTTTTTTAAAAATAGATATAATTTTTTTTTTTTTTTTGTGTTTATCTTATTCTCTTATAATTTTTAAGTTGATAAAAATCTTAATTTGATTACAAATATATTATTCTTATCAACTTTTAATCAACCAATTTTTGGATAGACACAAAAATTTAATTTTTCTCATCAACTTTTACTCTATTTATCTTTAGATATACACAAAAGCTTAATGTAGATATCAACATTTTTTTTTTTTTACCTCGAATATTTGTAACACGGTGGGAAGTTTAATTTTTAAGAGTTTGAGTTTGAGACAAAGAGTTTAACTAGAATTGATTTTACCTTTTTTTTAATGGTAGGAGATATATTCACCCGATTACATGGCTAAGAGATTTTTTGGATAAACCCAAGAGAACTTTTTTTTTTCTTTTTATCTTTTAGAGATAAAAAGAATGGTTGTACGTTAAAGAAAGAAAAATTAATCAAAATTACACTCTTATATTAAATATAATTATCACATGAGGTACTATAACGAATCCGGCTATTTGGAGCTCTATTAGCTTAGCTTTAAAAGATATAAAATTCTATTTCAACTAAAATTCTAACTAAAACCAAGAGTTTCATTATATATATACACACACACACACCAAAAGCTTCAAATCTTATATTTGCTCTAAGACTTCCTCGCCTTTGCTATTATTTCCAAGCTTTTATATATATAAAAAAAATTAATTTGTTCATCATTTGATTTATTGAGGTTCATAAATATTTAATTTTGCAGTTTTATAAAGGGCTCTATGGAACCGACCATTGGAGCATAAAATGCAAGGTTGTCTCTATATTAAGTATGTCATATCTCATGTCTTTTTTTTCCCCAAATTTTTTGGTGAATTTTACTTCTTTGATCATTACAAGTTTGGAGTAAAATATGTAGTTGAGACCCAATTGGCATGCCAATAAGTAATAAGGCCATATTCATGATTTTTTTATTATTAATATTTTGAACATTCAAGTATCTATCATTTTTTAGGGTTATTTCTTTCTTTTCTTTTTTTCTTTTTTTTTTTCTCTCAATTTCAATCCCTCTTTAAAAATAAATTCCCAATTTTTATTATTATTATGTTTTTTTATATTTTTTCAAGGAGTTTCCTTGAGGTTTTGAAACACTCGATCAAACAATACTCTTAGTATTCAGTTTTTTCTCAAAAAAATTGCTTGAAGTTTATATTTACACATTTGGTTTTGATAGGGTGAAATTTGGTGCCTCCTCCCTCACTTTTGAAGACAAAAATTCAATTCTAATGTAAGTTTATACTTTTATTTTTTAATGTTTAGCCATTTGGGTTGTTCATAATTCTTAACTATTACATTGAGGTTACCACATAAATATGCTTTCAATTATTTTTTAATTGTGCAAACTCCCTTTATATTTTTTTAGGCATCTCCTTTTTATATTAGTTGCATAGTTATTTACCATATTTGATTCAATTAATTTTGGACTTATATATGATTTTTTTTTATATAATAAAAACTTAATCTTACACAAAATGTATTTATTATATAACTTAAAGTAAAAGGAAACTTTATTTATTAAAAAAACAGAGTAAAAAATTACTTTATTTTTATTATCTATTTTCATTAATTTTTCTCATTAAAATATTTAAACATGTATAATATCTTGATGACATGCGTTATATCTTGATGAATACATTACTCAGCCAAAAGGAAGGCCGGTTTTTAACACACAATGAACAAAGATAAAGGGAGAAAATTGTGGTGACTTCTTGTTGGACGATTCTCAACTAATTAACCCCAAATTGATGATCAGGAAAGCTTGTTTCATTAGTATACTCGTTCCCAGATCATCAAACAATACATACCGTACATGTCTATAGGAATTGCCGAATTCCAACAAAAGATATTTACAACCATCAAACATCAAGAGCCCGTTTGGTAGAGGCGTTTGAGTAATGTTGTTTGTATTTTTTTGAAATACATGTGGGTCAAAAAGTGCATAAAAATGCGTGTAATGTTGTTTAAAAACAAAAATCATGTGTTTAAGATGCTCTACCAAATGGGGCCCACCATGCCAGAAGTGTCCACTACTTTTGTAAATTAAGCATGAGGAATAGACCATGCCTTCAGAGGGATAGAGAAATCCTTGATTTGTGGATCTGCAGCCAAAAATAAAAAATTATATCAATTCGAATTATGGTCTCTGCAAAAGGAATATTTTAAAACTTTCTAAAGGAGATCAAGCATCTTCACTAGATTTAAGGTCTGTTTGGATACCGCTTATTTTGCTAAAACTGAAAACTTATTGCTGAAAGTAATATAGATAAAAAGGTAAAAATTAATTAAAATAGAAATGAAGGCTTAGCATCAAAATGTAGAAGAAAAAAATGTACATTAGATATAACTTATTTACTGCTTAAAACCATGATTCATGACTCTGGCACATATGAAGAGAAGCTCTAGCATAAGATTGATCATTAATGCATTTTAAAGGCCTTACAAATTCCCCCAAAGCCAAGACTTTCAGATATGATACAAGAGGTTCGTTCATAAAAAATAAAAATACAAGAGGTTCGCAAACAGACAAGATTTCTTTAAGGGCCCGTTTGGATTGAGGAGAAAGGGAGGGAGAGCAGAGGAGAGTAGAGTAGAGTTAATTGAAAATAGGTTAATTTTGAGCTAATTCTACTCTATTCTACTCTATTCCCTCTCCCTCCCCCTCAATCCAAACATACCATAAATATTAAGCACTCTAGAGTTACAGGTTGAGAAATGATACAACATGTTCACAAACACATGAGAGTCCTTTAAATTTTTAAGTATTCTAGAGTTACAAGTTTGCAAAGGACAATACTAGGGTACTCAAGGTGCATCTATTGATTCTGATGAGAAATAAAATAATTCTAAATTAAAGGCCTCCTAAATGATTAAGCATTTTCATAGCGTATGGAGCATGTTGCACTACAGCTGGTGCACCGTGAGAAATGTGAACCAAGCAGCAATATTTAACTTATAGGGAACTAAAGAGGATACTAAAAACTCAATGAAAGATAACAGAACATTCAAGTAGCCTTTCCTGAAAGCTTGTTTTACGAATAACTAAAAAAGTAGCAAAATATAAGGAATATTAACAATCTATTTGATTTTTCTCTTTAATACTTACTCACATTGTTAATAGGAAAAACAAGTTAATTGCACTGAGTATTTTTCATGATGAAAATATTTTATTTGATTGTTATATCCCTGCTTAACGCATTTTGGTACTCAATAGAAAATATTTTTCAAAGCCTCTTTATGTGCATAACAATGAAGTATAGGTTCTAGTAAAACAGGTCATATCAACTTGAAAAGCAAATTTTCTGCATTAAAATTATGCAAATCTCGAATATTACTATCTGCATCTTCTTTAAGCTTCTTGTTCTCCATATAAATAGTGGAGAGTAGTTTTGTGACTATATGAGGAGCAAAAATACACGCATCAACAAGTAAAGCACAAAATTTACTAACATGATCATTTTTGTAATCATTTCTCCCTTTCACCTTTTTTTATTTTTTATTTACAAAATTTATCAATAACTAAAAATAGTTCAACTAATATTATTGAAATGAACAACGCTGCATTTCTCAAATGAGGTGACTCATTAATATAGCCTTTCATCTAAAATGAGTTTTGATTATTTCAAGATTGATATGTTGTCTCTTGGGTTGAGTAATGGATTGCTGATTTAATCTTGAATTGAACGCATATGAAATTATTTATGGCAATAATCAAATATACACATTGAAATACTTCTTCTAATATGCAGTCTTGTATTCAGAGTATTTTGGGTGTTCCGGCTATTCGGCAATATGAGAAGTATTTGGATTTGTTAGCACTTGTGGGAAGGGCCAAGAAGCAAAGTTTTATTTATATCAAAGAAAGGGTTTGGAAAAAACTTTAGGGATGGAAGGAAAAGTTGTTGTCTCAAGCAAGTTTGGAGGTTTTGATCAAAGCTGTCATTCAAGCAATTTTGACATATCCTATGAGTTGTTTTAAACTCCCTAAGGGTTTAATCAAGGAATTGGAAGTCATGATACGAAAGTTTTGGTGGGGATATCGTGGCGGTTCTAGGAAGACCCATTGGGATAAATGGGATAGGTTTTGTGAAGCTAAGGAGGCTGGAGGAATGGGGTTCAAAGAAATTGAGAAGTTTAATGATGCTTTGTTGGCTAAGCAAGTTTGGCAGTTGATAAATAATCCTACTTCGCTTTGTCATTGGGTTTTTAAGGCGAGGTTTTTTCTAGATTGTTCTATTCTTGAAGCTAGGAAATCTATTGTGGGTTCCTATGCTTGGAAAAGTCTTCTTAGTGCAAGGGATGTTATTCGTCAAGGGATGATTTGGCAAGTAGGGCATGAGGATTTTGTGCGGATTAAAGGGGACCGTTGGCTGCCAAACCAAGCTTGCTGCTCTATTATTTCACCTTTGCTGTAGGTGGATGATGATACAAGAGTTAGCTTCCTTATTGACCAAGACAAATTTTCATGGAAGGAATCGTTGGTTAAGGAGATTTTTCCCCCTCATGAAGCAGACATTATTTTGGGAATTCCTCTGAGTTTTAGGTGACCTCCTGATCACATTGCTTGGGCTCCTACTCCTTCGAGTATATTCTCAACTAGTAGCGCTTACAAACTAATTGTTTCAGGTGCTATGACTTCTATTGCAGGTTGCTCCAATTTGGATAATCAAAGGAAAATTTGGAGGGGCTTGTGGCAACTTCGGGTTCCTAATAAAATCAAGTTGATCGTGTGGAGGGCTTGCAATGATGCTCTGCCAACTAATGACAATTTGTATCGGCGGCATATTCTTCCTTCTAATTAGTGTAATATCTATCGAGAGCACTCTGAGGATGTCATGCATGCTTTTTGGCTGTGTAAGGACACCCCGAGTGTTTGGTTGTCTTTAGAGTGGTTTCACCAAGCAGTTACGATTCATCTTGTATGTTTTCGTGAGCTCCTGACTAGGTTCATGCATTGCCAAGAAGAGTATCGTGCTAAGATTTTTGTCATTGCTGCATGGAGTACCTAGAACCGACAGAATGTGCTGCATTTTGGGCCTAGTGCTCTTCTTGTGGATCGGATTTACAGTAGTGCTGGTAATTTATTGCAGGAATTTTTGGCTTCCTAGGAAGAGGAATTGGTCCTTCCTAGCCCTCCATCCATACAACATTGGTGTCCTCCAGCGTCTGAAATGTGTAAGGTTATGTTAGGGACATATTTTTATGTAATTAGCATATCCTTTGACAAAAGACATTTTACTTGTATTTGGGTAGATCTAGGATAGGTTTAGTACTTCAAGGAACAAGAGTTCAAGTCTAGTATTGAAGCCATGAAAGTCTATCCAAGAAACAAGTGAAGAAGTGTTGATTCATTAACGCTCGATAGCTGCTCGACAGATAGCTATCTATCGAGGTATCTATCGAGAATTATGGAAATCAGTTTTTCAGATCTAATTTTTAGCCCATACTTATGTATTTTTGTGGGGTTTCTTTTCTCACAACCATAGACATATATAAGACTTATTTTAAAGGTCATCACATAAGAGAATACAAGGTGAACATATGCAAAAGGTGACTAATGCCTTATTCTCTCTAAAAGAAGCTACTGCATTTTTGCACCTTAGGGTTTTGTAACCAAGTGTTTCTTGATCTTCATTGTTGATGAAGTGAAGACCATTGTAGCCAACATCTTCTTCAAGTTGGTGTGTTAGTCACGTACTGGGAGCCGTGCATCTTTGGTTAGTCATGTACTGGGATCCATGCAAAAATGGTGGCATTCATATACTGAAGAGTTCAAAGGTTCTGTAGCAGTAGAAGGTTTCTGCTGTAAGTTCATCTATGGGGATTGTAAAGTCTAGGGACAAAGGTTTTGTACTATATCTGAAACTTCTCTTTACTATAGTGGATTGCTTTTCAGGAAGGTTTTCCCGCCAGGTTTTTTACTGTGAAACTAGTTTGTTTCATTGGTTTTCCTGGGTTATCATATCTTGTCTTATTTATTTTTCTGCAGCATGATTTTGACATGGTATTGATGTTTGTTTGTTTTAACAAGATTTATTCATAATTAATCTAATTAACAACTTAGGTTTAAAACTTGTTAATTCTATCAACAGGGGTCTAAATTTTCCAACAAGTGATATCAGAATAGGTACACTCTAATTGGATTAATTTCCTGAGTATGATCCTTGACCTCTGTTGTCATGGATCGTGGACAATCTCTTTTTATTCCTCCTTTATTTGATGACACTAATTTTGCGTATTAGAAAGTTCATATGAAAGTTTTTTTGCAGGCTTTAGGTGAACAAGTATAGCAAGCTGTTGAAGTTGGTTGGAATAAGCCAAAGGAAGCGTTGGTGGATTGGGATGATGCAACAATCATAGCAGCAAATTTCAACAGTAGGGCCTTGAATGCTCTGTTTTGTGGGGTGACCAATGAGGAATTCAAGAAAATATCATCCACAGAAGTTGCTAGGGAAGCACGGACCATTCTTGAGACCACCTATGAAGGTACTAAGGTAGTAAAGACTGTGAAGCTTCAAAGACTCGCTATTAGTTTTAAAGAAATAAGGATGGAGGTGGATGAGACCTTTGATGAGTTCTATGCTAAACTCAAGGATATTATGAATTCTGCCTTCAATCTTGGAGAGTTTATTATGGAATCCAAAATTGTTAGGAAAATCCTTAGGTCTTTACCTGAAAGATTTCATGCCAAGATCACTGTCATTTAAGAAGTAAAGGATATTGATTAACTTCCTTTGACTGAGCTTGTAGGGAACCTTCAAACCTATGTGATGGGATTAGGTTTAATGGGAAAAGGTGGAAAGAGTAGAAACTTGGCTCTTAAGGGTATAGAGGAAGAGATTAAGGACTCTGAAGATGAAGATGAAAGTGATGAAGATGAAGATGATGATGAGGATGAGGATCTAACCTTCATAACTGATGAGATTGTCAAGCTTCTACAAGCCAATGGAAAGAAAGTAGACTTGATCCCATACCCAGGGAACTCACTAAATAGGAACTTGCTAAGCCAGAACGCCTGGAAACCGGCTTGCCTGACTTCCTTATCTTTCTCACGCAAAAGGGTCATAACCCATCTCCCCATCCTGGCTGGCTTACCACCAGGAGAAGCAGTACGACCACCAAAATGGCTAAATAACTTGTTTTCTACCTCGAGATCCTCTTCAAAAAGACTAATATCAAAAGGATCCTCATCCCAAAACATCGGAAGAAGGAAGTTGTTGACCACATCCTCCAGGGTGATTGTCAACTCACCAACAGAAAAGAAAAAAGTATGAAGAGAAGGGCACCAACGGTGTACCAGATGCCTGAAACCCTTAGCGTCTCTGAAACCCTCAATATTCTTGGAAATCGCCACTACTTTCAGGATCCTAACACGCCTTAAATAACCCACGAACTCCTCATCAGAGAGTTCCCTATCCACCAAGATGGGCCAACCTTAGATTTTTCCAGGGACAAAATCAAAGAAGATAGGCACTGCCTCTTGAAGTCCCTGCCTGATCTGAAGATCAAAGATTTCTCTAAGGTTTGGAGCCTGAGCAAAACCAGCGAAACCCGCCTGACCAAAGAATACCTAAGCATGAAGGGACGGAGGGGCCTTACCATGAGACACTTGAGGAAAAAATAGACTAGGGGTATACCAGGGGTCCCGAAGGGGAAAGGTTGGGCGCTTAGTGGCCTCATGAGATTCGCCCTGAGCAGAACCAGAGGAGCCTTCGTCCTCAGAAGGGTTGGGAGTACGCTCTCTTCTTTTCGAGAAGAAGAAGAAGCCATTAAAGCAACAAATATGACGAGAAGTGAGGAGAATTGGAAGAATGGAAGAAAAGAACGGGAGTAACAGACTGATTGAGAAAGAGAAGAAAACTAAGGGTGGAAGATTCAGGGAAGCAAAAGGATAATGTGAAGTGCTCGCAATAAAAGCACGAAGAGCAGTTGGAAAAGACAACGTATAGAAAGACACGCCAATTGCCCAAAATATTTAGTTTTGAAGGGGAAATTAATTAGCAGTTATTAATGGAAGTTACGGGGAACGTAAAAAGTGGGTAGAGGAAGTTTTACTCCAAAACTCAACTGCCATGTCTCGTGCAAAGGAGGAGAAATTACAAAATAAAGAAGCACGACACGCAGGAAAGACCAGGATATGCAAAAGCAGCAGGAAGGCCAGGATCCTGATGAAGGAAGAAGGGAACCCAGGGATAATTAAAAGGAAATCCTACGATAACTAAAAACCCTGAATTACTCATGCGTGGGCTTCAGGTAACCCACAAGCTCGGGGGGTTAAATGTTGAGGTCTAAAAAATCACAACACCCAGAGCCCAAAAGAATAACACAAGGGGGCCATGGAAAATGAAAAGAGGTGGTAAGCCCAAAAGGCTTGAAGCCTAAAAAGACCATGAAATATGAGCCCCAAAGCCCATAAAGGAAAAGAAAGAAAAGAAAAGAAATCCAGATTAGAAAATGGAAGAAGAACCAGTGTAAAAGTGCTAAGTTGGGATCCCCAGAGACTGCCAAAGGCTCGAGATCCCCGAGGCATATAGCACAGCTAAGATAGGATTAAGACAGCTCAAAGGAAAACACCAAAAAAACACTAGAAACAAATAACAGATACGTCCTTCTCAGGTATCAAAATCCAGCAAGAAAAAGAGAGAAAAGCCTAGAGTAATCTCTCACAATGCAAAAGGAACGGTACCTCGGGGAACTAGAACAAGGAGCTGTGAAAAAAGGAAGTAGCAGCAAAGAACTTTCGAACCAGCAAAGTTGGATTCCACCCACTTAGGAAAAATGACAAAAAGGAAGGACGGCCAAAAGGTGAATCATAAGGAACGTGACATCAAGCGCACTCCGAAATAGAGAAGTCAGCCATGGCTTTCGAAGAAACATCATCAAAAGGAAGAAAAAATGAGAAACAAGGAAAGGCTCAGCCTTCTAGGTGATGCGCACAAAACAGGCGCTGGTACACAAGGAGCAAAACAGGGGAATCAATGTTTCCACGGGACTCTAGATTAACACTATAAAAAGGAGGGAAAGTAATAGAAGAGAATAACAAAATCATTCTGAGAAAAACTCTGTCAAAAAACTCAAAGAAAATAGAGAATATCTCCTGGTATCCTAGAAACAGCCACTATAGCACATACTTGGATTCAAAAGGATTCAAACTTTGCAAGTCTTAGAGGCTTGGATAGCCATCAAAGTCTGTAATTTTTTAGCTTATTTGAACCTTGTATCACGTCTTAGTGAGCACATTGTAACCATAATTAAGGAAAACTAATGAAGTATTTCCAATTAATTTAAGGACCCCTAACAATTGTTTTCTTTTGTGTATTTCTTGATTATTTCGTATTTCCTTTTGCTGTCTTCATTTGTTGTTCAATACAAATATTCTTGTTTGCTAGTTTATGTGTATCGGGACAAAAAAGTTTCCTTCCCGATAAATAAGATTTGAGTTGGGTCGGAGTGTCTAAACCGAAACTCAACGATGGGCTCGATGCACGGCCCAAAGGCTATCGGTGAAGGTCCAAGAAATTCACTATGTTTTATGCCTTGGGCTTAGGTGGGAATCGACAAGAGTAGCCCATGAGCAGTCCCTACAGTAGATACGTCAATATGATAAAAATACACTGTAAGAAATAGCCCAGCAATAAAGTGTTTCTGCAGAAGATAGCCCAGCAGAAGGCGGCCCAGCGGTGAAATATTCCTATAGAGAACGGCTCAACAAAAAACGACCCAGCTATGAGATATTTTTGCAGGAAACGGCCTAGCGGTAAGCGGCCCAACTGTGGAATATTTCTGCAGAAAACGGCCCAGCGGTAAGATAATACAAAACATAGTACACTTCAGTGGTTAGTCATTTCACAAATCAGCGAAAGACAACCCAATGGTAAGCGGCCCAGCTATGGAATATTTCTGCAGAAAACTGCCCAGCGGTAAGATAATACAAAACAGAGTACACTTCAGTGGTTAGTCATTTCACAAATCAAGGGAAACATCTACACTTTCAAACTCATTATCCGTTAGCTCGGGAGAAAAGTCTTCTAATACGACAATATGAGGGAAAAATTCTATAGTAACGGTGACATCATAACCATTAATAGTAAAGGAATAAGTAAACATCATGGGTTCCATAATAACAAATAATGGAGAAGACTTAGTGTGAGATGAAGGGAGAGAGAGAGATCCCAGCTAGTGCAGCAAGATCATTATGGTGCCAAGACATGCTCATGGACATAATGTATGTAGTGAGTAGAGAGAACCATTTGTGAGGAGTATGAGTAATGTGTGAGAGTATGTAGTAGTACTGCTGGAATGTACTGCTGGGACAAGTAAGTTAGGAGCAGGGGAACTTAGTTTCTATGCTTGAAACTAAGTATTCAGAGGCTTTTTTTAGAGCTTAGAGAAAGCTTAAGCAAAGAGGTTAAGGCAGAAACTTTTCTGGTGTAAGTCTTGATGCCTTGTTTTTTTGTTGAAGCATTAATGGAGAGCTCTTTTTATAGTAGGATTTTCAGGGGGTGATTAGCAAACAATCTTTCCTAAATCTTCCCCAATCTCCAGAAAATCTTTAGAGAAATGCTCTTAAGATTTTTAGCTAAGAGTAGTAAGCTTAACTTTTGAAAGTTCTTGCCGTTCTAGGCAATAACAGCTGGGTTTTTGGCTTTAGCATTAAATGCTGATTAGCTTTGGCTGATGGGATTAGAGCATGCTTTTAGGCTAATGATCTGGTTGTGCTGCAACTAGAATCAAAGTTCCAAAGGCAGATTGGACCACCCCAAGCCAGGTGTCAACCTTGGAGCCTTTGCTGGAACTCTGCTGGGATCCCCTTTGGTGCCCTCCAAACCACATTTCCCTAAGTTTCCCCATTTGGGGTTCAAGTGCTTGGTTCATGAACCTGAAAATACATATTTTTGGCATGAAAATGAACTGATTTTGGTGTCATTTCATGAGCTTTACTGGTCATGTAATGGCAGCTTTAGTTTCTTGGCTGCGTGTGCTGAAGAAGAAAGAAGCAACGGCTGGTAGAAGCCTTTTCAGCTTTTCCAGCTTTCTATCACATCATTTTTAGCTTTATGTCACTTGAGAACTGATGGAACTTCAGCTTGTAAAGGAAGGATTCTTCCCCTATTGGACACGTGTCCATGTTCTGATCAGATTTAAACAAGTTGTGGCTTGATGGGAGGGAGCTCCAGCTGTTCCCCTTTTGCTGAACTTCAATTAAGTAGCTCACGTGTTCCTCAATCTGCCTGACTTGTGTGTGTGTGGGCCGACCAGACCCAGTTGGGCTTTGTTGATATGCTTGCTTGGGCTTAAATCTACAAGATGAGTAGCTTTGCCATGGGTTATACTCATGGGCTTTATAGTTAGTTGCTTATGGCAATAATAGTCATAGTTTCCATAAGGCTTTGTAAAATAGATATTTCTTGAATAATCATATTTTCCCATGAGAGGGGGATTTAGCAAGTGTCAATAATATTTGAGTTTTGTAAGTGCTTGCCAAAATAGTATTTTGGGCTTTGTAAATTAATTGCTAAAAGAATATTTAGATTTTATAGAATTGTGCCAAATTAATCATTTGGGCTTTAAGAAAAATAGTTGCCAAATTATTATTTGGTCTTTGTGAAATAAATGCCAAATTAATATTTGGGCTTTGTAAAGTAGTTGCTAAAAGAATATTTAGATTTTATAGAATTGTGCCAAATTAATCATTTGGGTTTTAAGAAAAATAGTTGCCAAATTATTATTGGGCTTTGTGAAATAAATGTCAAATTAGTATTTGGGCTTTGTAAAATAGTGTCAAATTAGTATTTGGGATTAAGGGAATAAGTGCCAAATTATTATTTGGGCTTTGTAAAATAGTATAGAGATAATTGCCAAATTAGTATTTGGGCTTTATGAAAGAGTATAAAGATAGTTGCCAAAATAATATTTGGGCTTTATAAAGTAGTGCCAAATTAGAATTTGGGCTTTGCAAAAATAGATGCCAAATAGGAATTTGGGCTTTATGAAAATAGATGCCAAATAGAAATTTGGGCTTTGTAGAAATGATTTTGAGATTTTGTAAAGTATTTCCGTGTAGCAACAGGCTTTGCAAATAGTGCCGCATCGTAGTGGGCTTTGGAATTAGCCACATCGTAGTGGGACTTTTGGAATTTTGGGCTTTCTTTAGGTTTTGCCCACAAGCCGAATGATGTTGGGCTTTGTGTTGGAATAACGTAATTTTGCAGCCCAATTTTGGTAGTAATATGATGAGTATTTTTTGTGAAAACCCAAGTTGGATAATATGTGGGCTATTATGGGTAATATTTGTGAGAGTACCCATGGCAATTTATGGGCTTGTGTAAGGAGCATTTGCGAAGGCCCAATAACATGGAGAATGTTTGGGTAATATATATGAGAAATATTTATGTGGGTCTTATATAGGAAAAATTGGTGGGACCCTAATATCATGGAAAATATTTGAATAATGTGTGAGAAATATTTATGTGGGCCTAGAATAATGTATGGGCTCATGTAGGTATTTTTATGAGTGGGCTAATGAAATTAAGGCCCGAAAATTTGTACCTCAACAATGTGTATTGTAGGAAGCATGCCTTGTGCACAACTTGGTTCTTAAACAGCCCCTTTAGCTGCAGTGAACCAAGCCCAGTCCACCAAACCACAATCATTTGGCCCAGGATCCTTGGGCCTACGTGCCAAAGAAAAAGGCACTCACACACTTTCTAATGCCAAAATTCACCAAACTTAATATCTTAAGTGGGTTTATGTAACCTTTTCTTTTCATATAGAAAAAAGTCATTTTTGGAGTCAAGATAGAGTTTTTTGTGTGAATAAAATGTTAACGTTATGGTGAATTCACAGTAGGAACTTGCGTGTTTGAATTAGTGAATAACATGAATGACTAACAATATCAGTTGTATTTGTAAGTAAAATGTTTGTTTGTTTTTGTCTTTCAAGATAAAACTTACAATCTAACTCAAATGAACCTCTCAATTATACATTTCAATGTAAAGGTAGATATATAATGCCCATCAAGATGCTTAAGGGACCTACTAGAGCTGAGGATGATCACGAAGATGGTTTAGTTTTGTCGAAGAATGTTGGAAACAGTAGCTTCCAAGTTGCGACACTTGTAAATGCTATTGCAGGTAATGGCCTCTACACTTTGCTTTATGTAAAATATGTTGCTATTATAAGTACTTTTTTTCCCTTAAATAAGTTTGTAATCTTTTTATTTTCCCTCTATCTCTTGTTTTCATGAAGAGAAAATTTCCCATTTCTATAATCATTCCTTGTCACTTGAAAGATTCATTTATAATGTGAAAAGTTTAAACTAATTTATCATTTGTATCCTTATTCTGTGTTTATTTCTGATAAATTACCAATTCTCCAAAAAATTTAAACTATTAAAAAATAGTGAATTTAATCATTTAACTATAGGTCTAACACTTCTTCTCATATGTGGATCTAAACTCCCTCCTCAATAAGTGGGGCCCAACTCAGAAACAATAAAAGTAATAAGAAACTAAACTCCCTTGGCTGTACCATACTCTTTATGACTATCAAGGGGGTGTTTGGTAGAGGAGTTTGAGTAATATTGTTTGAGTGTTTTTTATAAACGTGTGGGTGAAAATGTGTGTGAAAATGTGTGGAAGTGTGTTTGAAATGTGAAAAATATTGCTCAAGTAAGGCTACCAAACAGGCCCCAAATTTCCCACAAGTAATGGTAACTAAGCTAGAGATGAATATAAACTAAAGTGCCAATATTGTCAAGGGCGAGTGGGAATCTTATTCAACAATAGACATATAAGAAAAGGGTGCTCATTGATTTCCAATTTTACACATCTCTGACTTTTTGCTCCCTCTGTTTCAAGTTTAAGAAAGAACCATATGCCCCTCTCCTCCCTTCGTGTTAATTTCTTCTTTCATTTTGTCTGAACATTAGGTATTCTTTTATATAAAATAATATTTTATTTTATTTTTATGTAACAGGAACGTATATCAATTTATACAAATACCATTTTCTATGTTTAATTTTCTTTTCTATCAAACAAAAAGTTTTTCTATCATTTCACCTTTTTCATGTCCAACCAAATTCACATAAAGAAAAATTAAGTCCTTTCTATGTCCAACATTTTCTATTCCCCCATTCTTCCATTCCCAACCTTATACTGATTTTCCTTGCATGTCATCATCATTTACATTATCCTCATATTGTGCATGCCCTTGTCAACTTGGGTCTATAACACGTTAAATTTAGGAATGCAGGTCACCATTGCATTGATTCACTTTGGTGAGGTGCTGGTGTAACATATGTACGGTGCATGAATAGGAATATACACGTGGTCAACAACTATTTCATGCAGTGGGAGATGTACGTTGTTGGTGATTTAGTTTCTGGGTTTTACTTTCTGCTGCTTTGCGATACACTAACGCCAATAATTTTTTTTGGTTTTCAGTGTATTTCCATTTTTTTTTTAAATTTAGAATCAATGTCACTTATTTATTTATATATTGGTAGATATATATTTGATTTGGATTTGTTCATTTTCATCCTTTTCAAGATTTGGGTTTTGCTTCCTCAAAAAAAAAAATTTTATTTTTCTTATGGAATTTCAGCTTAAAAAAAAATCCAAAAAAGAGTAAGAATAGCATGAATGACTAACAATATTATTTGTATTTGTGAATAAAATGTTTGTTTGTTTTTGTCTTTCAAAATAAAATTTACAATCTAACACAAATGAACCTTTCAATTATACATTTCAAATTTTCAATGTAAAGGTAGATATATAGTTCCCATCAAGGTGCTTAAGAGACCTCCTAGAGCTGAGGATGATCATGAAGATAGTTTAGTTTTGTTAAAGAATGTTGGAAACAGTAACTTTCAAGGTGCGACACTTGTAAATGCTATTGCAGGTAATGACCTCTACCCTTTGCTTTATGCGAAATATGTTGCTATTATAAGTACTTCTTTCCCTATAATAAGTTTGTAATCTTTTTATTTACCCACTCTCTCTTGTTTTCATAAAGAAAAATTTACCCATTTCTATAATCATTGCTTGTCACTTGAAAGATTCATTTTATAATGTGGAAAGTTTAAACTAATTTATCATTTGTATCCCTTCTCTGTGTTTGTTTGTGATAAATTACCAATTCTCTAAAAAGCTTAAATTATTAAGAAATTGTGAATTTAATCATTTAACTATAGGTCTAACACTCTTTCTCATATGTGGGCCTAGATTCCCCCTTCAATAAATGGGGCTAAAAAACAATAAAAGGTACTGGGGAAACACCAAATTTAATTTCCTTGCTTAAGTGCCAATAGGTAACCTGTTGATTTCTTAATCGTTACCATTTTTCACGAAGCTTCTTTACCACTAGATTTAGCCAGCCATTTTAAGGGGGAAAGATTTTTAAATGACAACTTGAAGTCTCAACCAAATTACTTCTTTCTTCTTTAAAAAAGTTGGTTAAATGGATTATCAGTAGTCTCAAACCTCTTAAATATTGAAGAAGCCATTTTAGGTCTTTAAGGTTCAAATAAGACTCATGTCACATTCTTGGAGAATATAAGTGTACAATTTGCAAAATTTACAAATGTAAAATATTAATCACAAAATATGTAATATAATCAAATTGATATGACGCTTGACTATCGACCATCTAACAAGGTAATAGTAATTTCATTGGTTGAGGATGATTGGTTCTTGCTTGACGAAGGTGATTTTTTTCCCACATAGAAACCCGGCTCTTTGGGTTCTTGTAGTGAACTCTCACTATGCAACATCATAACCACAAATGACATGTTAGGCCTATCCTCATGATGTTGTTGCAAACATAAGAAACTAATATGGAAGCAACGTTCAAGCTCCGACAGGATGCAAGAGTCCTTTAAGCAAGTATCAATTAGCTCCAAAGTCCTTCCTTCTTTCCATGATTTCCATGCCTAAAACATTTGAAATTTTCTTGTCATTGTTTGTATCATAATATGTATAAAAAATAAATAAAGAAAAAAAAAGTGTCAAATCTTTTGAGAACTCACATGTCCAACAAGGTTTAGACTATATTCTGGATGGAAAGACCCTCGATTTTTCTTTCCACATATTATCTCCAACAATAATATTCCAAAACTAAAGACATCAGATTTTACTGAAAATAGGCCATCAATGGCGTATTCAGGTGCCATATAACCACTGTAAGAATGGAAACCTTTGATTAGAAAATTTTTCAATAACAAAACATGTTAGAAATAGGCAAAACTACACTATTGGACCTTGAATTTTACCTTGTAATAGGAATTGGCCCCTCAAGTTTTAAATGTACACTACTAGTCTCTCATGTTTCAAAATCAGCACTGTTAGTCTTTTAGTCAACTACTATTAGTGTTATTGCCTATGCAAGTAATGCAATAGTGACGTGACATCTTTTTACAAACTTGGACCAAGAAAAATAAGGCAAATCAATTAAAAATTCAAGTCAAATCCATTTTTGTAAAAAAAATCGAAACAATCTCTTTTCTATGTCACTCATCCCCATATCTTTCCCTCCTCTATCCCAAATAAATCACAACCTTCTCTCCATCATCAACCTTTGACCCTTTGCCATTCCTAGACCTATGGAGCTCTTTGGACCAAGTGAGAAGGTCTTGTTTAGGTTGAAGAAGGAATTGAGTTAGTTGATTATGTCAAGAGGTCAAAGTCGGAGCATATCTCAGTGAGGTTGTGGTTGGTCTCCTTGATGACTTTATAACTAAACCCATAGGTTCAACTATGGCAAAGGGTGAAAGAGGTGGATATCCATCATGAACTTTGATGGCCATGATCGACGAAGGTTAGGATGTGTGGGTTTGGGTGCAGTGGAGGATGATAGTGGAGATGATTGGGAGACTCTATAGACACCACATTTCATTTTGGCCTTTACTCGAGAACCCCAATCCCAATGACAAAAAACTTAACCACTACGAAAATGATCAACATCATATATGAAGCCTAACAACATGCAAGCCTAATTTATGGCCATAAAATACCCAGGTCCTAACCCAAAACTCTTTTTCTATCCCAATTTGAAAATCTGCTTAGAGTAGCGTATGCCAGGAATTGGTGGCGTATGCACCAATTTACCAACGTACGCCAATATGGGATAGCAAGCCATGTTTTACTATTTTTCCATTTTGGTGAGATTTCGAGTTAACTAGCCTAATCAACTAGTTGGTTAGATGTCCCATTAAAACCTTAGAGCCTAAAAATTTCTCTAGCAAAATCACTTGAAAAATTGGAACCCATCAATCCAAACCCACAACCAACCACCACACCCCAATTAAAATCAACACAACCACCAAAGAAAACCCATAACAATAACCCAAAAAAACCACCACCACAAACAACCAACAACTTAAGAAATTCACTTCTCAAAACCCATCCCAAAAACACAAACAAATCCTAAAAAAACCCTAACTCGTAGATCAAGGAGACATTCGGCGGCATGGCGTGACGAGGTGGGTGAGGCAAGGTCACTGGTGTGGCGATCCGAGACCGGCAAGGCCGTCGGCTTGGCGAGGTGATGCCACCGGTGTGGCTAGATGAAATGGCCAGATGATGAGAGAGAGAGAGAGAGAAAGAAAGGAGGAGGAGGGAGAGAAAGAAAAGAGAGAGTGATAGAGAAGATAAACTAGTCTAGAGAAGAAAAAAGAAAGAAGAAAGAAAGGAAAGGAGAGGAGAGAAAAAAAAAATTCATTATAGCATTTGTGACCGTAGTGCTATTCACCTATACCAAATTATTTGGCATTTAGAACACCTCATGTAATAGGTTTTCTGGTGTTGGTGTGCCAAATGCCAAATATTTGGGCACACTTGATGCTAGTGCTCTTATATGAGCTCTATTTAATCTCAGATTTAGTAACAATATATGACAGCCAACTACGACTTGGAAGGCTTAGGGTGTTCCACCTCTTCCATCATGTACCCTAACTCACGACTTAGTCTAGAAGGTAGACCTTCATGAAGTCATTCTTTGGTTCCTTAACCTACAATTAGGTGGCAACTCCTCCATTTATTTCTTAAAGACATTTGCATACTCTTGAGCTAACACTGGATTTGGGTTCAAATCACTTTAGGGAGATAGAGTATTGCATACCTCACCTTCGCAAGAAGGAATCGACATGGATGCAAGTCAAAAAAGAGGTACAACCCATGGCACTCCAGAGACTCTAAAGTGAATAGAGAAAGAAAAATAGTGTTTTGTTATTTTTGGTGTGTTGGAGTTTTATAGTTTTTTAATTGAAGTGGTTGCTTTTTATTAGAGAAACTTAGTTAAGGATGCCACATTATTTTTCAGTTAGCCACATAGGCAATAGTACTAACTACAGTCAACAAAATTGATTAACAACACTCATTTTTTAAACTTGGGGGACCAATAGCGCTCACTTGAAGCTTAAGGTACCAATTGTATTCATAGGATAAACTTAAGAGACTAATAGTGTAACTTTGTCTAAAGAATACTTACTAAGTTCCAACCACTCTATTTGTATTTCCTTCAGTTTGATCTCCACCAAAGGACCTAGCCATGCCAAAGTCAGAAATTTTTGGGTTCATCTTACTATCAAGTAAAATGTTACTTGCTTTTAGATCTCTATGTATAATCCTCAATCTAGAGTCTTCATGAAGATAGAGAAGCCCACGAGCAATCCCACAAATAATGTCGAAGCGCATAGACCAACCTAAAATATTAGATCTCATTTGATCTGTCAAGTTTCTTGTTTATGTTAATACTAAACTTGAATAATGAAACAAGAAATTGAAATTTCTTTAAACAAAAATAAAAGAATCTTCATGAAGTTTGGAAAAAATTATAAAGTTCTGAGAAGTTCTTACCAAAAATGAAGGAGTCCAAACTTCCATTGGGCATGTATTCATAAATTAACATTTTCTCCTCTCCTTCAATGCAATAGCCCAAAAGTCTAACAAGATTTCGATGTTGTAATTTGGCGATTGACATAACTTCATTTTTAAACTCACTCAATCCTTGTCTAGAATTTCGTGAAAGCCTTTTCACAGCAATTTCTTGTTCATCTGCTAGTATACCCTAAAAACTCACATTTGTAAATAGATTATATTGATGTTGAATATGGTATAAATTGGTCTATCAGAGTTACCTTATATACGAGTCCAAAGCCACCTTCACCAAGCTTGTTATTGCTTGAAAATTTGTTAGTGGCAATAGCTATGGTAGCTAGGCTGAAGAGTGGGAGCTCTAGGTCTTCATTTTGGCCATCAATATTCTGGTCTATTGTCCGTTTATTCTTCATTTTCTCTGATAAGAGCAAGATGTGTTTCACATTATACATAAGAAACTAGAATATGGCAACTCCAACTGATTAGTTTGGATTGATTGCACGTTAGTCCAACCTAAACCATAAATTGATCATAAGCCATTTTAACCATCACCAAATGGATGGTCTCTTCACTATGCTACTTGAATAATGACAAGAAATAGTTTAAATTACATTTTATGATTTTAACCTTTATAGCGTAGTGGTAGTTTTAAATCAATCGGTAAGTTGAAATCTTTCATTTCAAACCTCAAGCAGAGTATTTCAACTAAGGACTTGACACCTTATGCCCCCAAAAGGACATCATCTTTTACTCTTAAAATTTGTGTTATTTTGATATAATTTTAGTACGTGTGTGCCACACACTTTTACACACATTTTGGTTACTATATTTTTGGAGCTCCTATTTTAATTCCTACATTTTTAACTTGTGCTCAATTAGTCCCTACGGTTGTCTTAGTAATACAAATTGTCTATGTGGCACATAGAGTGAATAGGTTTCACGTTAACGCTACTAAATAATAAAAAAAGAAAATAAAGTTATAAGCAATCTTACAAATTTTGTTTTACAAACTAATAATATGGTGAGTAGTAACTGATAAGTAAAAATATGACATTAATGGTTATTGGCATTAAAAAAATGTCTCGTCAACATTTGATTTGAAAAATAAAAAATAAAAATCTCAAAAAAAAAAAACTCAAAAAAAAATTTTAATATCTCAATTTTTAAGATAGAAAAAAATTGTAGGAATCCTAAATTTTCTTGTATTTTTTTTAACTTGACAACCAAACACAATCCTGGACTAGTGACATGTTTGATTTGCTCAAAAGCAATCAAGAGCCAACGCAATTTTTCTACTTTACCATGATATTTTTTTCCAAAGTGGGTCAAAGAAAGTAATATTACCTCTCAAGTTTTTTCTTTTGCAAATGCAGTAGGCAATCAAGAGCACCCCAAAAACTACGGCCATGGCAATGGCAACTACGACTATCACCTTCATCTTTTGCTTGTCTTTCACGTTTTCCTGGTTGACTTAGCAATAGAAAAGCTAAAATATTTTAGATGCAGCAGACTTTAATGCCATAAAACCAATGGAAAAATTGATGGTACAACAATTTTTTTTTTTTTAGAGCAGATGGTACAACAAAAATTGATTGGTGGGTTCCAACTAGTTTAGTTCGTAAAATCTCTTACTTTCGAAATTCAATTGTAACTGACAAACAAACAAACAAAAAAAATAAAACGAAGGCATTTCAAAATACGAATTACAGAGCAACGAAGACAATAGGCCAATACCTTTCTTTGAAGCAGGCATTCGAATATATACATCCTGCCCGCTAGCTGCAACCTGTCTAATATCAATTAGATCTCCATACCAGATGACGCAGCCATTACCCCCATCTCTAATGTCAGAGTTGGAATAAGCCATACAAGAACAGTTGTTCAAACATTTGACTCTGCATTCGTTAAGATTCATACTTTTGTTCACCCAAGAATACGTGGTATCTGGCAACTTGAGCCCAACAAATTTAACAAACCCAATTTTATCTTTATCCTCGCAGCTCAATTCTGTAGTGCGTACACATCCCTTAGCCCAGTTGTCTGGGTTCCATCTTTCTGTTGACTTAGGCTTAAATCCTTCTAGACATTGGCAGATAGGTGACTCACCAATGATACAATTACCATAAGCTCCACATAAATTATAACTGTCACATTTGTCTTTCGGTGTAGAAATGTACGTGATCCATTTTTTCTCTGCTTCGACCCATATGTCGCGCTCGTACAAGTACGAAGTTTGGTTCAAAACTGCTCTTGTGATTGCAGAATTTTTAATCGTGTGGTATATGATGTATACCTCATCATTGTTGGAGACAAATTTGAAGTCATAAATTTGGTTGGCCTTTAATCTTAGTGCACCACTGAAGCCAACGCCATTCCACGGGCCAGTCCGGCCGCACTTCTTGGAGCCGCACTTCGCGACTATCTCGGGGTAATTATTAAGTTCAATCCCACAACTCAGTTCTCCAGGAGATGGATCATCTGGACTCTTCCATGCAGTTAGGCGCCTTTCCAGACCGGTCCTTAAGTCCCATCCAAGTTTCATCCCTGGTAGCCATGAATCAGAAGGATAGTCAAAGCTTTGCCACAAATAACTTCCTGGGTTTTCTTCATTCTTTTCTCTTAATACTAGATTTCCTGAATCTAAAAGCTCAACAACTGGACTCCCTGCCTCTTTTGTGGAATTCGCCAACCAAACAACAGTCCTATTCTGGCTGAGAAGAACAAGACTACCTGAACTGTTTAACATCAACACGCCAGACGAGTCTCTAATTGGATTGCCCCGGTTTGCTACCCAAACAACCGTTCTAACTGGGATTTTGTTGTACCAAATTCCCAAGTAAAGGTTATTGGAATTTCCTGTACTGAAGAACCCCAAGACAAAGCCTCCATCTTTAGAGACGAGGTTTGTGCCCTTACTGTCACTGAGGGATTGGGATTGGGTGATGCTGTCAACAGCATTAGAGAACACAAAGTAGAAAAGAAATAAACAGGAACTCAAAAACACAAAAGCAGAGATGTCCATTGCTTTCTGTTCTTGGAGCTCTTAGCCAGCGTGTTGATGTTAGACTTAGACCCATTATAACATCAACTAGAAGGTCATGCGTGCATTGACTTGAAAATTCTACATTTTGTCGTGAACAATAATTTCCACATTATTCTTTGACAAAAGTAAATTCTTGTTTGAATATTTTGGGAAGCGTTCGTTACGCTCATTTTCAGATGTAAAACAGTAAGGGTAAGTACACATGTCGAATTTTAGCTGAGTGGGTTTGATACAATCAAAGGAGTCGATCTTATATCGAAGGTTGTAATAGCTTGGCTAGCAGAATGATATATTTTAATATCAGTCAATATTTGTATACTGTTTTGAATTTATCGCTATTTAAAAATATATATATTATTTGTATATATTTTAAAGATAAATAAATATAATTTGTATATTTATAACTTTAATTATTTGGTAAAAGATAATTTGTTAAGCCATTAAGGGGCCATTTGGTATGTTGGTTTAAAAACTGAAAATTATTGTTTAAAAATATTTATAGAAATACGTGTGGATAAAAAAAGTGTGTTGAAATGTTTGAAATATTATTTAAAAATTGAAAATAATTGTTTAAAAATACAAACTAAACACCCCCTCAACTTGTTAAGCTTATAAGTTTATTATAAAAAATGAACAAAGATAAAAGTATAAGGCTAAAAAAAGAAAATAAAAAAGAAAAGGTTGTAGGTGAGAAATGAGATATTACGTGAGAGGGAGTTGGTAGAAAAGATTAAATAATTAGAAAAACTAAAATAGTTTGTGATAAAACCAAAGAACTCAAAATTTTTCACCATCTTTCAAGTACCTTTTGTCAGCTTTTTACTCCACACACGTTCAAACTTACTGACTAGCACAACTTCCCATTTCACACTTCAAATACTCTCTTTATCTCACATGACTTGCTCTTCCCATCACACACGTTCAAACTTACTGACTAGCACAACTTCCCATTTCACACTTCAAAAGACTCTCTTTATCTCACGTGACTTGCTCTTCCCACCACACATATTTTCAGATTTTTCTCTTCGACGTTAGACTATCTTCCTTCCATTAGCCAAGACATGTTTTCAAATTTGGAGTTCTTCTATAAACGTTGTTTATATTTTTTGAAAATATGCGTGAATAAAATATGTGAAAATACGTATAATATTGTTTAAAAATTGAAAATTATTGCTCAAAATCACATATCAAATGGCCCCTTGATCTCTCTCCCTCTTTCTTTAGATTAGGCATTCAACTCCGTTTCACTGCTTCAATGCCAGTGATGCTGTTCACTACCAGCCAAATTTGCTATCACCAATGTGAGGTCAAGATGAAGAGATCCCAAATCAGTGTGAGGAAGAGAATTTCTAAGTTACTGTGTGTTAAATCGACCTCTTTTTTTTTTTTTTCTTCGGTCTGATATCTAATTTCCAGCTGAAACTCGATATATATCCCGGTATGGCCAAAACAAGTCTGGTACGGCCAGTATTTAAACCAGTACGAAACACCACCGTTTTTATACTTGTGTACACACCTGTACAAAATATACCAGCCATACAGGCCGGTATGGTACAAAATCGTCTTCCTTGAGTATAATGCCTCAATTAAGAGAAATTTTTCATAGAGATTGTAGCATTCTTTGTCCCTGGAAGCCACGTGTCACTCATATTTGTTAAACCAATTAAAGACAACCCCCTTCGAAAATAAAAGAGGATTTTACATGAGTTGCTGCTTCGCTATAATTAACTCATATATCTACATGATCATTCCAGTGGATGGACCACTGGTTTGATATGGGACCACTTCAAGCTGTTGTGGTCTGGACTGTCTGGTACAGGATTTTTGCAATGGCCAATATATTTAGCCAATTAAATAGTTACAAATTGTTTCAACAATGGAATCACCATAATCTTCAAACAGAATCAACCATTTTGGGAAAAGTTTTTAAATCATGAGATTCAAATAATCAATTTGGGTGCTCATTTTTAAAAATAGTAAACTTTATTGAAATTTGGTTTGAATAAAAACTTTAAATCCATGAGGGGTCTTTTAAATTTGCAAGGTGATAGAGTCTGGAATCCACCAAATAAAAACAATAAATAAAATATGAAATTTAATTAATCTAAAAACTGATGGTTATATAAGAGATCTGGGATTCAATCCCCGCCTACACCAAAAACTAATTGGTGTCTTGGTCTGATGATAAAGAGCTATCATCAGGAACGGATGCCATAGGTTGAAACTCTCTTAAAAACAAAAACAAAAAACAAAAAACAAAAAAACAAAAAAAACTAAATTTCCCTAGATGCTATAATTCGTTTAAATAGCTATTAAAAAAGAAAACCTAGGGCAACTGTAAGAAAATGTCCAAAAAACCCTAACACTAATCATGTAATTAAGTGGCAAAATAGTAATTTTGATCAAAAATAGCAAAATTGAGACAATTTCAAAAAATTGAAATTACTGTTTTTAAGGGATGTCCCCAAAACAAACAAGACTGTATTCTAAATTTCAAATTAAAAGTTATTAAGGAAAACAAATATTATGTATTATATTAATTATATATATATTTAGAAACTAGTGAAAATTTAATTATTGCATTTAAAAAAATCTTAAGCGGAAATGTTTGGGTGGAGCTCATTTTGAAAAACTTAAAGGGAGTTTGGTTTAATTTATCCCTTTATTTGGGATGGAATCCTCTAGATCCTTTCTTTGTCAAGCTAAATACGGATGGCAGAGTGGATGTTAATCTTGGGTAAGCATTGGTGGCATATTTAGGGATGGTAATTTTACCCCGCCTCGCTTAACTCGCCCCTCTCCGCTTCACCTCGCGTGGGTTTTCTCCGCCCCACAAAGGTGGTGGGGCGGGGATGGGGCAAGATTTTATCCTCGCACCCGAGATGAGGTGGGGATGGTTTTAGAGAAGATTATCGGAGATGAGCGATTTCCAAGACTTACAAACCACACTCATTTTCATAGCATCCTTAGCTCCAAGTTTTCTCAGTATCTGCATCAATATATCCGTCGGTAACTGATCGAACGCCGACAACAACAGCGACAATGAGAAAATTCGGTTACGATCCGACGAGGACAACTTGGACCGATTAGAGACCGATCCCCATACTTTTCTGAGCAGCATTCTCCAACGGTCTAGATCGTTCCTTCAAAACCCTCATTCGTCCCGGTAGTTGTACGGACAACGATAACTTGTTCGTCGGAGAAGAAACAAAAGCCATTGACGATGAAGGAATAGCGGTGAAGAGGACGGGTTTGCTAACGTGCACTGGGAGTGTAGGGAAGTGCAAGTGTTTAGATTTGGATTTGGATTTTTTGTTTTTGCTTTTTTAATATTTTGTTATTAGCTTGGATGAGTGATTTTCTGATTTTCAAGGTCATCGGCTGTGTTCTGTAGTGTATGTTTGGTTGCCGAGAATGTGATCGTGTTCTATTTTTGGTTTTGTGTTTGTTATGAGTCTTTTTGGATGATGAGAAAATGTAGGAAATATCGAAGAGTAGGTGGTAAAGTGTGTTGATTTTAGAAGGGTTTAGTGGGTTTTTGTGGTTTTATTTAAATTTAAATTTTAGATGGGTTTAGTGGTTATTAGTGGATTTATCCATTTAGACCCATCTAATTAAATAACCAAATGGATAAATCCACTTAGACCCATCTAATTAAATAACCAAATGGGTCTTTATCCATTTAACCCAAATATTCAAATGGGTTGGGTTAAGACTTATCCAAATAAGGTGAGTAATGGGCAGGTTCATGGATATGGATAAAATTTGTCACCCCTAGTTACAAGTTGAGAAATGATACAACAGGTTCACAAACACATGAGTCCATTAAATTTTTAAGTATTCTAGAGTTACAAGTTTGCAAAGGACAATACTAGGGTACACAAGGTGCATCTATTGATTCATATGAGAAATAAAATAATTATAAATGAAAGGCCTCCTAAATGATTAAGCATTTTCATAGCGTATGGAGCATGTTGCCCTACAGCTGGTGCACTGTGAGAAATGTGAACCAAGCAGCAATATTTAACTTACAGGGAACTAAAGAGGATATTAAACTTAATGAAAGATAACTGAACGCTCAAGTAGCCTTTCCTAAAAGCTTTTTTTCAAATAACTAAAAAAGTAGAAAAATAAAAGGAAAATTAACAATCTATTTGATTTTTCTTTTTAATACTTGATGGTGTTATAAAATGAGACTAACTTCAATCTCGTCCATATAGCTCGTCCAAGGGAGGAATAAGGAAACAAACTGTATAGAACACGCCCGTCCGTGATAAGCTCGTCCGTCCAAAAAGAAGGATTGGATGGACGAGCTCTTTACATTCTGAGCGTGCCCCTCAAAGGAAAGCCTTGAACAAGCCCCACATTCCTACCAAGCACAAGAACCAAGGTTCATTACTACAAACCATTTCCACTAGCGGTTATGGAAAACAAGACCAAGCAATGTAACTTCCATAGCGGTTATGGAAGTTACCACCGAGTCTTTCGAGCTCCTCAATTTTATGGGAAGTTATTAGATAAATAACCATTTCCATAAACCTATATAAACACTTATCTCCAACAATTAAAGGTACGTTCTTACTTCCTAAAAAGACAACCCCTAAAAGTTTGGAATTCTATATTTTTGGAAGAGATGAACTAACTTCATCATTGGGGGATTTGTGGCCGGTCAACCCCGGTCTCCTCTGATCTTTGTTTTCTTCTTTTTCAAGCCCTCTAAATCATCAAAGTCCACACCATCCAACTTATTGATTTTCTTAGAGTTATCTTCAGTTGGCGCTGTTTGTGGGAAGGAAGTTTGTCTTACGATTTGTCCTTCTACGACAAAAGGTTGAATGGTTCAGACCAGATCGAGGGCTACCAGCCCAGGTCATCAGGAGAGTAGGGATGCTCCAAGTAATCCCCATCACGACCGTCAATCAGCACCAGTCATGCAACCATCCTTTATTCAACATGTGCAGTCCATGGCAGCCGCCATGGCGAAGTTAACCCATCAGAACTAGGAGTCAACCAAAGAGTTTAATTCAAGAAGGCAATGGCATGAAGAATACACTGAAGGACAAGCCCAGAGTCAAGAAGGTAGAGGAAATGTTGAGCCCAAAAGCCAATCAAGGGGTACCTTTTCGTGAAGGGTACCACACTTGGAAAGAGAAATGGACCAAATGAGGAAGGCCATGGATGAGATGAGGGAGAATATGAGAAGGGAAAACCCCGTAAAAGATTTAGTTCACAGAACTGACTCCATTTTCACGGCTTCCATCAATAGTCACCCCTTGCCTCCAAAGTTCAAGATGCCTTCTTTGGATTCATATGATGGAACGCGTGACCCTTTTGATCACATTGCTACTTTCAAGACCACAATGCACCTTCAGGGAGTTCCATATGAGATTATGTGTAGAGTCTTCCCTACCACTCTCAAATGGCCAGCGCGAGTGTGGTTTAGTAAGATACCTCCGGGTACAATAAGTTATTTTGAAGAGTTAAGTAAGTTGTTCGTTAATAACTTCATTGGAGGACAAAAGCACAAGCGTTCCTCGTGCAGCTTGTTGACCATAGAACAGGGGGAAAAATGAAAGCTTGCAGTCCTTCATTACTCGTTTCAACAGGGAAGCCCTAACAGTGGATGAGATGGACGACAAGTTATTGTTGGCGGCCTTCCATAATGGAGTTAACTCTAACTTATTCATCCACAAGCTTTACAAGAAAGAGCCTCAAACCATGGCCGAACTCATCCATTTGGCCCAAAATTTTATGAATGCAGAAGATGCAATTATAGCCAAAAAGAGGAAAAGAGCCAAGAGAATGGAAATTGATCATCCGCGTCATTCTGAACGAGGTCCTCGTCCAAAGAAGGGATGGATGGGAGAAAAGAAAGACCGAGACAATAAGACAGGCCCGCCGATACAGAATCAGCAGTATATGCCCTTGAACATGTCACTTGAACAAGTTCTTATGCAAATCAAGGACAATCCTTCTTTGAAATGGCTGGAGAAAATGAAGGGAGATCCCAACAAGCGCAATAGGAACAAGTATTGCTGCTTCCATAGGGACCATGGGCATGACACGGACGAATGCTACGATTTGAAGCAGCAGATTGAAAATCTCATTAGGCAAGGAAAATTGAGAAATTTCCTTGGATGAGATCATAAGGACGAGAAGTTGAAGGGGAAAGGTAGAAGAATAATCACGACCCTCGCTTAGAGAAATAAGAGTTATCATAGGAGGAAATTCGACAGGGCAATCGTCCAAGTCAAGGAAGATATACCTGAAGGTAGTGCAGAATGTCCAACTCTCTGGACGATCACCAAGGACAAGGACCACAGAAGAACAAGCCAACACATTCACGAGCGAGAATGCTGAGAGAGTTCACCACCCCTACGATGACGCCATCGTCATCACTTTGCTTATTGCTGACTATACAACAAGAAGGGTGTTGGTGGACAATGGAAGTTCGGCAGACATCTTGTACTATCTTGCTTTTCAGCAAATGAGGCTTGGACGAGATCAACTTCGTCCAGTGAATTCGCCGTTGGTAGGTTTTGGAGGAATGAAGGTGACGCGCAAAAATTAAAAGCATCATGGGTAAAACCCAATCCAAACCTACCAGCACTCAGTCAACAATAATCAATCACACATCTAAAATGCATGAAATATTGCTATAATGCAATAAGAGTGCAATGCATGAGCATATAACATCAAATCAACACAACCCCACCCAAAAATCTCACAAAAATCTCAAAAACCCCAAATAAGGAAAAAAAACACAGATGCCAAGAAGTTAACACAAAGCAACCCTTCTTGCTAAATGCTAATCTTTAATTTGGAAGAAACTTCGAAAAGTAAAAGCGAGTGAAGGTATTATTAATGTAGCATAATAATTGATATGGGGAAATAGATGAGGAAGGAATCACGTGGACTTGCCTTTCAGGTCATTGCACTTCAAGACAAGGGGAGGACTTGCTTTTCAGGTCATTGCACTTCAAGACAAAGGGAGACATCAATCGATCACTAGAATCACCTCAACTTTTGTGGGAAATTGTTATGGTGGGGTAAAGATGATTGGCTTTGTCTTCAAAAAGTAAATGAATTATACATTATTTCATCTATACTAATACTATTTAAGGGGTTTCACTTATTTGGGATTTTCATTTTTTTTTTTTTTTTTGTTCAAAAATGCTCCTACACCTCTAACAAAACTAAATGACAACTTGGTAAAAATATAACTCTAACTCCTACTAAAACATTGCCTAAAAAATATGATTGTTTTTCAGTTAATTTTCAAATTATTTTATCCACTTTTATTATTATTTTTTTTTAAATTACTCTATCCACTTATAAATTAGATTTTCAAAATAAAAATTATATATAAAAAATAAAGACATTGGCTTTTTTTTTTTTTTTTTTGGCTATAAAATAGGACCACTAAACCCAAAAAAAGCTTTATTGCCCGTGCAAAGTGCGTGTAATAAATCTAGTTAAAGTAACTAATCAAGATTAATCATGAAAGGGAACTATGGGAGTGAAAGGCCCAAGAGTGCACATCTACATACGTATTGGGCCAGGGGTCCAATCTGAGGACGTTATTAGTCCGAGGACGAACAAGTGCTATCGTGAGGGTCCATGTTACTATGTAAAGGGGTAAAATCTGGTCATGATCGCCCAGGAAGGAGTCTGAGGAGGAGTGCCACCTCGGCTAATCAAAGCCGAGGTCGGAAGATATGGTCTACCATTAAGAGTAACATTCTAGACCATTCTGTGGATAAAGATAAGTATCAGGAAGGAACAGGACAAAGGAAAGCTAGGAAATATCTAAGATAAAGCTGTTACCACCATATTGAATGCCCTGCAGCTAACTCTCTGACCGTATTAATGAAGAAATGATACCTAAACAGTAGTTTTTAGCCTTCCAGCTACTACCCAAAGACTTCAGGAAGGTGTTGATGGGACGGGAACCAACACCAACAATCTGATCTACACGTGGAGGGTGGAGATGAAAAGGGAAGATAGTATAAAATAGAAGAGGCACCCTAAGTGAAGGGGATCGAAGAATTGAGAGAGAAAGTATTGTAGCAATCAAAACTGTATCTGTAACCAATTTCACTTAATATATACAAGAACTGACTTCCTCGAATTGTGCCGAAAACGAATTTACTTGGATAAATCCAGTCTACTTCTACTTGTTTGTCTTCTAAATCCATTCTAACTGTCATCCAACTCATTAGAGTCTAGTTTTCCAACCCACTCTCTACAAATTCATTGTATTGGGCTCATTGGGCTCATTGGGCCTAGATCCATTTACATTTTGAGCCTAGGATTCAAATCGTGTCCTTACAGGAACCTTTGACCTACTTATAGAATTGAGCAATAATTATAGAATACTCTTACAGTATCATATAAATGCATATTCTCCCCTCCTACATAATAGTAAAATCCACTAATTAAATTCATGGTAAAACCTGCAATATATGTGAAAGGAGAATATGTATTTATAGTTCTCCCGAAATATTCAATAATTTTCCAAAAATAAATTATGAAATTTATTATGCTCCCATCTTTCTTTCGTTCACTATTACTTCATTGATGTTCGGCATTCCATCATTCCACGTATCTCATCACTCAAGTCATGGTCTAATTAGTATCATCTTTTGCCTAAGTTACTGATATCAACATTCAGCCAAAAAAACAGTTACTGATATCAACATAACGCGTGATGCTATTAATGAAAATTTTAAACACTTAAAACAAAGAATAAAGTATATTTTTAGGACGTATTCTAAAAGATGGTCCTTGGTCATTCGACAATCAACTATTATTGCTTCAGAGATGGCAGAAGGGGATGACAGTTGGGAATATCAGATTGGAGCATGCTTCTCTATGGATTCAAATATGGGGTGCACCATTCAATATGGTTTCCCCTCAAGTTGCAAGGGAAGTAGGTAATAGAATTGGTAGAGTTGAAGAGGTTGAAGGGCAGCGACGACAAGATGAGCTGAATTATTTTATGCGAGTTAAAGTTGCTGTGCCGATTGGGAAGCCGCTGCGGAGAGGAGGTTTCATTGCTGGCTCAGATGGGGCTCGCAGTTGGGTAACGTTTAAGTATGAACGTTTACCTCTGTTCTGCCATTATTGTGGTCTGCTAGGGCACGATGTAAAGCATTGTGCATCGCACTTTGCTGTTAGCAGGAATGGTGGGGAGGTGGATTATCAATATGGGGAGTCTCTAAGAGCTTTGGGGGGGCGTTCACGTTCTTTTCCATCAAGAAACACCTATGGCAGTGCTGGGCCTGCGAAAGAACAACCATCAGATGAGTCTACAAATTACAGTCCGGTGCAAGGGACTTTTCCGGCGGCGGGTGTGGAAGATACGAACCCTGGGAAACAGGAAGTTGAATCCGAGAATCTAGGGGAACTACCTATTTTTCAGGAAGAGGCTAACGTGGAGCTGGGTGGCACAGATGACGTGCAGGAAGGACGTTCTTTCCAGCTGGTTCCTAGTCCGGTGTGTGAAGATGCTGATGTGGATTTGGCGAGAGAAGTGACGGGGCAGCCAGCTGGGATTGATTGTATGGAGGTGGCTACGGGTAAAAATGAGGAAGCCGGGCTTGGTGTTGAAGCAAGTGGACTGGATCAGAGATTGGAGTTGGCTGGGCCTAGCTCTGTATAGCCCAAATCCACTTGGACCAGGTTCAACCGAATGGACTTTGGGCTTGGAGGACTGTCTAAAGCTTTGCAGCTACCAAACCGTGGAAAAAGGAGCAATGTATCTAGTAGGGAGGAAGTGCTGTGTGACCATTCTGATTTTAGGGTGACTAAGCGTGGAAAGATTGATGATGGAGATGTTGAATCCATTTTATCGGCGGGGGTGGAGAACCACCCTTGCCGGGAGCAATGAGGATCCTAAGTTGGAACTGCCAAGGGCTTGGGAACCTTTGGACATGTCGTAGCCTTCGCAAATTAGTGAGGGAACAAGCTCCCATGGTGTGTTTTCTTATGGAGACACGGTTGGATACAGTGGGTTTTAATAATCTTTATGGTGACTTGCCTTTTCAGAATAAAATAATTGTTAAGCATCCAGATGCTGGTGGTGGATTAGCTTTTTTATGGAAAAATGATATTGGGTTAGAGGTGATTAATTATACTGCACATCATGTGTTAGCTAAGGTAACTGAGGAAGATGGTTATATTTGGTTTATGACAGGTTTCTATGGTTGGCCAGAAACACAACAAAAACATAAGTCTTGGCAACTGTTGGAATATTTGAAGACTTTTGTGGAGGGTCCATGGCTATGCTTTGGAGACTTCAATGCTATACTCCATTCTTCAGAAAAACAAAGCATAAGGCAGCCAAATTGTTCCCAGATTAATGAGTTTCGGGAGGCCTTGGAGAGTTGTCAATTAGAAGATCTTGGCTACAAAGGTTATCCTTTTACTTGGACTAACAAGAGACCGGGCGATGCAAATACCAAATTAAGACTTGATAGAGCTGTGGCAACGAAGGGGTGGATTGAGAAGTTTCCGGTCAGTACTGTAGTGCACCTTCTTCCTCATGCCTCGGACCACCTCCCTATTGCTATCTAGGTTCAAAAATTCAGACAGAAACATCGCAGAGTTGGTCGGGGTTTTAAGTTTGAAGAATGTTGGTTGTTGTGGGATGACTGTGAGACTCGGGTTCAGCAAGCATGGAGTTTGGCAGGAAGTGGGGCTTCGGGTTTGGCAGAGGTGCATGCAAAAATTAGGGCATGTGGTGATGAATTAAAGGCATGGGGAGACACAAGGACTAGACCTGAGGAGGAAGAAATTAAATCCCTTCAGAATCGGCTTGATAGAATTAATAGAGCTGTCACTACTGAGGAAAGTAAGGTGGAGTATTTGGCAGTTAGTAAACAGCTGGATGATCTTTTGTTGAAACAGGAGATTTATTGGGCACAGAGATCTAGGGTTGCATGGTTGAAACATGGGGATCGAAATACTAAATTTTTCCACTCAAAAGCCTCACAACGACGACGACGGAATCATATAAAGGGCATCATGAACTCACAGGAACAGTGGGTGGAGGAGGTGGAGGACATAGCCAGAGTTGCAGTTGATTATTTTGATAATCTTTTTTCTGCAGGATCATGTCATCAAATGGAGGAGTGTTTAAGCATTACTCATCACGTGAACGAGTTGTGACACAAGTTGTGTCATTTTATATGTCCCTAGCATTACTCATCTCACCCAGATACACACATTGACACACTCAATAATTCAAACATATGACATTTTGGATTCTTTAGTATCTAGTTCAAATTCCCTTCAAAATCCCAGACCCATTTGATTAAAATATCAATCAATCAAAACCCCCCATAAAAACAAAAGTCTGTGGGTTGGTGATGAAAAAAGAATAAGAAATACAAAAAACGCTGACATACAGATCAATTGGAGGTTGGAACTGAGCCCATGGCGAATTCAACATGAGAAAATTGTGGCAACATCTTGGTAGATGACCCAAGAACTTCTCAACTAATTAATCCCAAAAGAATTGAAAACATGATGCAAAGAAGTAAGCCAAATTGATCATCAAAGAAGCTTGTATCATTGGCATATTTGTCCAGTGATTATCAAACAATATATACAGAACATGTCAATTAGGAATAGCTATGAAAGATATTCACAACCACTAAACATCAGCATGCCCAAAGTGTGCACTGTGCACCACTTTTGTACACAAACAACCGGGTATAGAAAGGTGTTTCCAGGGATAGAGGGATCCTAGATCAGTGATTCTGCAACCAAAAAAGAGAGCAAGTCAGATCAATTGGAATTATGGTCTCTGCAAAAGGAATGTTTTAATCCAGAGGAGATCAAGTATTTCCCCAAATTTAGCATCATAAAATAGAACAAAATGCACCCAGGAACATAACTTATCTACTGCATGAAACCATCATTCCATTTAAATATTTAGTAGTTTCAGAAAAAAAAAGCTTCACCAGTGCTCATTGTGGCAATCAGCATAAACCTCTAACCGTAACCCTTGGAAGTTTGTAACATGAATAACCTTTCTTTAAAGCATATCATGTTTCCCAGATGGGCAACGATGTACATTTAAGCATGACCAATGTGCAACCAGAATGAGCAATGGTAATAAGCTACATAAACACCAATTAAATGGAATAATGAGCAAACATTCTCAGTTTCTCACCCTTGGACAAGTGTAATGAAGATGTCCATCCACAAAAATTCTTTTTTACCATCCAAAGGTTCGCACCTAAGGAAAAAGTGTGAAATAATTGTAAGTCCAAGAGAGGTCTCTTTTGCAGAGCAAAATAGTATTGCCAGATGCTGGGCAATAAGTGTGTTGATTAAGCAAAGGATTGGAGAATAGAGAGAGTCGCATAAAACAAATTGATACACATACAAAGACACTCGTACCAAAAAAAAAAAACAAATGGAAAGTGAAAAACGTTAGACCTTGATGGCAAGAAAGCTAGTGGGGAGGAAAAGGCAACTAAGAAGAAGAAAAGGCAAAATAACGGTGTATATTCTGGATCATGATAGAATCATTGAGAAACTTAGTAACATATTATTATCTCAATCATGCCTGTTTTGGGGAAAGAAATGATTGAAAGCATCTATACAAAAAGTTGAAGATGTTAAGACAAAAATGATTCCCCATTTGTGGTTTGGAAGCATCAACAATCCTAATGCAAATGAAAAAATAAGGTAAAAGATGGTGGCTGTTAATCCCTTTTACAGATATGTAAATGTACTCAGATGTAAACGTGCTCACACAAGGTAAACATCAAAAATTGGTCCAATATGCCACAAGACAAGAAAAACTAACTGGAATGCCATGGTCATTTGCAACAAGCACCACAAGTAAATTAGTAAGCACATTCGCATAAATTCGTGTAAAAATTTCCATCTATTTTAGCATAAGAATCTAATTTTTCTATTTTACATACTCACTTTTCAAAAACTCCACATCAAATTATCTATTTTGAACTACATTTCATTAAAATACTATTTTTTTTATCAATTTTTTATTATTTTCCAAAACCATCTCTGACGTAAGACAAGGGGGAACAACAAAATCTGATTTAGAAAACCAGGAGCAGATCTGATATAGCTTGGGTTTTGAAGAATTAGGGTTAGGTTTTGGTGGGGAATAGGCTAGAAAATAAGAGGGATAATAGGGTTTCCAAAGGGGGACAAGGATTAATAGAGTTTGGGGATGAAACAAAGGAAAACAATCAAGGTTTGGGTGGCTGTTCCTGTGCTATGAACAGTGATCTGTGAACAGAAACAGTGAATAGTAAAATTAAAGAAAAATAGATAAATTCTAGGAATCACACCTTTTTTGATAAGTAATAAGTTTATTGATATCAAAAAAGGAGGAGCACCCTAGTACATAGGGTGTGTACAAGGGGTCAAACAATCAAGAACAAAAATTACAAGAATCTAGGAAATCAAGAAAAGATAAAAATGATCGGTTCCGCAATGCAGCCAACCAATCCATTAAAGTTCTAAAGAAAAATAGCTTCAAGTCTAATATTGATCTCTCCTTATCTTCAAAGCACCTACTATTTCTCTCTCTCCAAAGACACCACAATAAGCAATAGGGAACAATCAACCATACATACCCATTACAATGACAACCAAATCTACCTTGCCAACATGCTAAAAGCCCCACTACAGATTGCAGCATAACCCAGCTCACTCCAAACAATCCGAACACCATAGCCCACATATCCATTGCAACCGGACAATGAAGAAAAAGATGATCAACCGATTCACCATTACACTTTCACATGTAGCACTAATCCAATATCCAAACCTTCCTTTTTCGTAAATTTTCAATCGTTAAGCACTTCCCCAAAGCAGCAATCCAAACAAAGAAAGCTACTCGAGAAGGAATCTTCTGTTTCCAAATACTTTTCCAAGGAAAGCAAAAGTCATTAGAGCCCACTAAGAGACTATAATAATCTTTAACCAAGAAGCCCTTCTCTCTATCAAGTTTCCAGCACATCTTATCCTCACCAAACCCTTTCACCGAAGCACCATAAATGGTATCCATGAAACCAGCCAGTGCCTCTAATTCCCGAGCATGCAATCACACCTAGACTTCCTAAGCATCACACCTAGGGTTCCTTGGCATCACACCTCGGAGAAGGATGCATCACAAAAAGCCATAAAGAGAGTTTTGTAGCTCTTAAATTTTGAAAACATTCATCAATAATCAACTCAATAGAAAGTACAACTCTTTAAACAGAAAACTAATACCTAAACCTAGTTGAACTAGGGTTTCTTAAAACCCTAATAAGACTTGGACTTGTACTCAGGCTTTTACTACTAAACCCAACTAAATAACCAAACTTAAAATAAAGTCCAAAAGAAGATCTAATGGACTTTTAGCACAGCCCATTCCAGAACATTATGAAATTACAAAACTGCCCTTGATACATAAAATCAAATAAAATATAATAAATCAGTCTTCCCATTGCCTCCTACATCAATCTATCTCTCTCTCTCTCTCTCTCTCTCTCTCCAACCAAAAACCACAACATCTCTGTCTCTCTCTCCGAAATCACTCTCTTCTTCCTTTACAAAACTCTCTCCTCCTCCGCAACTAGTCTCTTCTTCCTTTCCAAACCCAAGGCGTTCTCTCTCTTCCTCCACAAGTCTCTTTGTCCTTTCCAAACCCAAGGCTCTATCACAACCAGTCTCCTCTTCCATTCCAAACCCAAGACTCTCTCTCTCCTCCTCCATAACCAACTCACCCATTGCACAGATCCTCCACAAACCAGTCAATGATTCTAGGTTCCCCCACACACCGAGAAGCCCGCATAATCACTGTTCTCACTCATGGTGGTCCAATCAGTGTCCTACCCCGCCATCACATATCAACCCATCCGCAACTAGATCCACAAAAGTCCAAGCAGCCCTATCCACCAATAGGCCTAATCAGCAACCTTAGGCGACGATTCCAGGTTCCCCCAACACACCGACAAGCCCACATCATCACCATTCTCACTTGTGGTGGTTAACAAGTGTATTAGTGGAAGAAGGAAGAAAGAAGAGAAAGAGGGAGTCTGAGAGAGAGAGAGAGAGAGAGAGAGCAAATCTGACGTGGGACAGTGGAATAAGAAAAAAATATAATGCAAAGCTACAGTAGCCAAGTATATTTACACAGCACTGTAGCAATTTTGTAATTTTGCACACTTTTGCAATCACTGATTGGGTATTTTATTGGTTAAAATGAGTAAATTTTACACATTTTTTTCTATTATACACACACTGATGCAAGTGCTCTAAGGAACTATGTAGCCAACTTGATGAATAACAACTAAATAACATAAGGGATAATCATAAATAAAGCATTGTTGACTAGACTTAAACAATTAGTCTATAAATTGACTGCATATCATATAGCTGGAAAAAAATATTGTAAGAAAAATTAATTTTTTGAAGAAGTAAACAATTAAGAAATCTTTTTTAATCTTTTATTATCAACAATAAAGGACTCATATTTGACCCAAACAATATCATGCTTAACAAGAAAATTGAAACATCAACAAACAGAATACAACTCAATGATTAAACATTAAGAAATATACGTGTCCTTGCACCTAATTACAGAATCTCAAGCTTGGCAATACAAAAGGTAAACCTGATAGGTATAGAAATCATAGTGCAAAGTAAACAGAAACTTAATCTTGTTGCAGAAGTTCAATTCAACTGAAACTGACCACTGCCTAGACAGGTTGGTTCACAGAGATAGCCCAGCAAAAAGCAACTCCAGCTCCTGATCCTGTGCTGCAGTTCTCTGACATAAAATGCATAAAATCAATAACCCATATGGCTTAAAGTCTAATTGTAATTAATTAATTATATAAAATGCATAGAAGTTCATGTTATATATTAACCAAATCTGTACTTGGATTAGTGCTAATGAATTTCAAAGTATCAACCATGACCTTTATGAGCGCTATAAGCTATCATTCTTTTTCTTGCAATCTCACCGATGTCAAGATTTTCCAAGATGAGACATGATGAGGAACATAACTAGGAGCCTCCAATGAAGACTTATACAAGCCAAAGGAAAAGGCTGGTTCTATTGCTCAAACATTAATTTGGGGTGGTTCAAATGATGGAGATCTCTCTTGGGACCTTGCTTAGTTCGTCTAAGTTGAATTGAGCCTTTTTTATTGTTTATTTTCTGCTAGATCAGTTTTAATTAAGTTTTACGATAATAAGGGTAATCTGATAAATTCCAGGCTTTCTGGAATGGGCTGACCTTGGCTGTACCAAAAACCCATGAGTCTTATTTTGTGTTTCGAGTCCTGTTCCTATTTGTTGTAGAAGTACTTGCACACTTTTTTTTTTAATTGTTATTAGTAGTCCTAGACTTTCAAGGAATAAATTATTTAGATCCTAATCCTTCTAGGAAAGGATTTAGCAATGGCACTAGGCTGTGTTGTAGTCAATAAAATTTCAATAAAATTTCAGCAGCTTATATTAACCATTGAGGTTGTGATGCTTTCTCCTACCTAAGTGTGATCACTTAGGAAAACCTAGGTGTGATTGCCTAGTGTTTATCTTTCCTTATTTCTAGCTCTATTCACCATTGTCACGTCCAATAACCATCAAACATATTAAATATCCGGTCTGTTTATTACCTAACCCTACCTAAACCCTCAAACATCAAACCCTCTTCAAGAACCCATCAAGATTTCATCAATAAATTTAATTTAGGTCTGTATTACTAAAAATTCTACATTTAAAATTTCTTTGCATTTGATAAGGAGAGGAATGTAGGGTTGTAAACTATACCGTCTTCAGTATAACTTATAAGAGTGAAATTAAACCCGCAAAATACCAAGGAAAAATTTCAAGTTTGCCAAAAGCCTTGTAGATCAACTAGTTGGCACCTCCCAGTGTTTCCATGACATCCAGGGTTCAAATCCCCTCTCCCCCATTGTAACTGTTGAATAATCAAAAACAAGCCCACCAACTTACCTTTGCGGCACTAAGCTTGAGATTGATGACCCTGCTCCCTTGGGGCTATGCAATGACCTTTGAACTTTCACAAATATAATCTGCAACTCTCTAAGATTGTACATGCATTCCTTATGAAACTTTTTCCAATGTCTGAACTGTGAGTTGTAGAGAAAAGAAATAAAATTTTCTTTTTTAGATCACATTATGTTGGAATTTGTTTGGACACAACATAGACACTCCAAATTTGAGCATCCAATGGTTACATGCCTCCCTACTTCTGCTCCTTGTGCAAGTGCTTTTCACACTACCGGCATCAAGAAAATCAAAAATATTTGTGTAACATTAAAATTCTATGGTTAATATCCACAATCACTCATAAGTCCTAAGCTTTTAAAAGACGAGAATGGTTCCTCTACCCTCTTTCCACTTTCTACAATTCTACAATTATACTGTTCCCACAACTTAAACTATTTTCTAAATAAGTAATTTTTAGCCCCACAGGAAGGGGGAAGGGGATACGCAAGCTAGTGACCTCTGCTTCATGAGGTATGGTCCCCAGCTGATCATACTATCCCTTGGGGTTACTTCACACTAACTCTTAGTAATACACAACACCATTTACACTGTGAATCCAAGTTTCCAATTGTGCTATCCCTTGGGGTTAATCCACTTGTTACCATATCTTAAAGAGGGAATAATGTTCTTATTCAAGTGTCCAATTAAACCACTTTATAGACAAAACAAATTCTCTCTCTTATAAACAAGTACTTCCTTAACCTGTTAGCACTGACCTTTTACACAATGCTTATAACATAATCGGCCCTATAAAGGAATTGATCCCGGTCAATCATACTAAAGGACGAATCACAATGTCCAGCTTTCGTTTTCTAGAACATTAATTTTTTTTTTTTCCCTAGACTCTAAATTTCCTCTTCTTCTTCATTGTAACTCTAAATTACCAATTGAGCAATAACAACACATAAGTTAATTTTATATACTCAAATCCACTTCCACAAATAAAATAAAAAATGCACGATTTAGATGCGATGCCAAACCTGAATGGACATAAGTTGCAGTATTTTATTAAGAACCCGCAAGCGATGAGTAGCATAAGTGCTGTTGGCAGGAAGTCGGTTCATTCTCTTCATTTCGTCATGAACTGCAGCCGTCTTCTCTTCATAACCCACTTGCTTCAACTGACTTTTTAACTGAGTACCAACTCTGGTGTCCATCTATATCCACTTTTCAACCAAACCTATTTTTGAAAAGCACAACAAGATTAATTTTATCACAATCAAGAGAACACCCCAACAATGAAGCAAACAAATAAGACCCAAAATTTTTAAGTTATTCTCAATTTCAAACTCTAGGCAAGTGTAAACCCTAGTCCCTTGTTTGGTTGGTAAGAAATAAACGATGGTGGGCATCAGGATTATAATTGAATGTTGAATTCTGGTCTCCGTAAACAATAATAAAACTCTTTTTACGATTCGAAAATTCTCAGTTCATAGACACCGCCAGACAGAGCCTTACTTTAAGCCATAAACGAAGGAATAAAGCGAGAAAAGAGAAGGAGAAAGAAAAAAAAAAAAAAAAAAAGCTTACAATTACAGGTCGCGTAGGCCAATCAATTTCGATGAGAGAGAGATTTGAGAGATTCAAGCTTAAACAAACACGAAGACAAAGCCACCGTCTTTTACTTTTCACACAAGGTATTACTGATTACTGAAACATGCGAAACGTACCGTTTTGTATTGCATAGGCCAACGTTGTCAAATCGTTTGCCGCATTTCAGCGACGCAGCAAACGGCGCCGTTTTCAAGTAGATAACATTATTTATTTTTATTTTTTTGGGGGATAAAAATATCATATAACAAAATTAACATTGTTAATTTGTTACAAGAGGAAATTTTTTTTTTCAAAAATTTTTAAAAATGTGTATTATTTGAACTAGGGATAAGTTAATTATACTTTCTCTTTGTTTTTTTTGTTGTTTTTACTAAACTTACTTATAGTCTCTAGGGTGGAATGTGGAATTATCTTAATTTTATAATATACTATTCTTCGAATACACGTTGGGGTTAGGAAAAAAATAGGAAATTTCAAAGTTTTTAAGATTAATGGTCTGTTTAGATGGAGGGGGGAAGAATGGGGAGTAGAGTAGTGTTGACTAAAAATAATCAATTTTGTGCTAAATCTACTTTACTCTACTCTACTCCTCCTCCCTCCCCCTCAATCTAAATGGACCATAAGATTGCATATAATAGGGATGAGAAGAACCACAATTTCTTGATTTAGTGGGAAGTTGGGAAAGATTTATTTAACAATTAAAGTTATTTGTGAAGAAAGAAGTATTGAAATGCTAATTGATAAAAATAAATAAATAAATAAATAAAATGAATAAATTTGTGAGAGACTTATTTAACAATTAAAGGGTTTTTTTTTTCCTTACATTGATAATTGGGAGTAGGGAATTTGAATCATGGATTTCTCTATTGGAAACATTAAGAAGTGCTAAGTTGAGATAGCCTATAAAGCTCTTGGCAAAGTTTGTTTGTTTTTAACTCTAATTTTTATTATTTTACTATTTGAAGTTCTTGACATCTTTTTCTTTTACTTTTTTTTTAAAAAAAAAAGTCTTGTAGCAATATTAGAGTATAAATTTTTTATTTTTAATAATTTGATAATTACAATATTGGAGATGACACTGTAGGGACCAGAACTGACTTGAATCCAGAGCGGGAATGGATCCAGGCCCACGTAGCCCAAACAATGAATTTATAGAGTGCAGGAAAGAAAGCTAGTCTGAACTTGGGCCGAAATATTGGATTTTAGTGTAAAAAAGATCCAATATACGAGCGTGATATGTAGCAATAAATCTCCTTCGGACATGTCCTAAAGATCTGATTTTTCTCTTTCCGTTTTTCTCTCCACCTATTTCCGATCCCCCTTCCTTCTGTCTTTCCTCGCCTTATATATCATAGCTTTTCTGCCTTTTTCCCTCACCTTCTCTTGAATCTTCCATCCTTAGCTGGAAAGCTGCTCCTTCACTGTTCAGGTATCACCTCCACATTAATGCGGCCAGAAGGTTAGCTGGGAGACATTTAATGCGGAGGTGACAGCACCACTAGATATTTGCCATTTTCTACCATTACGTTTTGTTGGATATTTTCCCCTTTGTGCCGTTATAAGATTGTCCTGGGCACTGTTCTGAGTGATCAACAAGTTAACCAGGCACCTCGGACAAAAGTGCCGAGGTGACCATCATCCTCGGACACAGTCCCCACTCCTTGCTAACATGCTGCACCTCTCCTCGGATGCAGTCCCCACTCCTTGCTAACATGCTGCACCTAATTTTATCCGTTCCTCGGCTGGTCGTCCTCGGATGTTCGTATCTCTTCATACAAGATATTGGGCCGGGCCTTTCCCTTTACACTGTTGGAACCCAGGGCAAAATTGGCCCACACAATAGCCCCTCAAAATCTTGCTTTTCGGCTTCTCGGGAGAAAAGAAGGATTTTGACTCTCTCTTCGGATCTCCCTTATGATCTGATTCTATTGAGTCAAATCATAGCTGCATGCGTTTTTCTTTTCGCGACCCGTTCCTGACTCTTCAGTGTCCAGGGAGCGCCTTCATTTAATTTTGGCAACCCCCCTGTCTCCCACGTTCAACGGTGAGATGCCAATCCAACGGTGGTTGGACCTTTTGGGAATTTGGGCGGGCGAACTCCCGCTTTTAATTTTTGCGTAACTATAAATAACCTTTCAAATCACTTTCTTGTCACTTTTGAACGATTGCGTTATTCTAGAACCTGAGACTTTATTTCTTTCTCTTGTTCCTTTGTGCGTATACAAACACATAAATCCTGTCCGAGGACCATTTCTCAAACCTGTAAGTCCTCCTAAACTCTCTTTAACTTTTATTCCTTTTTATTGTAGAATCCCTCCTCTAGGGCCTCCTAAAAAAAAGGATTGGTAGATTTAAGGAGTTAGTAGATACTGAGGAGGGAATGAGAAACTTTAGGATTAAGTACAACATTCCCCCCCATGTGGGCGTTAGATACGCGGCCCAGGGCGAATGGTATGACGAAAGAAAGACGAACGAAGTTGTCATTCCTATGATCGCTTTCATAGAAGGAGGGATGACCATTCCCATGGGCACCCTCACTAGGAACTATCTTAGGTATTTTAGGCTATCTCCCACCCAATGTGCACCGAATATGTTCAGGGTACTAGGGAGCATAGAGGCCTTGAACGAAAGAATGAATCTAAATCTGACCCATCATGACATAAACTGGGTTTACAATCTTCAGCACTTAAAAAATCAGGGGTATTACCTGAAATCCAGGCAGGCCGAGGTTAGGATGATTCAGTGTCTTCCCCAATCCAATAAAGGATTAAAAGAAGATTTCCTAATCTTCTCTGGGCAGTGGCATGACGGCTTACCATGCCCAGTTAAAGAGGGTGAGCCAGGTGGGGGTCCGAATTATTTAATCTATATGCTTAACTGTTTGGATTCTAGTTTTCCCATTATCGTCGGCTTACATTAAAGTGACTCTTATCGCTTTCACTAAAAATGCAGATCCACGTGCGACTTCGCCATCGTTGCGCTTAGTCAACAAGGCTAGCTTGGACAAAGTTCTCCGAGCAGAAATCTACGTCAATCCTTCTGACGGTCAACTGAGGGCGGCTCATCTCATCCTCGGCTACACTCCTATTTCTCGGGCGTTCCAAGCTCCTTCGTGCGTGATAAAGGCAAAGGATCCTCGGCTTCGCCGGATTAGCGTCGCTTACGAAGGGTTTTTAATCCCCCAAGGCGTTCCTCTTCCAGAAGATACCAAGCATACTGAGGCACTGCCCGTTGCCAGCCTCGCAGGAGTCAGTTCACCTTTGCCCCACGTTCCTCAAATAAAAGAGGAGGAAGAGGTTGAAAGAGACGAGGAGGGCTTCGTAGACGTATCCTCGGCCGCCGACGACTACGAGGTTTTTGATTTGCTCACCCCCTCACCCATCGCCTCCGAAGATATGGGCATCCAGAGGAAACCCCAACGGAGTCTCCAGGAGTTGCTGGAGGGCCAACCTGGGAGGGGAGAGGTTGGAAGGTCAACCCAACAGAGACTTCCTCCCCCTCCTCCTAAATCTCCCCTACCCGCCCCTCAGCCAGCTCCTCCTTCCAGGGCCGAGCAGCCTGAACCTAAGAGGAGAAGGGAGCCCAAAGGCAAGGAAGTTGTGGAGACCGGGAGGGCTCCATCTTCCCATGATGAGGACGCCCACAGGCCGACGAAGCAACTGAAACTTGGCCCTGCCCCCAGCCGAGGACCTGAAATGGGGGAGATTCAACAAACCGAGCCCCGGGCATGGCTTCCAGCCCCCATGCTTGGGGGCGAGCCCCTGACCGACGATGCGTCGATCAGGGATTACAACGGGGGCATTGGCTGCCATGTAGCTTCGGCCTTGGAAGAGACCCTCTTGCTCCCCAAGGACATGGTGGAGCTACGAGGGTTGAGGAGGAACGAGGTCTTCCTCCAAGCCAAAAGGTGTCTAGGGATGGTATGTACCATTACTTTGTCACTAATAATGTTATTATTTATTATATTTTTTTTTTTTTTATTAGTGCTATTTATCATTTATTTTATTTGTATTTTAAATTTTCCTTTCTTTTTGGTAAACAGGCTGTCCAGAGCACCTTTAGGATGGAAGAAATTTACCACTCCGTTGCTCAGCAGCTGGAGGAGGAAAGAAGGAGAAGGATAGCTGCTGTGCAGACAATGTCCGTTGCCGAGAAGAGCAACACTGATCTTAAGGAGAGGATAAAGACTGAGGAGCAGTCAAGAAAAAGTGCTGAGGCCGCCTTGAAGGGGGCTGAGACTCAGGCTGAGAGCCAGAGGAAGCTGGTAGTGGAAGTCAAAGGACAGTTGGTCACTGCCAAAGAGCAAATTGCAACTCTAAGGCAACAACTGGAAGAGGCTAACCAGCTTAAAGCCTTGGCCGAAAAAGCGAGGGCACAAGCGGAGGAGGATAAGCTGAAGGCCGAGAAGGAAAGGGACGAGGCTGAGCAGCACGGGTATGATGTCGGCGTGGCCGAGACTGAAGACACTCTCCGTGCTGAAGTCCCTGCGGTCTGCCGCGCCTACTGCGCCCAAACGTGGGAAGAGGCTCTCAACCAGGCTGGAGTTGAGGCCTCATCAGGGTTGAGGAGGCCTGAAAGCATCATCTTCCCCTTAGCCCTGCAAATTCCCAAGCAGGCTGAGACAGCCCCTTCCGTGCCTCAGCCTACCGCCGAGGTCCCCCCTCAGCCCCTCCCTCCTGCTGTCCAGCTTGGTGAGGAGAAGGAGACAGAGATCCAAAAGGGACCCCTTCCAGGTGAAGTGACTGAAGCTCCTCAGCCAGAGGCAGCTTCTCAAGATTTTGAGAAGCAGTTGGCTTTAGTCACCTTACCTGTTCAGGAGTCTCTTAAGGACAAGGAGAAAGAGACCAACTCCGAGGCAGCTGACCAGACATCCAAGCCAAAACTCCAGATCAAATTAAAGCCTTAGTTTTGTTTTCCTTTTTTTATCAATATTGTCATTTCAATTTCATTTTCTTCTTCTTTTTTTTATTTTTTATTTTTTTTTATTTTTTTATTTTGATAGTGATGGTAACTCCTTCTGCTATGCTAAAAAGCAAATTTTGATGATATATGGAATTCTTTTCTTTACTTCAAGTAATGTCAGTCAGCCTCATTGCTTTAATTAACTGTATTATACTTATTTTGCTCAGTTCTTTGCTTTCTTTCATAACGTAATCCATTACCGAGGAACCAACATACCTTAATGAGGAGCAAAAATGAATTAATAAAGCATGACGTTGATCTTTCAAGAAAATGTATCACCCTTTTATTTAGTTCCATAATAAGTTCCGAGATTTTCAAGCAATATTACTTCACTTAGGCAATAAGTAGATTGTGAGCATATTAAGTTATACTTATACTTATTTGATAACCACGAAGTCAATCATGGCCTATAAAGTAGGTTAATACCTAACTCAGGAGACAATAACTTACACTCAAGATTATGTTTTAAAGAATTTACCATAGCATACAATTTGTGGAATATATTCCTTAACACTGCACGGGCAATTATAGTTTCCAGGTTTATGGTATACGGATCTAATAAAGATGACTTGTTGTTTATTTTAGGGGATGTTCTGTAATATTTGTTTCCACCAAGTCTTTAACAGATGTCATAATACGTTAATATGTACTAAGTCTGCAGTCCGAGGACCTGTCATGACTTAGTTTCAATTTAAAATTTCAACAGATGCCATAGTATATTAATTTTCACTAAGTATGTGGTCCGAGGACCTGACATGACTTAGTTTCTGTTTAATATCTCAAAAGATGTCATAGTATATTAATTTTCACTAAGTATGTGGTCCGAGGACCTGACATGACTTAGTTTCTGTTTAATATCTCAAAAGATGTCATAGTATATTAATTTTCACTAAGTATGTGGTCCGAGGACCTGACATGACTTAGTTTCTGTTTAATATCTCAAAAGATGTCATAGTATATTAATTTTCACTAAGTATGTGGTCCGAGGACCTGACATGACTTAGTTTCTGTTTAATATCTCAAAAGATGTCATAGTATATTAATTTTCACTAAGTATGTGGTCCGAGGACCTGACATGACTTAGTTTCTGTTTAATATCTCAAAAGATGTCATAGTATATTAATTTTCACTAAGTATGTGGTCCGAGGACCTGACATGACTTAGTTTCTGTTTAATATCTCAAAAGATGTCATAGTATATTAATTTTCACTAAGTATGTGGTCCGAGGACCTGACATGACTTAGTTTCTGTTTAATATCTCAAAAGATGTCATAGTATATTAATAAGTGAGAAAAATAACTTTTATTATTAATAATAATACCTTTTCAGATTGTTTACATTCCAAGGATGAAGTACAGCTCTCTCGTCTAAATCTTCTAAGTAATAAGCTCCTATTCCTGCCACTGCCGTGATGCGATACGGCCCCTCCCAATTAGGACCCAATTTCCCCCACGAAGGGTTTTTAGCGTTCCCTACAACTTTCCTCAAAACTAAGTCCCCTGGGGCCAATGGTCTCAGCTTTACACTAAGATCGTAACCTTGCTTTAGCTTATGCTGATAGTAGGCTAGCTGTACCCTAGCATTTTCTCGCCGTTCTTCAATTAGGACCAAGTTCCTTTTTAACAGCTCTTCGTTTCCCTCCGGAGTGAACCCTCTGGATTTCATTGTAGGAAAACCACTCTCCAGTGGTATTACGGCTTCAGCCCCATATGTTATTGAGAAGGGCGTTTCACCAGTGGACTTCCGAGGTGTTGTCCTATAGGTCCATAGTACATGAGGTAACTCCTCGACCCACCTTCCCTTGGCGTCGTCCAACCTCTTCTTTAATCCGTTCACGATGACTTTATTAACGGCCTCAGCTTGCCCATTTCCCTGCGGGTAGGCTGGGGTGGAATATCTATTTTTTATTCCCAAGTCAGAACAGTATTTCCTAAAGGCTTTACTGTCAAATTGGAGGCCGTTATCCGAGATGAGGGCGTTGGGAACACCGAACCGCGTAACTATATTCTTCCAGATGAATCTTTTGACATCCACATCCCTGATATTGGCCAAAGGTTCATGGTAAAATAGTCTGTGCCGACCAGGAGGTATCTTCTGTTCCCTGCAGCTTTGGGAAACGGACCCACAATGTCTAGGCCCCACTGAGCAAAAGGCCATGGGCTAGAAAGCGGATTGAGCGCTCCTCCAGGCTGGTGGATGTTTGGTGCAAATCTTTGGCACTGATCACACTTCTTGACATATTCCTGCGCCTCCTTCTGCATGTTCGGCCACCAGTATCCTTGGGTAAGAGCCCTGTGAGACAGTGATCTTCCCCCAGTGTGACTTCCACAAATTCCCTCATGCAATTCCTCCAGAAGTATTTCTGATGCCTTTGGGTGCACACATAATAAGTAGGGCCCGGAGAACGAACGCTTATACAATTTTCTGTCCTCGGACAACCAAAACCGAGGAGCTTTCCTCCGTATTTTGTCGGCCTCAGATTTTTCCACAGGTAGTACATCTTTTTCCAGGAACAGTGATATGGCATCCATCCAACTGGGACCTAGCGCAACCTGGTGTATCTGCGGTGCAACTTGATGTGCCACAGCTCGCACATACAGGTCTTCCACCAGGATTACCCGAGGTAGATCCTGAGCCGAGGACGTGGCAAGAGTGGCCAGCGAGTCTGCATGGGTGTTCCCACTTCTGGACACGTGAGACAAGTCAAAAGCTTCGAATCTTTCCTGCATATCCCTGACCAGATGTAAATATTCCAGCATTCTTGAATCTCGCGCCTCCAAATCACCTCCTACTTGTCCGACCACTAATCTTGAGTCTGAAAAAGCCCTTACTGCCTTTCCCCCCAGTTTTTGCACCATTTGCATCCCCTGCAGTAAAGCTTCATACTCGGCCTCGTTATTCGTAGCGGAGAAATTCAATCTGAAGGATTTTTCTATGGTAATCTTTTCAGGGGACACCAGTACTAGCCCCACTCCTGATCCCCGCTGATTGGCTGCTCCATCAACGTACAATTCCCAATACCGTAGGCCTTGAATAGAGGCTACGCCTACCACTCTTTCATCCACTAGCTCGTCTTTCCTTTCCACCTCCTCCGGAGATTCAGCAAACTCAGCCACCAAATCGGCTAGCACCTGTCCCTTGATTGAGGTACGGGGCATGTACTTTATATCAAAAGCCCCTAGAATCGTACCCCATTTGGCTATCCTTCCTGTATAATCGGCGCTCCTTAGTACTGACTTAAGGGGGAGCTGAGTCAGAATGACCACAGTATGTGCCTGGAAATAATGGGGGAGTTTCCTCGTGGCATGCACCACAGCCAGTATCGCTTTTTCCAGTGGTAGATAACGCACCTCGGCTTCATTAAGCGACTTACTTACATAATAGACTGGTCGTTGGACGCCGCCATCCACCCGTATGAGCACAAGGCTTATGGCGTGTGAAGCGACAGCAAGGTAAGAGAAAAGGACCTCGTCCACCACTGGGCTGGACATTATAGGCGGATGGGATAGGTAATGCTTAAGCTCTTGGAAGGCTCTAGCACACTCCTCGGACCATTGAAATTCTTTCCATTTGTGTAACAAAAGAAAGAAAGGTCTGCACCTTTCTGCTGATCTGGATATGAACCGATTTAAGGCTGCCATCATCCCTGTAAGCTTCTGGACCTCTTTTGGATTCCGAGGTGGTTGCAAGCTGTTGATTGCTTTAATCTGATCTGGGTTTACCTCAATCCCCCTATGAGTCACCATGTACCCTAGGAACTTCCCTGACCCCACTCCAAAGGAGCACTTAGAAGCATTCAGACGCAAACCATGCCGCCTCAGGATTTCAAAAACATTGGTAAGATCTGTTAGGTGTTCATATGCTAACCTGCTCTTCACCACCATATCATCAATGTAGACCTCGATGGTTTTTCCCAACTGTAATTCAAACATCTTTGTCATCATCCGTTGGTAAGTCGATCCTGCATTTTTCAGGCCAAAAGGCATTACTTTGTAGTGATAGTTCCCCACAGGAGTAACAAAAGCCGTTTTTTCCTGGTCCTCAACGGCCAATGGTATTTGATGATAACCTTGGAAGGCGTCCAGGAAACTCATCCGAGGGTGACCTACTGTCGCATCTACCAACTGATCTATCCTCGGCATAGGGAAAGGATCCTTGGGGCAAGCCTTGTTAAGGTCTGTGAAGTCTACGCAGACGCGCCATTTTCCTGTCTTCTTCTTCACCACTACTGTATTAGCCAACCACTGGGGGTAGAAAATCTCCTTAATAGCCCCTGCCTGTTTGAGTTTAACCACCTCAGACTTAATTGCCTCCACGTGTTCACTCGAGGGTCGCCGAGGAGGCTGCTTTTTTGGAGTCACTGAAGGATCTACATTTAATCGATGACAGATGAATTCCGGATTCAGACCAGGGGCTTCGTAGGCGTCCCATGCAAAAACGTCTACGTTCCCCCTTAACAACTCAACCAACTCTTCCCTCTCCTGTGGGGGCAATCGAGCCCCTACCTGGAAGAATCTTTCACGGTCATCCCCTATAATCACCTTCTCCAGGCCCTCACAACTCATCTCGTCATCTGGCCCTCCACGAAGCGACGACGAGGCCCCCGACTGCTATAAGACATTCTCTTTACTGGCTGAGGTGCCAGCCTCTGGTTTGTGCTGAATTGCTGCAATTAGGCATTGCCTAGCCATAGACTGGCTTCCCAATATCTCCATCACTTGACCGTTAGAGGGATACTTCACTTTCTGATGAAGGGTGGAGGATACGGCGCCCAAAGAGTGCAACCACGGCCTACCCATAATGGCCGTGTACGGAGAGAAGGCATCTACCACGATGAAATCTACCTCGACCACATCCCATCCAGCTTGCACAGGCAGTCTGATCTGGCCCCTAGGGACCACCATCTTACCCTCAAAACTCACCAAAGGCGAGCTGTAGGCAGACAAATCCTCGGGCTTTAAACCCAGACCCTTAAAGAGGTCGGGATACATAATCTCCGCTGCACTTCCCTGGTCAACCATGACTCTCTTCACATCGTATCCGCCAATTCTAAGGGTAACCACCAGAGCATCGTCGTGTGGTTGTATGGTTCCTTGTTTGTCCGCTTCTGAAAAACTTAGGACTAGAGGAACGTTCGTCTTAGCCCTCTTCGGCATTGAATTAGACTCACCGTCGGTGTAATGTGATACTGACATTATTCTGGTTGGGCAGGATCCAGTCCTCCCTGGAGCGGCGAATATAACATTGATGGTCCCGAGAGGAGGCTTGGATGCAGGGCCTCCCTGAAACGCAGTACCTGTCTGGCCTCCTCGGCCACTGGAATGATGCAATAGATGCTTCAACCTGCCTTCTCGGACCAGTTGCTCCAAATGATCCCATAAGTTCCGACAATCCTCAGTAGCATGACCGTGATCTTGATGATATTGGCAATACAGGTTTTGGTTGCGATTGCTTGGATCTCCTGCCATTTTATTCGGCCACTTAAAAAATGGTTCATTCCTTACTTTTTCCAAAACTTTCTGCACTGGCTCTCGAAACATAACATTGACGGCCTGAGCATTGGCAGATGCAGATTGTCCTAAAAAGTCCCTCCGAGGACGGTTATTCTGTACCCGATCCGACCTGGAATCCCTCCTATCCTGAGGAATCATCTTCACTTTTCCCTTACCTTGCAGTTGATCTTCCTCAATTCTTCTATACTTGTCAATCCTATCCATCAGCAGACGTACACTGGTGACAGGTTTGCCTGTGAGTGACTTTCTCAGATCATGCTCCGCCGGCAATCCTGCTTTAAATGTACTAATGGCCACATCATCATAGTCCCCATCTATCTCATTAAACATCTCCCAATATCTGTCCGAGTAAGCTTTCAAAGACTCTCCCTCACGCATGGACATTGATAGCAAAGATCCTAACGGCAAAGGTACCCTACTGCATGTGATGAAGCGCGCCCCAAAGGATTGGGTAAGCCTTTTGAAAGAATCAATAGAGTTTGCCTTAAGGCCATTAAACCATCTCATTGCCATCGGACCCAAGCTGGACGGAAAGATCTTACACATTAGAGCCTCATCCTTCGAGTGGACGGCCATTTTTTGATTAAAATGGCTTACATGCTCCACAGGATCCGTTCGGCCATTATAAAGAGAGAAGGTTGGTTGGTTAAATCGCCGAGGAAGGCTGGCGCCCTCAATCCGTCGTGTGAAGGGCGACTTGGCCACTTGACTCAAAGCCTCATTCATAGCTTTGTTCCCTAGACCTTTCTGCAAAGTACTTCTACCTTTCCGTCTATAATCATTATAGTCCTCATCACCGGAGAAGGTTTCACTTGGTGGAGTTTTAGATCTTTGCCTATATGTGTCATCCTCTGTATCCTCAGATGAAGACTCCGGTTCAAATGGTGCCCGTCTTCGCCGCGCGCGATGTAACTTCTTCTTCAATTCATCTATCTCGTGTTGCATGTCCCTCTCATTCTCTGCATGGGACACGCGACTTTTCCCGCGCGATTGACTTCTATTAGTGTGCATGGTTTGCCCACTTTGCTCATGAGCTCCTCTCTGGTGAGGGTGGGCCCCCGAGTAGTTATGCTGCGACCCTCCTGATGCTGCCTGGTGCGGATTATCCTCACCCTGATGCGGCCCTACCGTTGGTTGATGCGAACCTGATTCTTCCATTTTACGCACTAAACCCAAATCTCTTTCTGATCAGATCAAGCAATTTCCCACAGACGGCGCCAATTGTAGGGACCAGAACTGACTTGAATCCAGAGCGGGAATGGATCCAGGCCCACGTAGCCCAAACAATGAATTTATAGAGTGCAGGAAAGAAAGCTAGTCTGATCTTGGGCCGAAATATTGGATTTTAGTGTAAAAAAGATCCAATATACGAGCGTGATATGTAGCAATAAATCTCCTTCGGACATGTCCTAAAGATCTGATTTTTCTCTTTCCGTTTTTCTCTCCACCTATTTCCGATCCCCCTTCCTTCTGTCTTTGCTCGCCTTATATATCATAGCTTTTCTGCCTTTTTCCCTCACCTTCTCTTGAATCTTCCATCCTTAGCTGGAAAGCTGCTCCTTCACTGTTCAGGTATCACCTCCACATTAATGCGGCCAGAAGGTTAGCTGGGAGATATTTAATGCGGAGGTGACAGCACCACTAGATATTTGCCATTTTCTACCATTACTTTTTGTTGGATATTTTCCCCTTTGTGCCGTTATAAGATTGTCCTGGGCACTGTTCTGAGTGATCAACAAGTTAACCAGGCACCTCGGACAAAAGTGCCGAGGTGACCATCATCCTCGGACACAGTCCCCACTCCTTGCTAACATGCTGCACCTCTCCTCGGATGCATTCCCCACTCCTTGCTAACATGCTGCACCTAATTTTATCCGTTCCTCGGCTGGTCGTCCTCGGATGTTCGTATCTCTTCATACAAGATATTGGGCCGGGCCTTTCCCTTTACACTGTTGGAACCCAGGGCAAAATTGGCCCACACAGACCCATAATGGGGTTTGAACTTTAATTCTTCCCACAAAGGAGATAAGACAATGTCGTGGAACTACATGGCTCTTGTCACAACAAATATATTTTATAAAAATTAAAAGATGAGACTAAATAGTAATAATATTTCCAATATATATATATATATATATGTAATACTCTTAGTTTGGATTTATAATGCACTAGAAGTCTCCTATGAAATTCATCCAAATAACAAAAATGACACTAGTTAACCATGCATCCAAAGATAGGGATTTTTTGATAAAATACAAAGATAAGTTATAGGAAAAAAAGTGAAAAATAATTATATAGATTTATATATATATATATATATAGAGAGAGAGAGAGAGAGAGAGAGAGAGAGAGAGAGAGAGAGAGAGAGAGAGAGAGAGAGAGAGGAGAAGAAGAAGAAGAAGGAGAAGGAGAAGGAGAAGTTACCTATAATGGTACCATCTAGACATGTATCAAACATTCAAACTGTTCATTACCCTAAGTTTCGTACCCTCATCCTTGACTTTGAAGGCAAAAAAGGCTATCTCTTATTTCTCATGGCATCACACTCAGTGGCGGAGCTAGGATTCGACTTTAGGGGGGGCAAAATTTATAACTAATGTACATGTGTCTCTATAAACAAATACATATTGTGTATGTAGCATACAACATATACATCATATATACACGATATTAACCAAACTTGACAATTAAATGCTGGTAATATGAATAGTAAGTGATCATTCAATATTGAAAGATCCCCTAAAATCATTGCATATCATTATATTGTATATAGTTTATTAGTTTTAAAAAAAAAAAAAAAAAATATATATATATATATATATATATATATATATATAGCCAATAAAATAATCCTCTAATATATTTTATGGAATTTGTCATGTAATTGTTTCCAAATTTTATATCTTAATACTTTTGAAAGGAAACTTTTTTTTGGGTGGTATTTTCGTCTCTTCAATTAAGACTTTTTCTTCTTTATTTAAGTTTATTTTTTATCATTGTTTATTTTTATAAATTTTGAACTTTAAAAAATATTGATAAAGTAAAAAAAGATATGAAGATATATGATATATCAATTGAGTTTGACTTTTCACAAAAATAGGGAGATATATATACCCACAAAGAAAAAAAGGATGTATGTGGTTATTTACTGTGGCTCTGCACTTTACAGTATTATTTTGAAACGTGTAGCTGAAGAAATTTTCAATATAGCTCAATTATTCACGCACTATTTATCACAATTTCAATTAAATCTCCACATTTTACTACTACACACATAAATAATAAATTTAAAAAAATTTGGGCAGGTCAGGGGGGGCAAGTGCCCCCTCTCGACCCCCCCTGACTCCGCCCCTGATCACACTGCAAGCCGCCCCTCAGCCCCCCGCACCAGTGTTGACTCGTTGAGTATGGTGGTTTTCAAGGCTTCTTTATTGAAGTATCTATTAGTAGCAAAGTGACCCAACAGACATTTATACCTAAGGGTGTGTTTGGTTGGGGTAAAAACAGAAATGATGGAAAATAGAAAAAGGAAAATAGGGTGGAAAATATCATTTTTACTGTTTGGTTGAGAAAAAAAAAATTGGAGAGACAGAAAATAGAGGAGAAAGTTTTCCCTCTGGGCCCACTTTTTTTATCCTCCCAATTTAGAAGGAAAATGAAGAAAAAAAAAGTGCTTAAAAATACATTTTACACAAATACTCAATCACCTACCCCACACTTTACTCATAACTTTGATAACTTTTGCCTCGCGTCTTCCCAATAACGTTGCTTTGGCTTATTTTATTTTTTATTTTTGGCAATGTTGCCTCCTCTTTTTTTCTTTTGATTTTCTAGGCGGCCTTTTTTCTTCTTCTAGGCAGAAACATTGCCTTTTTTTTTAAGGCCTGGGCGTGCCTTTCTTTCTTTTTGTTTTTCCTTTTTTTTTTTTTTTTTTTCTCTTCTTCTAGCAGTAAAGTTGCCTTTTCTTTCCCTTTTCTTTTCCTATACTTTTTTTTTTCTTTTGATTTTCAATGGGCTGGGCGTGAATTTTTTTTTTTTTATATAACTAGACGTGATTTTTTGCTAGGGACATGATTTTTTTTTATAAATAAATTTGAGAGATTTTTTTTTTGTTGTTATTTATCACTTTTTTGTTTTAATTGAGCATCATTCTTTAAAAATGGTACATGAGTAAATTTATTCAAATACATTTTTTCCATCCTTCTACTTTTCCACTCTCAACCAAACAAATAAAAGAGAAAATAAAATCTTTTTTGTCATCCCCTTTTCCATCCTCTCACCATTTTCTATCCTCCCATTTTTTTCACTTTTCCAACCAAACGGGCCTAAGAGTCTTTAGTGACCATCTTATCAATCATCAAAATCTCTTTTACTTCATCTCATGTTAATGTTGCTATTAAACTTGTTATAATTTGTCTACCTTAACCTATGTATAGGGAAAACACGTACCCGCACACACAGATGAGATAGGTGCTGCATTGGAGAGAACCTTGTACCTAGATAAGGCTCACAACAAACTGTTATTAGAGCGGTAGAAGATATAATTATTAATTAAATTGTATTATAATTTATCTACTAATCTCTAAGCACCTGCTCGCGCGGATGCTTAGAAACTCTTCTATTTCTTTTATAAAATAATTAATAATTTTTTTTCATCATAATAATATATAACTCACAAAAAAGAGTAATTATAATGAAAGAGTATTACATTCATTGTAGCATTTGACCTTCCCATTTTTTATTCCACTTCTCCCCTCCAAATCCTTCTTTTTTTTTTTTTTTTGAGAGAAAGTTTCAACTTATGACGTCCGCTCCTGATAGTAGCTCTTTATTATCAGACCAAGATACCAATCAGTTTTTGGTGTAGACAGGGATTGAACCCCATATCTCTTATACAACCATCAAAGACTTTACCAATTGAACTAGCTAGAACCCACTCGAATCCTTCATTGAATCAACTGGAAACAATTACATTTATCTTGTCCCATTAGTAATTATACAATAAGCACTCATTATATTTTTGTTAGGGAACTAACAAATGAAAAGTAGATTTATCGGAATATCACTGGAATAGTAGAATCAATCAACTTCGAATGCTTTTTCAAAACATTCATTTGCCCTGGAAAACATTAATATCACATAAGTAGTAGAATTGAAAAAATTCAGTTTTGATAAAGCCATAAGCAAAAAGGATAATACATGCTTGTGAATGTTTTAATTAAAAAAATTATTTGTATTTCTAAATGAATACATAGTTCCAAACCATTAATTTAATGTTTGCTCCTAATGATGTCAAAAATCGTCAATAAGTCGCACAATCCTTACGTGCCCCAGACAAGATTTGCGAAACAAAGAAGAAGAAGAAGACCTCACAGAGAGTAGTGGTGTGGTACCGGCCAAATAACCTTCGAAGATTAAGGTAGAGAACTTTTACAACTCTAGAGTGCCAGAGTTGGGGTAAAATTATGCATACATTTGATTTGTGAGGGCTTTGGGGTTTTTATAGTAAAATAGAGATGACCTTCGTTTCTTGGCGGGGAAGGTTTTTTCCTTGTAGAGAAGATCCTCATTAATACATGTATTTTGCAGGATCTTTTCCTTATAGGAATTCCCTTGATTAGAGTTAGTCGTGAGGTACAAGATATTTCCTTGTATAGATAGTCCTGGGGGTCAAGCTAGGCCATGCTGGACCCATTAGGCTCTTTATTCCCTTCAGCCTCTTTACTCTCGTCGGCTTTTCGCTACATTCGAGGATTCCTGTCGTTTCATGGTGATGTCATCAGGTATTGATCAGGTGAGGTTGTCTGCCTACAGCATCATCGTTTTCGTACTTTCATGTATAAATATAAGTACTACCATAAAACTGTATAAAACATTCTTACATGTAAATCGCATGGCCTATCCCATCTTTTCAATTGCAGCATTCAAAGACGAAGGGAGACACTGACTATTTTATTGAAGGAGGCAAACTGCAAACTTGGAAGTGTATCCCATCAAGGAGTAATAAGGATTATATTTAGAACCATCATAGGCATAAATATAATCCTGATTAATCCTTCATGGGATACACTTCCAAGTTTGCAGTTTGGGGTAGTTTACAATTTCCCCATTTATCTTTGAAACCTATCAATTTCTCCCCAGGGGCGAAGGGAGGGGGGGGGCGAGGGGGGGCACCTGCCCCCCCTGAAATTTCAAATGCCCCCCCCCCCCCCCACACACACACTAAAGACAAAAATAAAAAATAAAAAATAAACCTCCCACACTAAAGACAAAAAATAATAAATAATAAATAAATAATCCAATTAAGTGAATTCACGTTACATTTTCAACTTTCCTAGTAGTAGTAGTAGATGACTTCTACTCATAGTACAATTCTATATATAAAATTAATGGGTCCCACTTAGTAAACTTGATGGACTAGACCAAACTGTCTGTAGAATTTTTTTTATGTCTCAAGTTTCTTTCTTGGATAACCAACTTGAGATATACATCCATGACATGCAGTCCATTGAAGAGTCAACATTTAGAAGAATTGGACAGCTTGTTGAAAAGATGGTAGAAATGAAAAAGAATGTTTCATATCCATTGGTTTACTCATTAGTGACTTTGGCATTGATCTTACTAGTTGCAACAACTACTGTTGAAAGAGCTTTTTAAACAATGAACATAATTAAAAACCGATTACGCAATCAAATTGGAGATCAGTGGAAGAATGATTGCTTAGTTACATATATTGAGAAAGATATATTCAAGACTATTAAGTGTGAAGAAATCATGCAGCGGTTTCAAAATATGAAAAATCGTTGAGGGCAATTGAGTAAAATAAGCTAGGTGTGAAAAAATAAATTAAAGTTTACATTTTATGTTAAATTTTGTATGACAATTAAATTATCATATAGTTCTTTACTTATTTTGTTATTAATATTGATTAATTTTTTTATATTAATTTTTTATTTCCAATCTTGTCTTTTAATCTTGCCCCCCCTAACCTAAATTTCTGGCTCCGCCACTGTTTCTCCCTCTATGTTTGGGAAATGAGCAAATACTCCTACTCCGTTACTTTTTCAGTTAAATCCAATGAAATTACAATGATTACAAATGCAACTTAAGAAAACAATAATGCAATTTTCAATTTTTTCTCTTCCTTGTGGTGTACAACTAATAATTTCTTTAAAAATTCTTGTTAGACTTAACTGAGAAAGTAACAAATCTGGAGTATTTGCTCATTTGTCAAATATAAAGGGGGGAAATTGGTTGATTTCAAAGATATATGAGGGAATTGTGGACTACCTTAAACATAAAGGGGTAGTTCACAATTCCCTCATATATCTTTGTTAAAGGGATAATATTTGTTTGGATTTGAAAAAAAAAAAAAAATGACAATTATTCAAACGTTTTATTTTGAAAAATAGAAAAAAAAATTGACAGCTATCCAAACTTTTCGGTAGTGATAAAGATAATAAGATAAGGATAATACTTGTTTTAAAATGTGAGGTTCAATAAAAAAAAACTAGCCTCATCACATGCACTCTACACGTGCGATGAGGCTCTTTTTTATTTTGACTTTAATGTTGTAATTTTTCAATTTGAATTTGTCTATTGTTAGTGAGGTTACACGAGAAAGGATTTTTAAGAAGCTAGAATTTAGGATTTTGAAAAGGAGTAAACTGTTTGGTTTAATGTGTGCTAATTTTTAAGAAAAAAAAATATTAAACGTGTATGAGATATATTTAAATAGAGAGTGTGTGCTAATTTTTAGGAAAAACATTTAGCAAATAGTTTTTTGTTTTTGAATTTTGTTGAATTACAATTTTAACCCTATCTTTTATTTTTTAGGAATAGAATTATCAAATTAGATTAAGGGTATTTTTGACATTTTTTAAAGTCATAACTAACTTTCTAAATTCTCTTATTATAACTTCCATTCCTACAGCTTTATAAAGTTTTATGCTTGAAAATTGTCCAATATTGATCTATTGTGGTTCTTAGGAATGTTTGATTGATTTGGGATCCGATAACACAGCAATTGTTTGGTAATCTATACTACTATTTAAGGGGTTGCACTTGTTTGGACCGGATTTTTTTTTAATTTCAAAATACCCCTACAGCCTATGTTTAAGTAAAGACAAAAGTAAAGGATAGTCAAGTAAAAATACATGTCTAACTTGCACTAAAACATTGCCTACAAAATAGGACCACTTTTCTGATGGTTTTCAAATTGCTTTATCTATTTTCTATATCTATACTATTATTTAAGGGGCTGTACCTGTTTGGATTGGATTTTTTTTTTTTTTTTTCCAAAATACCTCTACAGCTTATGTTTAAGTAGAGACAAAAGTAAAGGATAGTCAGGTAAAAATATATACTACTATTTAAGAGGTTGCACCTGTTTGGATCGGATTTTTTTTTGTTCCAGAATACCCCTACAGCCTATGTTTAAGTAGAAACAAAAGTAAAGGATAGTCAGGTAAAAATACATGTCTAACTTGCACTAAAACATTGCTTTATCTATTTTCTATATCTATACTACTATTTAAGAGGGTGCACCTGTTTGGACTAGATTTTTTTTTTTTTTTTGGTTCCAAAATACCCCTACAGCCTATGTTTAAGTAGAGACAAAAGTAAAGGATAGGCACCGGTTTGGACCGGATTTTTCTTTTGGTTCCAAAATACCCCTACAGCCTATGTTTAAGTAGAGACAAAAGTAAAGGATAGTCAGGTAAAAATACATGTCTAACTTGCACTAAAACATTACCTACAAAATAGGACCACTCTTCTGATGGTTTTCAAATTGCTTTATCTATTTTAAAAAATAAAAAATAAATTAAAACAAACACACGTTTGTTTGTGAATATATCTACCATGATAATTGATAAAAATAAAAAATAAAACACACACACACACATCTACCGTTATTGCCAAAAAAAAAAAAAATCAATTACCTTTATTAAAAAAAAGAGTCTATTATTCGAACTTCCTCTATTTCCCATGTTTCACGTTTTCACTTTTTTTTTTTTTTAAACTTTCATTACCATCTCCGTTCTAATTGCATCGTTTAAATTGATAATGATGTTGATTTCAAGAGTCTAAGTTGTGATTTTGTAACCCTTATGATCATCATTTCCTCCACCAATTTGTGAAATCTCTTATACTTTCAAGAGTGATGGCAAGTTTGATCTCATTCCTATTTCCTATGATATTTGCTTTTGTTCCTTCTACTTTTATGAAATAATTTTATGGAGTCTAATTTGATCTAATACGTTTTGCATGCCATTTTGAATGAAAGGATTTTGGTTTCAAATTGGTGGATGAGGATGAACGGGCATTATGACTATTGGGAAACATGTACTAAAAGGTATGTTTGCACTGTTCATTCTATTCAAATTTTCTGTCAAAAATTTTCTTTTACTTTATTTGGACCAAAAACTCTTGAGAAAGATAGTAACATCCTTATTCCATTCACATTGTGGTTTGCAGATATGTGTTTCAACTGAAAGCACTATAAAGCGACATTGATAGATCGATGACTGATGCCAATCTAGGATTTTAGCCAAACAAAAGTGTTAAGATTGCATGAACCCCAATATTTTATGAAGAAGTTACCAAACTTTTACATTTCCTTTTCTTACTCATGTTTCACATTTGAGCCACTTAATTTTGAATGTGTAATTACATTTGAATCATGGAAAGCAACAATTAAATAATTAAATTATTTTTTGAATGTGTAATTACAATGTACCTATGATGTTCCCTTCTTTATCATTTTTATTTTATTTTATTTTTCAAATGAAGAGGGAAATTATTTATTTGTCAATTCCTAATATTATATCTATGCTTCTATTTACCTTTGCATGTTTATTTTGGAAATTTTGACTTTTGCATATGTGTGGTGGGTGATTTTTTTTTAATTAAAAAAAAAAAAACAAGATTTTATGCTACTGATGTTCTTTAACAAGTTAACTAGGACCCCTCATTCTTCAAGATTCTCCATATGTTATAGGGTAATTTTTGTTAGGAAGTTGGGCCACATTAACAGAGAGATCTAAAAATGAAGTAGATGACAATATTGAATTGTTGCTTTATATTTTTCAATCACAAACCCAGTTTGAACAATCTTCTACACTTTCAAATTCTAATTATATTAAGGTTTCCAAAATTTATCTATTAACATTCACATTAGAATAGGAGCACGTGTGATAAGTCACTTTTTTATTTTTTGGTTTTAATGTTATAATTTTCTATTTATCCCCAGTTGAAGTTTACATGATTATCCGTTAATATTACACATTTGTGAATGACTGATACAACCAAAAATGTCATGTGGCTAGCCACAAAAAATCAACACCAAAATTGCCTTTTGATAATTGTTATGGCATTGTATTATAATTGCATAATTTAGACATGATGCTAATCTGTGTTACTTTTTTTTTTAGGTATCATAAATGCTTTTGTGTGTTTAAATAGAAGCAACAACATGAGAGGAAAATTTACGTGGTAATCCTAATGTGTAGTGTAGATGAAATAGTCCTATAGATACAAAATTTGGGCCTAAACTTTATCAACTTTCTTTCCAAGAATGATGCACTCTTTCAATTGGCCTAGCAAATACTCACTATTTTTTTTTTTTTTGGAATAATCAGTTTCCCTTGCTCCTTAATCTCATCTCACGTATATTTTTTTTGTTGACATACATGTTGAACTAGAACAATTAAAACTGCACTTTTATTTTTGTAAGTAAAGTTTTTATTCTTTTTAGGATTTTGAATTTAAAAAAAAAAAAAAAAAACTAACCTCTCATGCGCATGCTCATAAACTCTTTTATTTTTTGGGTAAGGGTTAATTTATAGCATTTACTATAATCTGGGATTACTTTATTTTCCAATCATAAAAAAATCTAGGGGTGTGATGAAAAAATTAAAGATATCACAAAATCTAGCAGGTGAAATAATTTTTTCATCACACCCCTAGATTTTTTTGTAATTGGAAAATAAAGTAATCCCAAATTATAGTAAATGCTCTAAATTAACCCTTACCCAAAAAATAGAAGAGCTCACGCGCATGTTCAGAGGCTAGTTTTCATTTATGAAATTGTAAAAAATTGATTCACCAACCTTATTATTAAAATTATATATAATTATTACTATAAATGGATTATTTATATTATCAATAAATCACAAATAAAAATTTGATATCTTATGAACGTTTATTAATTTACACAATCTAATCTCAAGTTTATATAAATATATTTTTGAACATGTATACTTATAATTGTAAACATATTATGTTATATATACTTATTCGAGTCTCAACTCGCAAGCTTATTCACGTACACATTATAGGCTTAAGTTTGATTCATTTATTAAATAAACAAACATAAACACACGTTTTAATGAGTTTGAGTTCGGGTTGTTTATTAATAACTCGGTTCATTTACAGCCTAACTCTTATAAATGTTTCCTTATAGAGAAATTGTAGAAGGGATTTCAATTTAGGTTAGAAAATTGCATAGATATAGTGATGATGATATTCATTTTTTCCCAATAAATATTGACAGTTGTTAATTTTAGATGAAGTATGAGGCCCGTTTACACTTTCATTCAAAGAGAAATCATAAAAGTCAATTAATCTCACTAAAAATTGTACCAACTGCCATAAAAAGAAGTATGAAGGACTGTTTACACTTTCATTCAAGAAGACATCATGAAAGCCAATTAATCTCACTAAATAGTGTACCAACTGCCATAAAAAGTGGGGGAAAGAACAAATAATCTTGTGACATTAGTTGAAATGTGAACATAGGATGGAGAATCAAGTTGTGTTATTGTGTTATACAACATTGCTTGTGTAAAACATATTGGGGGAAGGAGGGATATATATGATTAGGGGCAATAATTCCCATGGTCCCAAAAAGGTCTTTGCAAAAGTCAATGGCAAGAAAGTTACAAATTTTAAAGAGAAAATGGGCTCAAAGAATTCAACTCTATGATTAGTTACTAGGACTCTGTAAACCAATGATAAAAGCTTGATTAGCGAAATTTGAAGTTTTATCTTTTTCTCTATGACTTTGTGTCTATTATAAGAAAAAAAAAGTATAGAATATACATATAATTGAATGATGAAGACCACACAGCAGAATTGATTTAATATTTTTCATTCATAATTTCATATGCTTGGAAGGCCAAAAGATACGAACAAGGAGATCCAGCCATGTGGAAATCACATGGCCAACCCCAACAACTTTATGCCATCATCCCACTTGTTATTGAGTGGATACATAGATTCCCACTAGAATTCTTCCCACTTTTTTGTGTGTTCATTCATCATAATCTTAGGCTATGACCGATTGCTTAGAAACCAGCTGTCTTACCAGCAATTCCAAATTTGGCTAGAGAGAGAGAGAGAGTTTTGACATGCATTGTGCTAGTCTTGGAATAAGATGCATTTTGTGTGATAGTTAATAGTTTATCTATGGTTGGTGATTGGAGTATTGAAATTTTTTACATACTTGACTTCAAAACCCATATTTGAGTAATAGTTCAATTGAATTGACTAACCAAATTACTTCTTGAATTCCAAACTACTCAGTACCTACCAAACCAATTTTTTAAATGCAGAGCTTATCAAAAAAATCTGGTTCAACTTCAACAAGATGGTTTTTACAGACTGATGTGAGTTACTTTTTTAGATAAAATTGTATAAATTCTACACATTTTTCTATTATACATAAATTGATATAAATGCTCTTAATATAATAAATAAATGCAGGCAGGAAAAGAACAATATATTGACTCCATAAAAAATTATACGTATCTGGGAGCACTAGTCATATTGACTCCCTCACAAAAATCACATAAAAACTATAATAAGTTCTATAATGATGGTTATTGGCACCATCTTGTCACTATTACTTTCAAATCAAATCATAATAATTATGTGATTTAATCTCAATAGTGCCTTCACATTCGATGGAATTAATTCAAGTTTTCACCACACATCAAAGACATTTTCACATTTTGATGGCAATAGCCCGAGTTTTCTTTTTCTTTTGTAATTTTATTTACTATCAAAGGACAAAGGTAATCTTTGGATCTCCTTTCATTCCACTACAAGTCTACAAGCTATCCGCCAAAATTTCCTCATTGATATTATCCAAAAAGAAAAATCCCCATTGAGTGATTTTTGATGTTTTTACAATTTTTAGTGATTTCTTTTTATAGACTTTTATTAGTTATTTTGATAGATATTTAGTGATTTATTTTTTATGTAATATTTTAAAGTTTTTACTAATGAATGCTCTAATCTATTAATATACTATTTTAGGAATTTTTTTATGGAAATTGATTTTTAAGAAAATTTTATAGAAAAAATAAAAAAGTAACTGATTTATTTTTTTGCAAAATTTTCAATTTATTCATTAAAAAACTTCCTAAAATGATTGATCAATGGAACCTACAAATATTCTAAATATGACATGAAACCTACAAATATAAAACCTATGACGTATAATAATTACACATAAACAGATAAACTCCTTTATGTGTGTTGATTATTTGGATCATCTAGGCATAGAAAAATGGGATAATATGTTAATTTATTTTCATCTTTTGGGAGGGCGAAGTGTTGTTAATTAAATATTTGGATATAATGAATCAAATTTTATTACACTTTTTTTTTTTTTTTTTGGTTGATAACCTCAAATTTTACTACACATCAGAGTGTAATTTAACCGCTGGATTGTGCAAAAATTGGATGACACATGTCTGCTTAGGAATGGTAGGGGACCCAAGGCGCACTGAGCTAGTGTAGACCCCTCCATTTCAAATCCCAACCTTCCACACGTGCCGAAGATAAAAAACGGCCATCAAGCACCAAACACTCCCCCCACCGGCACACACGTGCGCACGCCGAAGCCCAGAGAAAAATATAGGCAAAAATAAAAACAAACAACAACAACAACAAAAAACGTCCAAAAAAAAAAAAAAATTCAGTTTATAATTAATAAATAAATAAATATAAATAATATAAAAAAAAAGTCAAGAGGAAGAGGAGCAGAGCAAGTTGTGCTTTGTTCTGTTCTGTTGTGGCTTTTCGATCTCTCTTTCTTTCCTTTCTTTCCATTTTTTCTTTCTTTCTTTCTTTCTTTCCGCTCTCATATTTATCAGAGCCCCGACGAGAGAAAGAGGAAGAGAAAGAAAAGCGCGCGTGAAAAGACCATTTTGCCCCCCCGGTTCCTCTCCCTCTTTCTCTCTCCCTCTCAATCTTTCGCTTCTGATTTTTGTGCGGACCACCATGAACGAGAAGGCCAGCGTTACCAAAGAGCTCAACGCCAGGCACAGAAAGGTTTTTTTTTTTTTTTTTTTTGAAAATAATCTCAAATTCAATGAAATGTTAAATTCGCAACTCGTTTTGCTCCAAAAAAATGACCATGGATCATTGATTTGGCCGTTGTGCTGTTTGATTGGTTGCTGAGAAATCGAATTAGAAAGAAAATGAAAATCTTGAAGACTTTGTAACTTGTTTGCGTGGCTTAAATCTTTAATTATGCCTGTTATTGATTTGATCTGTATGTTTTGGACCTGAAATATCTTTTTTAACATTGATTATGAATTCTGGTTTATTGGGGTTTATTCATGTAATTGATTTTGGCCACTTTTTTTATTATTTAATTTTAAATTTCTAATTCTTTTAATGGGGTGGGTTTGGTTAATCTTTGGTTTGGATTACTGGGTGCATTTCCATCTGATTCAATGGTGTTTCAGTTAAGCTTATTTTGTAATCATGTTGTTTTTAATTAGATTCATTGAATTCTATGGTTTTCATTTTCATGTTATATCAGTTTACAATAGGGTATAGCACCATGAACTTATATTTAGACAAAGAGAATTAATTGGATTGTTTCGATGATTCAAAGGACTCCAACATATGCTTTGATGAGATTTTGCATCTAGTCATGTCTTACACATTGCAATGATATGTCGTTTATGACTGGGTTTTACCGTAAATGCAAGCTTGTTCAGTAGAATACCATGGTGCATAAATTTGAGTGTTTTCTTGTCTGTGGGGTTATAAATTTTTTTAATGGTGATGTGGGGATGAAACCAGATGAGCTTGAATACTTCTAGGATTAAATCATGCATAGATGAATGCATAAAAGGATGGACGTCAGTTTTCTGTGCTCAATTCTATCTATCATATGGTAAACGTGACCTTGTACCGCTGCATGAAATATGGTTCTTTGTAGGCTGGGTGTAGGGGGAATTTTATATTTGTTTCACATGACAAAGGGATAATATGTCAGATTCTATTTCTTGAAGCAGTTTCTTATTACATGAGAAGCGGATGTTTTAATATGTAAATTAGAATGGAGATGATTTTCTTGAGTTTTGGAACCATGGGCAATTTCAGAATCAAGAGGCATTGATCAATTTGTGTAATTTTCTTTGGATGCTAAATTTAGCGGTCTTAGACTTGATGTAATAGTTCTACTAGGCTTAATTATGCCAATGCTGTGCTTTTTGCTGTCGGTGTTTAATGTTAGTTATGGTTTTTGTTTGTATACTGATCTTTGCTTCACTGTGTTCTCTCAATTATATTCTTATCTATACTACTTTAAATAAATGCAGATTCTTGAAGGACTTCTTAAATTGCCAGAAAATAGAGAATGTGCTGACTGCAAAGCTAAGTATGTACCTTGAAGAATTCAAAAGAGATGATCTGGATATTATTAGAAATTTTATGGCAAGTAGCCCAGAAGAGACATTGTAGATATTGTTCACTAGCAGGGTTCCAAGTACATAGAAAGAAATTTACTGTAAAAAAAGTCTAAAAAAAAATTCATTGGTCATTCCAAATATAAGCATGTCACTATTTAAGTACATTACTAGTATGAGTTGCTTATAGTGACTTTACTACTATGCAGAGGTCCAAGATGGGCTAGTGTGAATTTAGGCATCTTTATATGCATGCAATGTTCTGGGATCCATAGAAGTCTTGGGGTACACATATCAAAGGTGGGTTATTATTATTATTATTATATTTATTTTTAAATTTATATGTCAATTAATCTATATCCATGGTCAAATTACAACCTTTCTTTGCAATAGGCTGATTTGTGTATCCAAAAATGGCTTTGGTTGCAGGTGCGGTCTGCTACGCTTGACACATGGCTTCCAGAACAGGTTGCATTTATTCAATGTAAGCTTGTTTATTAGCTCATGGGCTTGAATATATCTTGACCGATTTCACATCGAATTTAAGATTGACAAACTGCCTACAGATTTTGATTTTATCTTTTCTATGTAGCAATGGGAAATGAGAAGTCAAATAGTTACTGGGAAGCAGAGCTACCACCAAATTACGACAGAGTTGGAATTGAGAATTTTATCCGTGCAAAGTATGTGATAAGAGCTAGCCTTATGAACCTGTATCTTACATTATATCATTTTAGTGCATCGTTATTCTTTTTAATGTACATTTGGTTAAAATTATAAGGTTATATTTTCTTTTCTATTCATAGTAATTCTAGCACATTCTTCTAGGTATGAAGAGAAGAGATGGATTGCAAGGGATGGAAAACCAAAATCACCAACTAGAGGGCAGGAAGACAAGGCTTCTGTGCATTGGCAGAGGCCTGGGGAAAGAAGTGGGCATGGCCATATTTCTAGTTCTGAAAATACGTATGAGGAAAGGAAGATCACTCGACCACCTAGTACTATTGCTACAAGAATTAGCCTTCCTGTTCCACCAAAAGGACCTGAGCAGGTATCTTGATTTGTATTTTGTAGTTGATTACCATTTACGTATGGTCTTTGCTTTCAAAGCAATTACCAGTATGGATAAAATGAACAAGTTGAACATGATGACTTCTAAAGTATTACTTTATGAGCCATCATAACCTTTTGGTCCCACAATATGTAGAGAATGCCTGTAATTTAGCTTTGCAGTGCCAGTTATTGGTGATGTCTAAAAGGGAGGCCCAAGGGGGGCCATGAGCCCCAATGCCTCTCACGTTTGGTCATTTTACCTGGAAGTGTATCAAAATTCCACAAACTTACTTTAAATGTTTTCCCCCCCTTCCCTAGTCTCTTCATTGTCTGGATCTGTCCCTGCTTTAGTTCTAGTATCTCAAAAGGAATACTCTCATTTATGGTCACAAGTGGGGAGCTGATCTAGTTGGCTCAGCTATTGTTAGAGCATTATTATCATCTTTCTTAACCCAGATATTTGCAACACTGCATGCACAATGTATTCTTTCTCTAAGTGCTTATCTCTGGACATCTGCAATTTTGGAAGAAAAAGGAAGAATCAACGACCCTTTAGGGGACACATCATCACAATGAGTTTATTAGACTGGATGGTGTTTGTTCAAATCATTGAATGTGAAAGTAAATGGCCTTTATCATGAATGTAGATCCTTTCTTGTGACCTAGATTGCTACTTCTGCTGATTTATTTCCAGATACATCTTTGGCATTTGGAAGCGTAGCAATGGTTTGGGAGAAAAATCAGGGATGTTTTAATCATGGTGGTTGTCTATATAAACCATGCCAATGTGTATCTGAAAGTGAATTAAGTACATCATTGGAATTTCTGGGTTCTATATATTTTACATAGCAACAGTTTATTGAGCACAAGAATTTCAAATCAATGTATGGATCCTCTTCTGGTCTCAATCTTTGGTCTGAGGACCAACTATGGGTTGGCTGGCTGTCTATGTGGATGATAGATTTAATCTATTGCCATAATATTGATGAATTGCAGAAGCAATTGAGGAATTAAATATGAACAGTGTCAGTTATGCAGTGAACTAATATGGTTGAATCTACAGTTTAGTTGATGTGTTTTCTTATCTCCTAAGCTATAATTGTTAAGACTGGTTTAACTGAGATGGTTCCTGTTTTTACCTCTCTTTTTTTTTTCCAAATCCTTATCTGCCTTTCTAGCTAAATTTGATAATAGTACTTCGTTAGATTCGTTATGCATGATTTAACTACATATGAGCAGGTTACTCCTGTTCCAAAGCCTCAACACGTTGAGAAAATAGAGTCAGCATCGGCAGTGGCCCAAGATGAAGCTACAAAGCAGGCTTTGGATGCTGCTTCTGTTGTATCTCCACCAAAAGTTGACTTTGCTACTGACCTTTTCAACATGTTATCCATGGATGGTCCAAGTGAAAATGGCTCAGAGGCAGCTTCACCTGATGATAATGTTTGGGCTGGTTTTCAGTGTATGTCTCTGCTGACTACATATTTTCACTTTCTGGATCATCAAAACAGTATTGTTAATTTCGTGCATCTTTTGGCTAACATGTATGTTGCATTTTGAGATTAAGGGTTATGGTTGTCCTTTTGTTTATGGTTGTTGCAGCTGCTGAAGAAGCATCAACAGCTGAGAAAACTGGTCCGACAAAGCCAGTTGAAAGTAGCCCCCAGTCAGCTTCTGGAATTCAGGATCTTTTTCTTGATTCACCCTCAGTAATGCCTCCAGTTTCAGAGAAACCCAAGAAAGATGTAAAAAATGATATTATGAGCCTTTTTGAGAAGGTATATGCTTTGCATTATTTAAAAGATTGTTATGAACTGATTTTTGACTAAGTTTATTTGTTTTTAGTTAGTTATATAAGATTTATATTTGGTAATTGGAGTTCCAGTGTAAAAGTTCATTTTTATTCAATTTAAAATAATTGAGCTTGTGGAACACCCCAACATTTGTCTATGAGTTTGGTTGGAGTATAGTTTTCTGGTTATTGTTATGTGTTGCATATAAAAATTAACAAACAATATAAGATTATGGTTTGAATTGCAGTCAAATATGGTGTCTCCATTCGCGCTGCATCAACAACAACTTATGATGCTAGCTCAGCAACAGTCCCTTCTCATGGCTGCTGCAGCTAAATCTGTTGGTGGAGACCCAAAAGTTATTGGAAGTACTCAACAACCTGGGTCGAATGGTAGTATGAATATCCCTACTCAAAGTTGGGCAAATGCTGGCTACCAGATTCCTGGGATGATAATGCCTGTTGGTGGGCAGAGTGAACTACATACACTCATGCAGGTAGAGTCCATAGTAGGGCTTCATTAAGTTCTTAATTTGGTTTTATTAATCTTTATCTAGTGAGTTTCTCATTTTTGTTATATTTCATCTGGAGTTAGACCAGGAACATAGGACCAGCACATCCTGTGGGGAGCTCTGTTCCATTTCCTACATCTAGGTATGTCATTAATTTTGCTTGAGATCATTTTTTGCTCTATATCAGATTTTTGGAGGTCAAAAATGGAAAGCAATATTTCTTTTGATGTTAAGTAATTAGAACTGAGAACCGAATTGAGTTATTATTTCATGTGCCTGCTTGTTTGTAAGGCATTTTAAATGTCGTGGCTACTTGCATAATGGGTTTCTTATCCAACACATGCTGGATGGGAAGTTCTCAAGTTGGGAAAGCTTGACTTGGTTTATTTTGCAGCTTTTATCTGCACAACTTTCAGAAAGTATACACGTTTTTTAAATGGCCTTGTATCCCATTTGAGGTTAGCCCATAGCAAGCACTCCCGCCAATTCTTTTTCAACTCACAATTTCAAGCATATCTTTTCATTGTCCCCCTCATGCTGCCTTATTTGATCTCGAACCTGGTGTCTGTTGCTTTTTGTAAAGGAAGACCAAGATCACCTTTTTTTTTCTTACAAAAATTGACATATTGTGCATATATATATATGTATTGATTTTGATGTGGGAAAAAAGTGTCCTTCTGTACATACAAGACTTAACACCCCTCCACACACACACACACACACACACACACACACACACGCAAAAAAAAAAAAAACCTTTTCTTACCAAAAAAAAAAAAGCCTCTATAAAAGCTGTTTGATATATCAAAGAACAATGCTGAAAGTTTAATACTAACTAAAACTTGAAAGAATAAGATCCCTAAAAGGTCCAAATAAATACTTACCAAGCTTCTGGTATGGTTTTTAACCCTTTCAATATTTCATTCTTTTTCTTTTGGTGTGGTTTTGCACACTGTCAGAAGGTGAAAGTGAATCATCACTTTCTGGTAGTGTGGTTACCATTGCTATTGTTATAATGTGAAATATTGCATATATATTTATTTGGATTCCCAGTATGCAGTCAGTCAATAATCAAAGATTTAATCATCAATATGTATTGTGAGTTGTGACATGCACCTGTGAGGAAGATTACCCAAACTTCCACATCATGTGGCGGCTCCAAAAAATTTTTTGAGGGTGGTCAATAAGAAACGTAAATTATACAAAATCTAATAAATAAGAAAACTTCATATATTAACGACCAAAAAAAAAAAAAAAAAAAAAACACACACACACACACATGCAAACACATAAAGTCTTATAATTTTCTTCTATGAATTTTCTTATTTTGAAATCGTTACATGATAGTTTCATCATTAATGTTGCAAGCTACATTTCTTTCAAAATTTAGTTAAATAAAATTGACTTTTTTTTTCCTTAGTAAGGACCTAATATGTTAAGTGGACTAAAGTTTAAGGACAAAGTTTGACTACAAACTAAGCTGTAACACAATGCTACAATTCTTATTAAAAAAATTAATATTGCTATATATTTTGAAAATCTAATAGTTGAATTGCATGTTCTCTCTATGTTTCTATGTTTTTAAAATACATGTCAATTGGATGTTATTTACTATTCAATTCATAAACTTTTTTTTTGTGTATAATTAGATTACAAAATTTTTAAATTTAAACATTTGATTGATGACATAGTTGTTTTTTGATTTTCTTGAAATTTTGCAAGCATGGAGAATATAAGAAGAAAATGTAACTAAATAGTGGATTTGTCAAAATTCATATCTAATAAAAAAATATTGAATGGAGTTGTAGTCTTAGCTTACAACCAAATTTGTTGCTAAATTTTGTCCAAAGTCTAATTATGATGGGCCTAAAAAATATTTAGGGTGGTCACAAAGTTTTTTTAAAAATAAAAAAATCATAAATTTTTAAAACTTATACATAATAATTATTATTTTTTCCAGGTCAGGGTGGTCTTGTGACCACCCTGGACTTTATATAGGGTGTGTTTGGATTGAGTTTATTTTTGCTGAAACTGAAAACACTGTAGCGAAATAATTTTTAAATGTGTAAATAGTGCTGTGGGACCCATTTTTAATAAAAAAGTTACTGAAAAGTGTAATTTGTGGGACCGTAAACAGTGCACAGATGTACTGTTCACAGTTGACAAAGTCAACTATTGCGGCTGAACCAAAAAAAAAAAAAAAAAAAAAAAAGAGAAACGCAGCTCCAAAACGTAGACGCAGGAACCAAACGGTCACATAGAGCCGCCGACCACATGCACTATAGTGTCCCCTTTTATTTTGCTAAACACTCTTATAAATCTTAATATTCATAACTGTTGCCATTTCTTTTTTGCAGCCTTTATTCTATAGGGCAACCTACCCCAGTTAATGGCGCCCCAACCACTGGAGTGAGTAAACCTCAATCAACATCTACAGTATCATCTGTTCCTCCTACTCAGTCAGCGAAGGATTATGATTTCTCCTCCTTAACACAAGGGATGTTTGCAAAACAGTGAGTGGCGGTGACAATGCTTGCTTTGCCATACTAATACAAAAATAGTTGAATTACAGGAAAATAGCACTTGGGAGTTTTCTTACCTGTACTCGGGGTTGTAAACCATTTGTAGAGGCAGTTCAGTTTTCTTCTTGTCTGAGTGATTGCTTCATTTGTATGATTAGGTGTATCTGGAGTAATAAAAATGAGTTTAGATTTATTTTGAATTATTATTTTTCCCTTTAATCTGCATTTATTGATAAGACATCCAGATTATTCTCTTTGAATATATGGAGATTCATCCCGTGACTAAAAGGAGCACCTTTTTAACAAGTCCTGGGGTGATTGTCAGATTATGGATAATGGTTGTTCGAATAGCAATGATATTTGATTTCTGCTGCATTTTGAGCTTTGATGTATCTGAGTGTGAGGCCTAGTGATAACGAATGAGTTCACTATTGGATTCTGCTGGGTTTTGTGTTGACTTGTGAGGAGTTCATTGTTGCATATTTGTTTTTGTTGGTTAAACAAATGTGGGACAACCCACGTAAAACCCCATGCCTAAACGAATGCAAAAGCTATAACAGTGTTTTTGGGTTGAGATTTTAAGCAGGAAAACCCTATTATGGAAATTCCCGATTTGGGTGAACTAGAAAATGAATTTTCAAATATCAAGGTGGAATTTTAGCCGGGATTTGTGTGCTCCAAATCCTAGTTAAAAATTACACCTAATGGGGAGTCCACATGAACAAAGGTATTAGATTAAGAGGAGTTTATTTTAAAATAAATACGACGTGACAAGGGATTTCAAGCAGTGGACAAGGTGGTTATGTAGTGTAATTCACAAAGCCAAAAAAAAAAAAAAAAAAAAAGAGGTGGTTATGTAGTGAAGATGACTTGTATTAAGTTCAAACTCCTCTAAGTTCTCTCTATTTTGGTCTCTACAAGAGAAAAAGATAAAGACTAGAGAAATTCTAAATTTTGTTCAAGTGAAAAACAATCAGTACTTAAAAAATGACTAGTCTTTAGTGTCATTTCTTTAGCTCTCGTTTGGGAGGAGAGAATTGAATGAAATGGAATTTGAAGTATAGAATTTATTAGAGCTCTATAGACAAGAAGGTGTTCCAAGATTCATGAGATCATGAGGGGGAGGCTCATAAGACAAGCTAAAGATCAAGTTTGTGGGCAATCTAATTGTGCAAGATATATAGAACCTAACCTCCATTTAATAGAATTGATGTCATAAAAAATTTGTGAAAATTATTGTGTCCCTAACATTGCCCAAAAACATATGCATAAAGACATTATTTCTTATTTTAAATGTAAAGCCACTAACCTAGATTGACAAGTACTTTTCTTTTACCCTAGCTCCTTCCTAACCTACTAAACTCTTTTTATTAAAACTTCTCACTGTAACAATTAAGCATCTTCAGTTTCTTCTAAACATTTGGGCGAGTCAACTGACTCACCATAAGTACAACCATTATGCTATTGAAGTTCCTTCCTACCCACTATTCCCCCCAATTCGCACATCTAAATATTGTACAATCATCAGCTTTAGCATCACTCCTATGGACAAGAATTTCTCTAAGCCCATCTTATCTTTATTCATCCTGAAGAGATAATTGGTAATGTACTAATGACCCTTTTGTAGAAAGCAAAGTGCCACCACAAGACAAATATAAAATTTCTTTTAAAAAATTAGGTTACTTTATTAAAGTTGGTCAATTAATAATCACTATCAAATCCCTTTCACAAGAAAGTAAATCCCACACTGATACATTGTCATGACATAAAATACAAACTGCTATAAAAGAGCTATAAGCCTATAATACCTTTTGTAGAGATCATGGAATGTAAACTTGTTACAGTGTTGTTATAATTTTGAGTGTGTGAGTGCCTGAAAATTTTGTAATTGGTATAAGAGCCTATATACTTCCCTTATCTGATAAAAATTCATTGGTCTATTAGTAATCTTAGGCTTAGGTTTCAAATTAATAGGCTTTAATCTTGAATACTACATTTTAGAATGCCCCAAGTTAGAGTTTCATTGTTTTTAAGTAGTAATAAAATTACAATAACATCTTTATTCGGTCAGTGGGTTCTAGTTAATTCAACTAGTAAAGTCTTTGATGATTGAATAAGAAATCTGAGGTTCAAACCCCATCTACACAAAAAACGATTAGTGTCTTGGTCTAATGATAAAGAGCCATCATCAGGAGCAGACGCCATAAGTTGAAACTCTCTAAAAGAAAAACATCTCTATTCGGTCACCATCATTTTTGTCGGAGCAGTTCCAACAATTCTCTCTAGCTATAAAATTTAGTCCGCAAGCAGGAAAAATACACTTTAATTTTATTCATTCTAACCAAATAGTTTATATAGATTAGAAAAACCATCTTAACATAAAAGAATGAAAATAACAAGTTTTTTTTTTTTTTTTTTAAATACTAAGTATTTTAACACATAAAATACTCATCTGCCTATGATAGCTAAAACAAAAAATTGAATATTTTTTAGAAAACTCAAAATAAATGCTCTTTGACTTTTTGGACAAAATAACACATTAATCTTTTGAATTGAAGGGAATTTTCGTTCAAAATCATGGGCTCTATTTGCTGGACTTTAAAATCATCTTGGTTAGGCCTTTGCATCAAGTTGGGCTGGCTGAAGCTTGCGCCACTCCAATGTCAAGGAGGCAAAGGTTTGAGACGGGAACCCATTCTCACCCTATCCTTTTGTCATTGCCATGCAATTCTTCGCTAGAATATTGCAAGAGAAGATCAAGGAGCCCAATCAATTCATATTCATTCCATTGCAAGGAGTTGAAAACAACACCCCTAAGCTTTATTGAAGATCTTTTAGTTTTCGTTGCTGTTGATTTTTCCTCAATTAAATTGGTAAAATAAGGCCCTGAAGAATTCAAGCACATGCCTGGGTTTTTCTATTAATCCCAGCAAGAGTGGAGTGTTTTTATCTGCTATTCCTCTGCATCTAATGAAACAAATTCTTGAAACCTCGCAATTTAAAGAGGAGTATCAGCTTGTTAGATATTTGGGACTTCCTCTTATTTCTAGAAAATTAACACTAAACGATTGCCATCCATTAATATAGTTCAAGGTAGAATCAACTTATGGGCTTCAAAGAAACCCACATTTTAGGGAGATTGCAACTCCTAAAATGCGGGCTCATTATGGGTAGCTTGGGTCCATTTGAACCGTTTGGAGGCTTTCCGGCCTAAGAAAAATGAATATACATTGGTGCACACACACAAAACGTGTTTTGGAGGCTATTGGACCCTGACACAGTCAAAAGTCTCAAAAATTTGAGAGAGAGAGAGAGAGAGAGAGAGAGAGAGGGTGGTAGTTGTTTTGGTAAGTAAGTTTGAACACGCATTTTAAATGTGTAATTTACATACATTTTTACCTATATATATATCAAAAATATTCAAACAATATTATTCAAACTTCTTTATCAAATATTCGCTCCTTAAAAAGTCAATTTATTTATTTTAAATACTCATTTTCCCATTCGTCCAACATCAAATGTTGTATATTTTTTTATCAATTCATTTAAATTTTTTTTTATTTCTTTATTTTTCGATATATGTTTCTTTCTCTCTCTTCCTCTCTGTCTCTCTCAACCCAGCAAACTCACACAGACCTTCTCAACGGCCAAAATGGGTAAACAGCCATAAAATACTAACTATTTAGTTAGTAGGCAAGTTTTCAAACTATATAGTTTATTAACAAATCGAGCCTCAAAGGCTCGATTTTGGGCCCCTAAATCGAGCCTTTAAGGCTCGGTTTTTATTTTGTGATGCAATCTGAGTTGGCAATTTTTTCCACGTGGTTCCACGTGGAAATAGAGTTTATAAGACTCAATATACATCCACCTGGAAACCGAGTCTCAAAGACTCGGTTTCTAATAGGAATTTTTTCAAAAATTGAAACTCAACGTTTGGTCTCGCACGGTCCACTCTCTGTCACTTAGTCTCCCTCTCACGCCTCCCCTGTCCAGTCTCTGTCACCCAGTCTTCCCTCTCACGCCTCCCGTCCACTCTCTCCTCTCACGCCTCCCCTTCCACTCTCTGTCACGCCTCCGTCACAGCGCCTTGCCACAGTGCCTCCGTCACAGCGCCTCACCACAGCGCCTCGCCACCCTCACTCCTCTCTCACTCTGATAGCTCTCTCACTCACTGTCTCCACCTGTCAGGTATGATTTTGTGATTGTGTGATTTGTTCGTTTGGGTTTGTGATTTTTGTTCCAAATTTATGGGTTTCATGTGTTACTCTGTTATTTTGATGAATAATTACTAAAAAAAAAATGTTGGGGAAGATTGTTTAAAATAATTGTGTGAGAAAACCGTGTACTTGGTTGATCAGCTTACTGCTGATAGCAAGGTCTACCACAAGGCTTGCTTCAGATGTCACCACTGTAAGGGTACCCTGAAGGTAATAACCATAAAGATAGAGTCTTTTGAACATAGGGACACATGGGGTACACTTCTTTGACATTGAAGTTTCATGGTTTTTATAGTGCTCTTTGGCTTTTTCTATTTGATTTTATATGTATGTACACATGCAATTCTTTGTTTTGTCACTTCTGTACTTGGTTATGGATCTTCTTATATCTGGGTTTTGTTTGAGGATTATGATCATGAAGACATGAACTTATATGGAGTACTTGGAAATATTTTATTATGTTAAATGGGTTGACTGTGTTTGCTTGATGATTATTGTTCTGATTGTGAATATTAATGATGATTGCTATATTTAGTTCTCTATTTACAATCCTAACTTTATTCATGATTTCACTTATTAAGAAGTTGGCTAATTCTGTGTTGCATAAATGGGTTCAATTGGACTATATTTTGATATAATAAAGTATAAAACCAATGTGACATGTAGCAATAATGTTTTTGGACTCCTGTTACAAAACAAATGACATATGTAGATTGTATCTATGGTTTACACCCATTTGCTTAGTCTCCAGGGGTGAAACTGTATAGGAATTTTTTTTTTTTTGGGTGTGATTTGTTTAGATCACATGTATTAGTATATTTGTTGGTATATTCTTTAAGTATAAAACATATCTATTAGTAAGTTGTTCACTAGGACATGGCCTGAATTACATATATATACTGAACTTGTTCTCAATGCAGGCCCCAGCTAACCATAGCCACAGCAATAATATTTTGTCATCGGTTTTTTCTTCACCAATCACTCGCCAAGAATGACAGAAGGGTAGGCTGTTCAATAACTCTTTTGAATTACTGTTACGTTTGCCAAGTATGCCATCTGAACTTTTAATTTGTTGTGCATTGGTGTTTGTTTAATTTATTGCATGATTGATGGATCACTTAAGTGTCGATGACCTGTAGTGTTGTTTGGTGGTGTGAAATTCAAGTAATAGATTTACATTGGAAAGCATTTTAAAGATGTTGCATGTGAGAATTTCATTGTTATAATTTTGCACAAATGGAATGGATGCTACCCGTTAGGGTGTAGCCTAGTTGGTGGAGGCTTGGGGATGAGCTATAGACCCAAACATTGTAGGTTTGATCCCCAACAAGAGTTCCCTTGGATAAACGGTTCTAGTGGGTGGGGTTGTGTATCCGTGGTTTACCCCCTAGGGTTAGGTCCAAAAGGCTTTGCCTTGGTGAGGTTTTCATCATAAACAAAAGTGGAATGGATGCTTTGAAAAATTTTTTTACGTATATTTGGCTATCAAAACTTATCCAATTTTTTTGATATGCTTGGCCAATAGACCATTTTCTTTCTTTTTTGTTTTTTGTTTTTTTTTTTTTTTTTTTTGTTACTTTGTTTGTTTGTGAAAACATTTCATCCAATAACAATAGGGGTAAACAGTAAATGATACTTGTTGAATGAAAAATGAATTAATGTCAGATTTTAAATAGGAAAAGTGTGATTAAATAATGGGAAAATTGGGTATTTCAAAGTTCCCTTATTGTGTGAAGTCTATGTTATGTTAATGAGTTTGTGAAGTCTGTGTTGTGTTAATGAGTTTGTGAAGTCTGTGTTAATAATAGGAACATGATATGTTTGAAGAGTTTGACTGACAACAAAATCTCAATGTCTAAATGGGACCTTACGAGACAAAGAAAAAGCACCTACAAGTAATAATGAAGCCACCAAAAATATTGTAGCATTTTATATAGTACTATTACTACTTGTTTGTTTTTTGTGTTATGAGTTTAGTGGGTGTACGAAAATAATATATTAAAATAATGCAAATTAGTTTATAGTGAAACTTTGTTTGTGTCTGTCAGTGGACGTAGGCATATTGCATGTGTTGGTCCTGTCTATTTTTCTTCTCTTTTCTTTAATCTTGCCTAAATGGGTTTATTTTCACAACCATCATCTTCAATGGTTTGCATTATGATAAATATTCAAGAGTAGAATTTCATGTCATAGTTATGGAGACATGGTTATTTGTACAATTATTACATGTAGCATGGTGAAGTTTGGATTCTGATCAATGGGAATCCGGCATCTTGCTTTCTCCCTTCTGTTGTGTTAACTTCTATACATCTCTAATCATAAAGTAATATTATTGAATGCCTACTAACTTGTGTTGTTTGTGGCTTCTTTTTTGAGAATTTTTCTTACATTGTTTTTGTTTTTGTTTTCAATAATATCTATTACGTGCTAATTGCTTGTCATTTTTGTGCAGTATGCCTGCTGCAAATGCTGGACGGATTAACTATGCAGAGCCTGGACCCATTGACAGGTCAGTGTTGACACAGCAGCCCAACCATCGATCCGAAGCTATTTGGAATGGGCAGGTAAAACGCAACACTAAATCTTTAACTAATGTCCATGCATTTATGATATACAATGTACACAGTACAGCTGTCATATATTAAATCCATGGTTATGTTCTGTGCAGGATCCAGGGACTCTTACCTGCCGTAGTCGTAGTTCAGAGTTCTCCAATCAAGAGCCAATGGTGGACGACCGAGTCGTTAACATCATTAAGGCACTTGGTTTGGAGGGAATCATTTGGGTCCCGGGTAGAGAGATTGACCATGGCCTGATAACGGCCTTAGTGGAGCGATGACAGCCCGAGACTCACACTTTCCACATGCCACATGGTGAGGTCAGCATCACATTACAGGATGTGGAGGTTCTTCTCGGGCTTCCTGTTGATGGTGTCGCTATAACAGGGAGCACGCAGAAAACCTGGACAGAGGTGTGCCGGGACTACCTTGGGTTTCAACTTACAAATCAAGAGGCGCATAAGCAACTCATTGGCCAGAGGATTCTCATCAGCCGACTTTTGGAGCAAGTTGCTGGTCCATTGCCGCCTAATGCTGAAGAGGATGACATGCATAAGTACGCATGATGCTACATCCTAGCGCTACTGGAGGACACAATATTCGGGGACAAATTCGGCGATAGAGTGCATTTAATGTGGGTACAGCAGTTGGAAGACCTTCGCAATCCAGAAAAGTACAGTTGGGGAAGTGCTTGCCTTGCATGGTTGTACCGGGAGTTATGCAGGGAAAGCGATAGGGGCACCAGTCAGATTAGTGGGTGCTTACTGTTGGTCCAGTATTGGGCATGGGCTAGGTTCCTGTATTTGTGCCTGGCAGTTGAGCGTGGCCCGCCAGTGGGTGCTTACGGTCCTCCAGTGCGTGGTCCATTGGCCCTGAAGTAAGTTTCTCTTGAATCCCATCCCCACTCCCTTCATTTTGGACAGACTACATCCTTTCTTCCAAAACCCACTCCACCCTTTTTTTAACTAATTATTATTGTTTGGTGAATTTTCTTTTTTGGTGAACTGGGCAACTAATTGTTTCTTATAAAGGCATTTTTGGACAATCCTTGATGAATTGAAACATGTTTGATATGGAAGAATGCTGTGAAAATGTGCTTCGGTGTGAACAAATAGTATTCTGTTCTTATTTACGTTTAGTGATAACTGATAAGTTCTGCAACTTTGTTTGAATTTTATAGGGCATTGTATAAGAACATAATATTTTAACTAAAAAGACTAGGTATTCTTACAGATGTGGTAGTAAACTTATGGAATTAAAGCAATATACTTCCTCCTTGATAACCCCAAATTTCTGCCAATGTTGCAATATCATCCAAAATATTGGTTCTGTGTACACAACATACTCTACAATTCCAACAAAACCCAGAGGATTCTATTTATTTATTTTAAACGCTTCTAGGAATTATTTATGTCGACCTACATAAATGAAAAACCAGAGGTTCAATATATATGATTACGTGAACACATTCTCTACTTTTCTGACTGTCATGTGGCTTGTATGTGCGCTGTTTTTTATAAGGACTGTTTCTTAATGGCTGATATTATTAATTATAGAGAAATCTATAACATTCTCTTAGTTGTTGTATGTGATTACATTATAGGTTTCATCATCACATTATCTTAGTAGGAAAGTTCTACATATTGATCCCTTGTTCTTGAATGTTGTAGGTGGTTGTGGGTCCCAAACAAGAAAAATAGGCCCGCCCACATCTTCAGGGATAGGTATCGCGAGCAAATAGCTTCAATGTTGCCAAGCCAGGTATGAAAATGCCCTCTTTTACATTAAATGACGAACTATCTTATAGGTTTGGTGAAGTGAGCTTATATACACTACTTGACTAATGTGTTGTGTGCTTGTTTTCCACTATTGTAGGTGGTGTGGCAGCCATATGAAGCTGAGTTGGAGGACCTTCCGCCATGGTGCGTTGCAGGGAGGGCCATGTGGACGGCAACGGTGCCGCTTGTATGTTTCCACATAATAGAGAAACATACACCGGATCGTGTCATTCGTCAATTTGGGATGATCCAATCAATTCCCCATGATGTTGACACTGATGAGGTCCTACATAAAATTGATTTGAGGGGGAAGGTCGGTGTTAATTGGATGCGGCGCCATGGTGTGCATATACTTGACTGGGGTAATCGCCTTCAACGGCGTTTTGATGCAATGGTTGGTGATATGCCTCTACAGCACGAGTACTTCGGTTGGTTCGATAGGATAACTCGGAGGTTCATCGATAGGCCTGGTGCTAAATTGACTATGATGGTAAGTTCTCCATGTTTTGTACATCTTACCATACTTCTTAGCATGAAACCATTGTTTACAAAACATGATATATGTTACTACATTTTCTGCTTAGCACTTGTTCTACCTATAATTTGCAATTGTTACTAGCATAACCAATTCAAAACCAACCTTTCTTTTATTATCGATTGGCATTGTTGATGATTTAGGCATTACTAATATATGTGGGTTTTCCAAGTACAGGTTTCACTTGTCAACCGTTTGTTGAGGCATCACCCAGTGGGCACGGAGGACCACACAGACATTACTGATGTCCTGACGGCAGTGCACCTCATTGACTGTGTACAACCTCCCATCCCTGAGGGCCCGAATGAGGAGGCAACTACTCCTGCAGGCCCAAGCACTACTGAGGGCCCAAGCACGAGCTCAGCTCCGGCCGGATGTCCCTCTTGTCCGCTTGTTGCTACCCCTCGGGTTGTCCCTACCCCCGATCCCTCTCCATCCACCCCACATCCATTCCCTAGCCCCACTATCCCTTCATCCACCCCACATCCATTCCCTAGCCCCACCATCCCTTCACCCATCCCACATCCATCTCCTTGCCCCACCATCCCTCCACCCACTCCACATCTTTGTCCTGGGTCTGATATTTGTCCACCCACCCCACGGTCATTTCCCGAGCTGTCACCCATTCCATCCTTTGACCTGGGTATTGATCCAACCCTACCTGACATGCAGCAGGAGCCACCCTCCCACAGTACGTCCATTGGCCCTTCTTCAACGATCGACCCACCCCATGTTCAGGTTGAGCAGGCTGTTGGGTTACCTGCAGTGGCAGAAGGTTGGCCAAAACGCATATCAAAGGCACCTCCTTGTGGGACAGGGGGGCACAAACATGGACACAAACCTAGCCCCGAGGCATCTGACGAAGGACATGCAAGACCTCCTCCTCGTTATATGAGACAACATAAGGTTCAAAAAAGGTAACTCAAATCATACCTTATTCCGTTGTACAAAATGTAGTGGAGGGTGAGGTTGTGGGGTTACGCAATACTATCATGATGGACATAGATATTTGATATCGTCAACTTGTCATAATTTTCCATTTTCTAATACATTCTAAGAATTGTTGAAAATGTGGCAATATTGTTTAAAACCAGCCGTAGTAACTAGTATTATTGTAGAATATGAATTTTTTAGAATTAGTATAGTTTAAGAGATGGATAGCAAATAGTATAGAAGTCAAGAATGGCTTATTCTTGAAGCTGTTTATGAGAAATTAGCTGTCAACTTTCATAAAGTTTTCAACATCTTTGATTTTTTTTTCTTTTTTGTTTTGTTGATAAACTTTACTTCTGTGTGATTTCTGTAGGTGATTGGTTCAGCAATATAAATAAAATAAAAATAAAAATACAATAAAATCAAATAAAAGAATAAAAAATAAAAGCTTGGTTCTATACTGTACTCGATTACATCACATTCATGAGGAAGCCAAACAAAATGGAGGGGCCAAAGATTGCCAAGAGATTTGAAGGCAAGGTTGCCATTGTGACTGCTTCCACTCAGGGCATTGGCTTCACCATTGCATAGAGGTTCGTCTTGGAAGGTGCCTCTGTTGTCATCTCTACTCACAAACAGTTATGTGGGTGTCCCTCAATTTTCGATTTCTCATTCATATATTGGGATAGATAGGCTTTAATTCACATGGGATTTCTCATGCTACATTTTCTATAAGTTTCTTTGCATACAAGGATGATTCACGTGCAACAAAGGGCTTTTGCTTGTAGCCCATACTTCTATATCCCTAAAAACTTATTTCTGTTTTCTTCACTTTCAACATTTGCGTCTTGCTGCAAATCAAAAGCGGGAAAGGATCACAGAAAATCAAGGGCACTCTTTCTCTCTCTCTTTGCTCCTTCCCTTTACAACTCTTCATTCCCAGAGTCTCATTTAAGGTACAATTTTCTTTTATATATGCACTCTTTACTCTCACACACAAACACAAACTTTTTTATTTTTTATTTTTTATAGTCCAAAGCCACTTAACCCAATTCTTCATCAAAACCCAACTTGTATCTTTGTCTCTCATATGCAATTTTTATATTTTCTTGATAACCCTTTTATTGAATTGCTTTTTTCCTCACTTGGGTTTGATTTTTTTAAGGTTGTTTGAAAAAAGGTTGTCTTATTTTGTTGACACAGAATAATCTTAAAAGAGTTAGTTGAGAAAACCCAAGTTTAAGATATGGTAAGTTTCTCTCTCCTCTATGTTGTGTTTTTATTTTTTTCAGTTTTAGATTTGTTGGAATTTTATATTGGGGTTGCTTATATATATACATATATATTGATGTGTGATTTTGTTATAGTCAGGAAGCAGGAAAGAAACAGTTTGGGACTTGGCAAAGTTTGTGGACAAAGGTGTCCAGGTCAAGCTCACTGGTGGTAGACAAGGTTATTGTTACATAACTTTCATTTTTTGAGTTAATTATGTGTATAAAATTGAATAGCATATGCCAATGAGCTCTAGCTAATTACCAAACTCAAACCCACAACACATCACTTGGGCAAGAGAATAAAATTATAATTAAACAAATATATATATGTTGCATACCAAATTTAATAACTTAGAGATGTGGTTTAAATAGGTATTCAATGTGAAAGTATTTGAACCCAATAGGATATCCATCCACATAACTTAGTTTCATGAGGAATATGAAATATGTTTATTGCTTTTGAAAGCTTCAACACTAGCAATTTTTGGCTTCTGAAAGCAGAAACTAGAGTGATTTTAACTATGGAAGCTGTTTCTATGGAATATGGGAAGTTGTAAATCTTGTGTTTGATTATGGCAGTGACTCTTGAAAGCAGAAAGAGCCACCATGTTGACTAAAATTGACCTTATCAATCCTAGTTTTTTATTTAGAGTTGTTTTTTGGGGGGTCATTAGGATGGATTGGACCCTGTTGGATTCCTTTTACGTCTAACTTTTCTTTATTGGATTCCTTTTACTGGGGTTTACGATGCATTGAATATTGACAATTTATATTGAACAGCAACTATGTTGGGTCTATAATTAAATGAAATATTGTCATTACTGATCAAGTATGACTATGTAACCTTTGGTTTTTTTTTTTTTTTTTTTTTTGGGTTGCAGTGACAGGGACTCTAAAAGGATATGATGAATTACTAAACCTTGTTTTGGCTGAAGCCGTAGAGTTTTTGAGAGGTAGTTACTTCATGGCTTACTGACAATTGCTTATGAGGTTGTGTGTGTGTGTGTGGTTTTAATGCTTCTGTTCAAATTGATCAAATGGTTGTGGTAGTATTTGACAGTGGAAAAGTTAACAAAGATCACAATTTTTTTTTGAATATCTTCATGTTTTGCTATTGTTTCTGTTATTAAATAAGCTACATAAGTTATATGAGCAATTTGGTTGATTTTGTAGAGCCTTTGATTCATAATTCATATATTTTTCTTTCATTCCAACCATTTTTAGTGTTAGACAAAGCAGCATTATAGATAAATTATGTTTTCTTTTGTTTGATTAAAAATTATGCATAAACACACCCACCAGGTGGGTCTTGAACCCGATTCGCCTTACTCTTACAAGGGGAGGAGGTATCATTTGAGCATGGTCTATGAGAAAATGGAGTAATTATGAAGTATAATCGGGTTTTGTTGTCTAGTTTGAATGTTTTAGATCACATAAAAGAGTTATTTGAAAATTCTGGGACTTCTAATCATGTTCCACAATTTAATATAATATTTTGTTTTGTGGGTTTCATTTTGTTTGTCAAAGTTGGTTTCAATGGGTTAGCAATAATGGATTCTAATTCCGCTACCTTCTTTTTGTTGTTAAATGCAGAATATTGAGAAATTGCAGAAAGTTGTAGAGGAGGGTAATTATTATGGAGCTCAACAAATGTACAAATCAATTAGTGCAAGGTATAGATATTAAGAACTCGATTTCTTTGTTTATAAAGCATTATAGCATATAAACTGAACTACTCTAGTTGGTCAATTTATGGCATGCGTGCTGATGAAATATGCATGCTTTTTCACAGATATGTATCTGCTCAGCGGTATTCTGAAGCTTTGGACATCCTTCAATCCGATGCATGCATCCAATTGAAACATGGGCAGGTTGTTTTCTTCAAAGTCCTATATTCCTATGTTGTTGAGTAGACTTTTCTCAACTTAATGTGTGTTAGAAGTAATCACATTAGGCATGGGATTTGATAATTAGCGTGTGAATGTTTTGGATGAGAGACTTATATACTGATTTTGCATCCCAAACATGACACTGGGTTATATTTATGTCTAGTGACCATGGATTGATTATGATACTATCAATGCTGGATACAGATAATAATCTAAATAAAGATCTCGCTCATTTTTCCTATTGCCTAGTGAACTTTAGATAATTTAGATATGGGGTTGCAAATAACTGGACCTAACCATGGGATTTAGTAATTTTGTATTGGCCAAGACTGAAGCACAATCTTTTCCGATAAAAAGGTATGCCAGCCCATAAATGGCCCGTTGGGCAAATGTTTACGGATTTGTCCAAATCCTTGTTAATTTGGTTCATTATAATTTTGTTTTTAAAGATTGATATTATTGATTTGTCATAAAGTTGTAGTTGTTCATCATATCTTTTTAACTATATTCCATTGATACACTGGAAGAAAATTTCAGATTACTTGTGGGGCGGAGCTTGCTGTGTTGTTTGTGGAGACACTTGTTAAAGGGAAAATTCCTTACGACAGTGATGCCCTTGGTCAGTTGACTTATTCTTTACTTGTCATGTAATTTTTTATGCTGGTCATTCCTTACTTCTTGTGTGATCTTTTTTGCTTATCGACTCTTCTTGGGCCACCTCCACTAAATTGGCTTTGTTGTTTTCTACATGTGCAATAACTTTTGTTGTTATGTAATTTAACTAGTTCTATAGTTACTTGGCCATCTATAGCTTTCTGATAATTTTGATGCATGCCTTTCTTTGTGATTATGACAAAATTTCTATATTACACCGTGTCAGGAAAATTTACAAGATGTTTCCTCAGATTCCTGTGCCGCAACACTTGCTAGATGATGATGAAATGGAACAAATTTCTAAAGCCCTTGGGGCAGCAAAAATACGCGTAGATGGCTGCTCATCATTCTTAAAAGCTGCTTTAAAGTGAGACATTATGGACTTGTTTTCTTGGTTGGAAAAGAATTTATGGTTCTGTTTACTCTACTAATTGTTCCTGTTCTTTTGGTGTACTTTAAGATTTCTATTTTTTCTCCAAATCTCTTTGATGCTGTGACTGTTTATGTCTTCCAAAATATTGTTAAAAGCTGCCAATATTGTACCTCTTGCTGGTGTATGTCTCGGGAAATTAAGATCTTCTGTTTTTCAGGTGGTCTGTGGAGTTTGGAGCGCATAAGAGTGGATCTCCTGAACTACATGTTATGCTAGCTGAATATATATATTCTGAATCTTCTGAAGTGGTAGGTCTTACAGCAAAAATGTAGGCTTCAAGAAGTATTTGGTTGTGCTGTTTCTCTCTAATGTTTAGGCCATATATATATATATATATATATATATATATATATATATATATATTTTTTTTTTTTTTTTCTTCCTTTTTTGTGAATCTAACTATGAGCCTACAGTTTATTACTAGCTTTTTCTTGATTAAGCTTCATTAAGGTTTCCTTAATTCCTAGTTATTAAGTGAAGGGAAATGCACAGCTGCGCATATACCCATATAAGTAATCCCAAGTGGTGTTAGTTGCTAGATGCAAACAAACTTTTGAGAAGAATTGAAAAAAAAAAAAAAAAAAAAAAAGAGCAAGCACGTAAGGGGAAGATGCCAAACAGAATCATCAATTCTACATTGGAGCAGCTTTCTGGATTTCAGAGAGTTGCTATGTTAGTATTGGAACACAATAGTTTGCTCATTTGGAATGGGGGAAAATTGCACTAACATCCACTAAGGTTTTCCATTATTACACTCGCCTTCCCTCTAGTTTGGAATAAGACATTGGTGTCTTGGACCAATGTGCTTTGCCCATTTGGAACAGATTTTTCATAATGCTGATTCCCTACTAGTATTATTTCTGTGACAGCATCATTGCTTCTTAAGCTTGTCATGGTGGAATCCTTTTGTTCTCTAAATCCTTTGGGAATTGATAGTCTCTATGGTCCTAAGTGTCCTTCTAACTATTATAATATCCATGTCTTTGAAATGTACTTTAATTAGTAACATGAAACTTGAATGTACATTTTAGTCTGTGAATACATTTGGCCCTCATTTCAGTGCCCAATATGTATCAATACACTGCTTCCTTGCAGGACATGGTTAGAGTATCAAATCATTTTGTTAGAGGAAATAGCCCAAAGAAGTTTGCATCTGTTCTAGTGAATTTTAAGGGGAAGGTTAGTGGTGCGGACATGAGGTACAGGCCCCCAATTACGCGCACATATAGGAGGAAGAACAAGAAGAAGACGGCCCAACCTGTGGCCTTATGGATGGAGCATACTAGTTATTGGGCTTGACATTAAGCAAGCCCGAACATTTATTGATTAGGGTTTCTTTAGGGTTTCTTTATGCATTTTTATCGTTGGCTATTTAAACACTTTTTCAGATTATTGTAAGACAGTTTTGAGAATTATAAAAAAAACGTTTGTTTTCTTTCACTGGTGCCGACTCCAGTTTGCTTGGTGCTGACTCCAAGCAGCCCTTAGGTGCTGACTCCTAGGGTTTATCTTTTATTTTATTATTAGTGTGGTTGTCCTACGTCAGTTTTGGTATCAGAGCAAATTTCCGGTCCATACGACACAACCGTAGACAACCAATAGAAAGCAACAAAAAAAAAAACCATCAAGCCTAAACCAGCCAATATGTCAGTACCTTTCAAGTATTTGCCCCATGAGATCTTTCAGAAGCCTAGACCAGCCCCGGCAATCCGTGTATACCCCGCAGCCCCACATGAGTTCTTTATCCCCAAGCCAGCAGAGAAGCCAGTGACGCCACCCAAGCCAGTGACTGCCATCCGTGCCCGCCTCTGATCACAGAACCCGCACCCACAAACCCAAAAAAAAAAAAAAAAAAAAAAAAAAAAAAGAGACCCAGCGAGACCCATCAGCAACGTCGACCCACCAGCCGCCGGAACCCACAGACCAGCACTCCGCCGCCGCCGACACCATCTTCACCTTCAACCACCGCCGCTAAGGACGTCGACCACCACCGATTCCAGTCGCCGCCACTCCTCTACGATTCCAGCCGCCGTTGTCTTCACCGTCCTCGCGCCACCACAGCCGTCGATCCCAAGCGCCGCTGTCTTCACCGAGCCTCTTTTCAGTTTAGAGGATGTTGTCTTGATTTCTCTGGTTTCCTTTTCTTGTATTAAGTCTGTCCTGTTAGTTTGCGTTTTTAGGTTTATTGTTTATTTTCTTTAAGTTTTGTATTTCCTTCAGTCCAGCCGTGTATTTTATTATTTTGCAATTAAAAAAAAAAAAAAAAAAAAAAAAACAAAAACAAAAACAAAAAAAAAAAAAAAAAAAATTTGTTACCATGACACAGCCCATTGCATGTATTGGGCCTCCTTAAATTGCTCTTTACAGGTTCACTTGTCCAAGCCAGATCCACTTGCTTGAGGAGCTAAGCCCGTGACTATTTAGTGTGGAAGGTTGGCCACTGACTAGGGTACAACTCTTACTCTCTTTTGGTGGGTTCAATTTTGTTTCATTGAAAAATATTATCTTTATATTTTTTTGTGTGCATATCCCACCATACCCCATTGGCCTACCCATTTTGTGCTCAAAATAGCTATTTTATTATTTGTGCTTTCCTTTTGATATCCATTCAAAAAAAAAAAAAAAAAAAGCCAATTTCTTTGAAATATTTGATTCTCATTATTAATTGTGGAGCTTATTGGAAGTTGACTTTTATTTGGGCTATCTTTCAGTATTGTGAACCCTGTCACTACTTGACTGCAATTTACTCATTTGATTCATTGATCTAATCTCTACATGCACTCTTGCTTGACCTTAATTTTACATTGAGAATTAGTTACTTAAACTTTTGTGAATCTCATTTGCATTCAGAAATATAGTGTGCATGCGTTTACGTAGTGGTCGCATCATGTCAACCTCTGAACATCAATCCACTTCTGAACCTAGGCCCTCCTTAGAGCAAACCATAGATGACCTAGTAAAAAATGTCCGTAGTTTAATGGATAGGGTTGGGCAAATTGAAGCGTCTCAAAGAGAAACTGGTAACCATGAAGGAGATAACATACCTAGGCAAAATCACCACGGTTACTTTAATAGGGCTCCAAACTTTGAACATGATCACCATAATCACAATGACCCTAGGGATTTTGATGATAGGATGTTCAAGGAAAAGATAGAAGCACCCACCTTTGATGGCTGCCTTGACCCATGGGTTTTCACTGATTGGTTACGTCAAATGGACAAATTCTTTGACTACTACCATTGGGCTGAGAATAAGAGAGTGAGGTATGCCAGAATGAAGTTAATTGGAAGAGCCGACCTCTTCTGGGAGGACTTTGAGGATACCCTTAGGCGACGGCATGAGCCCCCCGTTACTGATTGGCTTGAGATGAAGGGTGTGCTCTCAAGGAATTATCTTCCTTCAACTTATAGGAGCTCCCTCCTTGAGGAGTGGGATCGCCTAAAGCAAGGCATTGCTCCTGTGGTTGAATATATAGAGAAGTTCAAGGAGTTCAGGAGGCGAATTCGAATTGTCGAGGAAGAGGTTGTCACACTCAATAGGTTCAAGAAAGGTTTGAATGCTAACCTACTAGGCGAGATTATCACCCGAGGAGTCACTACCTTGACAGAAGCATATGACCTCGCTAGGAATTGTGAATTGGCATCCAAATCTATCTTTTGGCGACGTTCTGAGCTCCGAAGTGTTCCCACCAACCCTCAACCTTTTGGTAACAAACCTAGGCTTGCCTTACCTCCTAAGGCCAACCCTAATAGCACCCCAATAGAAAAAGAGGACAAGGGAAAAGGTGTAGTCGATGAGCCTTCAAGATTAGGCTCTCGCCTCCAATGCTTCAAATGCAATGGGGTTGGACACATCGCAGCTAGATGTCCCTCTAAGACCCTTGTTATTCAAGAGGATGACGAAAAGGTAGACGATGTTGAGGAGCTGGTGTATGATCCAAATGTGGAAGAAACCCAAGATGTTGAAGCAGAATGGGAAGATGATCCTAGCTACCTCGCATGCATTAGAGCCGTTTCTCCCCAAGTTGATGAATTCAAGAACTTTGGTGTCCCTAGAGTGAATGTGGTAAGGTGTGCTTTGGCAGAGCAAAGGGGCACTGATGATTGGCGAAGGAGTGCCATCTTTCAAACTTACACTAAGTGTGGAGACAAAACCTGCAAGGTTATCATAGATAGTGGAAGTTGCATTAATGCAGTATCTTCTAGCGTTGTTTCCCGCCTAGGCTTGAAATTGACCCCACACCCTAACCCATATAAAGTTTCTTGGGTAGATACCTCCTCCATAGCCATAAAAGAAAGATGTGTTGTCCCGCTTCAATTCCTCACCTACAAGGCTGAAATATGGTGTGACGTAATTCCCATGGATGTAGGGCATATCATCTTAGGTCGACCTTGGCTTTATGATTTGGATGTCACCCTTCATGGGCGAGCTAACTCTTGCTCATTTCTGTTTGAAGGTAAGAAAATTGTGCTCAATCCTTTGAAACCCAAGCCAATCGACATGAGCAAGAAGGCCGAAGCACCAAAGGCGAAGGGCCTGCACATCATAAGCCCAAAGGCATTTGAAAAGGTAGCTGTCCAAGAATCTATTGTGTTTGTCTTAGTTGCTAGGGAACTTCATGGAGAGACCCGTGAGGAGCAACTTGAAGAGGTGAAGTCAGTGCTCCAAGAATTTAAGGATGTTTTCCCTGAGGAACTCCTCGACCATCTACCACCCATGCGTGACATACAACACGCAATAGATTTTGTGCCCGGGGCGACCTTACCTAACTTGCCTCACTATAGGATGAGCCCTGCAGAGCATGCCGAGTTGCAGAGGCAAGTAGAAGAATTACTTAGAAAGGGTTTTGTTCGTGAAAGCATGAGTCCTTGTGCAGTCCCTGCACTCTTAACTCCAAAGAAAAATGGAACCTGGAGGATGTGTGTTGATAGTCGTGCCATCAACAAGATCACTGTGAAATATCGTTTTCCTATCCCTCGATTGGATGACATGTTGGATATGATGGCTGGAGCAACGATTTTCTCCAAGATAGACTTGAAAAGCGGCTATCATCAAATTAGGGTTCGTTCTGGTGATGAGTGGAAAACTGCCTTCAAGACGAAGGATGGTTTATATGAGTGGATGGTCATGCCTTTTGGATTGTCTAATGCTCCTAGTACCTTTATGAGAGTGATGACTCAGGTGCTCAAGCCTTTTATGGGGAAATTCTTGGTTGTATACTTTGATGACATCCTCATCTATAGTAAGTCTAGGGAGCAACACCTCGACCACCTAACTCAAGTTTGTGCTACCCTTAGGAGGGAGAGTTTATATGGTAACCTTAAGAAGTGCTCTTTCTTCACCGATAGAGTCATCTTCCTAGGCTTCATAGTATCCTCTGAGGGAGTTTCTGCCGACCCCCAAAAGGTTCAAGCGATTGTGGAGTGGCCCGAGCCTAGAAATATCCATGAAATTCGAAGCTTCCATGGGCTCGCTTCCTTTTATCGCCGATTCATCAAGGGGTTTAGCACCATTATGTCCCCCATCACTGATTGCATGAAACAAGGGGAGTTTGTTTGGACTAAAGCTGCTGCTAAGGCTTTCAATGAGGTAAAGCAAAGGATGATTGAGGCACCTGTCATGCGTCTCCCTAATTTTACCAAGCCTTTTGAAGTGGAATGTGATGCCTCCGGTATTGGTATAGGGGGAGTACTTAGCCAAGAGCGTCACCCAATTGCTTATTTCAGTGAGAAGTTGAATGACGCTAAGCAAAAGTACTCCACGTATGACAAAGAGTTTTATGCCATTATTCAAGCTCTTTGGCATTGGCGCCATTACCTGTTGTCTCAAGAATTTGTTATCTACTCTGATCATGAAGCCTTGCGCTATCTCCATTCCCAAAAGAAGTTGAATTTTAGGCACGGTAGTTGGGTTGAATTTCTGCAACGCTACCACTTTGTAGTGAAGCATAGAGTGGGAGTTGAGAATAAGGCTGCTGATGCACTAAGTCGAAGGGTGTCTTTGCTATCCATCATGAGTGTTAAGGTTACTGGGTTTGAACGACTTAAGGATGATTATGAATCATGCCCAGATTTTGGGGAGCTCTACATTAGCCTAAGTAATATCCCACGGCCAATCCTGGATGATTATTCCCTTCAAGATGGATACTTGTTCAAGGCCAACAAGTTATGTATCCCTCGATCTTCAGTGAGAGATTTCCTAGTTTGGGAGATACATGCGGGAGGTCTTGCAGGTCATTTTGGCCGAGACAAGACAATTGAGGAAGTGGAACGTCAGTTCTATTGGCCTGGTCTTAAGAGAGGTGTTGCCAAGATAGTTGGTCAGTGTCGTACATGTCAACTAGCCAAACATCGTAAGCAAAACACTGGCCTGTACACACCGCTACCTGTGCCAGACCGCCCGTGGCAGGACGTGAGTATGGACTTTGTGTTAGGTTTGCCCCGCACCTTTAGGAAGCATGATTCCATTCTAGTAGTTGTTGATCGCTTCTCCAAGATGGCTCATTTCCTACCATGTTCTAAGACCTCTGATGCTTCTAAGATTGCAAAGCTCTACTTTGATGAGATTGTCAAACTTTATGGTCTTCCTAAAACCATAGTATCTGATAGGGATGTTCGCTTCATGAGTTATTTTTGGAAGACCTTGTGGCATTTAGTGGGCACCAAATTGAAATTTTCCACGGCATTCCATCCTCAAACTGATGGTCAAACTGAGGTGGTTAATCGTAGTCTAGGCAACCTCCTTCGGTGTCTAGTGGGCGAAGCCAATCGGAATTGGGATTCCATTCTTCCTGTAGCCCAACTTGCATATAATAGCTCTGTCAATAGGTCCATAGGTGCTAGTCCTTTTGAGGTTGTGCATGGATATACACCTAGGAAGCCCTTAGATCTTTTGCCCATGTCCCCACATGTTAGGATTTCTGAGTCTGCTGAGGCATTTGCACGACATATTCATGATTTGCATAATGAGATTCACAAAAAAATTCAGGCAAGTAATTCTCAATATAAAATTCATGCTGACACTCATCGACGTCATGCAGAGTTTCAGGTAGGGGATTATGTCATGATTCGGATTCGACTTGAACGGTTTCCCTCTGGGACCGTTAAGAAATTGCAGGCTCGTAGTGCCGGACCATTCAAGGTATTGAAACGGATGGGCCCAAATGCATATGTCATTGACCTTCCTCATGATTATGGTATTAGCTCCTCCTTTAATATTGAGGATCTAGTGGCTTATAAAAGCCCCACAGCTATTCCTGATACCCCTTTTGATGAGTCTTTGCCTAATCCTATTGATGCCCCTATTCCCATTCCTTCACCCTTAAATTTGCCCTATGCACATAAAGAATCTATTGATGCTATTTTAGATGAGCAGATTGTTTCTACCAGGGATGGAGGAGTTCACCGTTTCTTAGTTCGGTGGCGAGGGCGACCAGATTCTGATTGCACATGGATTACTCGAGATGAGCTACGGCGACTGGATCCCGATTTGCTGGAGTACTATCAGAGCTCTTCAGATTTCCACTCGACGGGGTCGAGTTCTTCTCACCTGGGGGGAGTTGGTGCGGACACGAGGTACAGGCCCCCAATTACGCGCACATATAGGAGGAAGAACAAGAAGAAGACGGCCCAACCTGTGGCCTTATGGATGAAGCATACTAGTTATTGGGCTTGACATTAAGCAAGCCCGAACATTTATTGATTAGGGTTTCTTTAGGGTTTCTTTATGCATTTTTATCGTTGGCTATTTAAACACTTTTTCAGATTATTGTAAGACAGTTTTGAGAAAATTAAAAAAAACGTTTGTTTTCTTTCACTGGTGCCGACTCCAGCTTGCTTGGTGCTGACTCCAAGCAGCCCTTAGGTGCTGACTCCTAGGGTTTATCTTTTATTTTATTGTTAGTGTGGTTGTCCTACGTCAGTTAGCCTTCTTACTCTATACTTTTCATATTTATTAATATGATTATCAACTTGCAGAGGTACAGAAGATTACATATCCATGCATATTGTGTTGACTTCTTAAAGATTCTATATGACATTAAGGATAACCTTATGCAAGTTTCAATGATTGTACAATCAATGTAGTATTTTTGCTACTATTTTTGGTCGAAAACATATTCTGATGTCTAAAGCCATTATGTTTTACTGTTGAAATTACTTATAATTTAAGAAATGTCATGTTATTCTTAACTAATAATTTTGAGTTCTTCACAAAAAAGTGATGCATGCTGCAACCAATATGCAAAATATGAAATAAACCCCAAAAATAGTACAATTCATAAGTCATAATTCCTTAATATTTTGGATTTCTCGACCAAGTTACTATCTTTAATAGCTTCGCCAAAGTCGTCGCTTTTTTTTTGGGTTTTTCCAGATAGTCTTTTATTCAGTTAATTTACTTCTCAACTTTGCAGTGTTATCCAGATGAAGATGATTTGGCCATTGCACGGGCAATTTTAATGTAAGAACACTCAAGAAGTAGATACTTGCATAGTGATTAACTATTATCATCAGTATCCTTTTTGAACTTAATCTGGATCATAGAACTCTCCATTCTTGATCCTTCATTTTAGCTCCAATTGGACCCCTGGTTTTTGCAATTCTTTAACTCCAGTATAAAATTTGTAGAATTTCAGGGCATGTGAACCAATTCTATGGTTTTTAATTTAGCTGACTCATTACTTAGCAATACCCACTTTCCAAATGATTAGGGAAAAAGAAAAAAGAAAATGATAATAGATACTAAAAATTGAGGAAATCTAAGGAAAGCAAGATTCATATATTTATCAAAAAATAATATAGATTTCTTCCCTGAGCTACTGCCTTTCCCTGTTTATCATATATTTATTTTTTATAAATTATTAAATGTTTCTTTCTTTTCCATGATAGGTATTTAGCTATGGGTAATCTGAGAGATGCTAACTATCTCATGGATAAGATAAAGAAACAACTGGAATCAAATCAGCTTGACTTTCCCCAATCAGATTTAATCCAGTTCATCATATATCTTTTGCAAACGTAAGTTTCAGTTTTGCTTTTATATAATCTTTTGTATTGGTACTAGCTGCATAGGATGGATGCATTCATTTAGTGCCAGCTGGATTAAGTTCACATGCAATGCAAGGGTCTTTATGCAGTTTGGAGTATGTTAATAAGACTGCTATGTTATTCAAAGGCTGGCATTTGCTCAATTGTGCCAGTTGTGATAATTATTTTTCTTAACCTCCTCCCTTCCTCAAAAAATAGAAAGTGTTTAAATAAATAATTACTGGTCTGACTCATTCATATGTTCACCATGAAACTAAAATATGACCTACTTTTGCAATTTTTTTTTTTTTTTTTTTGTGCCAGAGGTTTGCTGGACTGGAAGTTTAATAATTGGCACTGCTGCAGCACAATAAACAGAGATGCTGCCAGGTCCTACTGAACAGTCACATGTTATGGGGCCATCCTATCCTCTGATGGTTTGTACCCTTTAGTTGCCTGAGCTCTTGGTATATGATCTTAGGTAGGGAAGTAATATTGTATATCTCACAGACTACTGTATGACTCTTTCTAGGTGGGGATTCAATCACATGTAGTGGGTCTTAGTGCAGCTACTTATGCTTGTCCCAACCTCAGAGGTAGGGTCCAAGGAAACTGATGAAAAGGCTGAGGAGGTTCTAAAGTAGGATATTTTGGATTGTTGGACGCTAGAAGATCACTACCGATGGTCTAAATCTGAATGTTTGATTGCATTTGGATTTAGACCATCGGTAATGATTTTCTGGAGTCCAACAATCCATAATATCCAACTTTAGAACTTCGTCAGCCTTTTCATCAGTTTCCTTGGACCATACCTCTGAGGTTGGGACAAGCATAAATGCTTGATTTGTGCTGCAGCTATGTTGGATGTACGGACCTTGGTGCAAAACCAGGTTCCTTTCCATCTTCTATCTCTCTCCATACTTTCTACATGTTCTGTTTTAGCCTCCAATAAGTATTCCTGTCACAAATACAACCAAAATCCTAATTTTAGTCACCTGTGAAAGTTTCCTAACATGGAATCCTCAATTAGCTAGGGAAACTATCTACCTGGTAGTTTAGTGCTGAAATTAAAAAAGCTCATGCAACCTCAGTATGATCACTTTCCTTCTTCCGTATGAGCATATTGGCAATGAGCAATATTAGATGTTCCCTCTGGTTTGCTACATTCCCTGTCTTCATGCCCCAAAAAGATCCAAAAAAACAAAAAACTAGTCAGCTGTACTGATATTTCCCGCATAAATATTTCATATGATTGTTTAAATTTAATAATAGCAATAATAGCATAAATTTAATAATAGCAATAGGATGATTTAATAAATATTTCTATTATCTGTTTTTTGAATGTGCAGGCTGGTACTCACCTTCTGAATGTGCAGGCTGGTACTCACCTTGATCAGATGGGCAAGCTCATAAAATACAACATCTTTGTCAACTCAGTCAGGAAAAATTGTTTCCAATGGCAGATCTTCAGAGGTCTAATTTGAATCATGGTTGATGGGCTGAAGCCTGGCGAAAGGAAAATTCTTTTCTACTCTTTCAAGAGGAACTTTGTCAAGGAAGCAAAAGTTGCCTAGTTTTCTGGTTATGTGTCTGAGCATTCAGCTTATCATCACGGTGAGTCCTTTGTTGCGAGTACCATCATTGAATTCACATGTTATGTTATGCAATGTGAATTAGATTGTACCGAGTTTTTCATGAAAATAAATGCTGGCTGCAGGATTTTGATATGAATTGTGATGACGTAACAGTCGAATTTGACGTCTTCTTGACCCTTGAGAACTTGATTAGGGTCACTCAAGAGGGTTTGCTGAAGAAATTTGAACTAACCACTACAATTAGCACAACTCGTGGTTCCATATATGGTATATGATGTTTAGAATAAGTTGGATAAACACAACGAGTTTTATTTTCCCCTAAGGTTCTTGTAGCTTGAAGTAATATGATAGATATGAAAGGTATTGATATGCTATTTCTCTTCTCGCCACTATTGTTGTTGAATTGAATATTGGCACTTATATTGCCTTAAATAATTTGGTTGTCATTGGTCATTATTTCCCATTACTTTGTTGTATTTCTTTGCTATTGGTCATTATTTCTTTTCACTAAAATTTCCTACCACCTCTAGATGATGTCCTTAATGGCTGCACTACTTGACAATTTACGCTATTTTTTTTTTTAAGAATCCTTAATGTCTGTCTTAATGATGAACTTGTAACAACAAGTCAAATACGATCAGCTTTGATTGATTTCTTGATGGGCTTGTTGAGTTTGCTGCCTTTGGCCGGAAAGAAATGCTAGAAAATTTGAGTGGAGTGAATGGACTATTTTAGACATGAAATTGCAGGTTTTTAAGAACCTTGTTTGAATGGATGACAGTGTCAAATCATGCCTTATTTTTAAACTTATTAGCTTTTACAGGGCAGTGTAATGTTTAACACTCCTATTGTGAAGTGCATCTACTATTTGTTCTCTGCACTTGGTGCATTCCAATATATATATGCATGAGATGTTGATTTCCTTTTCTTTTTGTCCTGTTTTTTTTTTTTTTTTTTTTTTTGGATTTACAGGGTATTTACTTAAATGTTGGCAGTTTAAAAGAAAAAAACCGGATTGCATAATTTTATTTTGTTTATTTTCAGTTATTTTATTGGATTTATAGGGTTTTACTCCTCGAAGTTAGCAGTTTAGTAGAAAACAACTACACTACATGATTTTCTTTCGTTTTTTGTTTATTTTTGTTGTAGAATAAGATTTCCCCTTTTAGTATAGGTTACTCATCGAATTAGAAAAAGTAAAAATAATGAATTTATAATTTTATCTATATAAGAAAATAGATAATTAAAATATTTTGATTTAATGTGCTAAACTGCTATATAAGAGTAATAAAATAAAACAGGATGTATTATTAATCTTCTTCTTTAATCTGGGTTTTTTTTGTTTTTTATTTTATTACATGAAAAGGTTGCCATTATTCAGTGACATAAATTTGGTACATCCTCCCTCTAATATAGGGGACCAATAGTTTAAATTTATCTATACATTCTTATTTGTATTATAAATACTATTAGAGGGAGGAGAGAAGGTCTCTCAAGCGAAGGTGCCATGACCTACCCTCCTCTCCCTTTGTCCCGGTCCTAGAGAGTTAACAGGGAAAATGGAATCAATAGCGAACTTGTCAAGATATACATCTAATTGAACTTGTGAAAATATATATCTGATAAAAATTTAATAAATAGTGTAACATTATTTGAATTTCACTCATACGTAAACACATACATATATTTATAGTGTAGAGGAGATACAAACAAAGCAAAGATGGCATCATGGTGTATTAACTTGGTGAAGTGGATGGTGGTAGATGATATTCGTGAGAAGCATTCAATTTTGAGGGGCATTCAAAAAGCTATTCAACCATGGTATTCTAATTTAGTGAGTAGATTTTATAAATTTGATTGTGGTTTCACACCTATCGAACACATAATTAAGCTCTTATTTGTATTACTTGTACTATTTTACTAAAATTACTTAACTTTTTATCTTTGCCTTGCTGAAATTAGTTCTCAAATTGGGGTAAAAAATATTTTATATATATATATATATATATATATATATATATATATATATATAGGTAATAAAAAATAAAAATAAAAATCCAGTGGAACACGAGCCTCTTATACCCGATTTCCTTAAATGGAAATCGAGTATTAAAGACTCGATTTCTATTTATGGAAATCGAGTCTCTAATACTCGATTTCTACTGGGATTTTTTTTTTTTTTTTTTTGTTTGGGGGATCAGAATTAGTTTTTCCTTCCCCTGCAGCATAAAACTAGATCCAGAACACATCAAACAACTACACACAAGCATATGATAGGCAAAGGGAGCGTACATTAAAGTTCTACAACCGGATTACAACAGTAACTATTCAATAAAATTGTAGTTGCCCTCTTAGCACACAATGACAGTTCAATACTAGATATCACCGCGTCAAAGAAGGGCCCTGTGGTTGAACTTGCCAAAGTAGTAGCTACTAATGCCAAAGTAATATCATTGTTGGTATTATTGGCAAAAGCTGCACTGGGCAACTAATGTAATGAGTACTCTGGATAGCAAATAGTTAAATTATTCGTAATTTACAACAATAAACAAAATAACAACTAAGTCAATACAACATAGTCTACATATTCGGCTAGCGGAAGCTCCATATTGATATAACATATTACACATAGTCACCTAACAGTTGTCCATACTGATACAACATAATCACCTAGCACTTGTCCATACAGAAGATAACGACAAGTCCCACGTACAATGTCACTTACCAAAACCGAGTCTCCGCTCTCCTGACAAACATTAAATACGGTTATTAGTTTCCAAATGCAACGAACAAAAACCGAATGACAGTTTGAGTATATTATATAAAAACAGTGGCGGCACTTGCCTAGTTTATAGCACTACCACTTGTCGAAGCCCCACGGGAATTGGGACAGCTTCTGCGGTTATGCCCCTCTTGATGACACACTCTACATCGTTGCCTCGGTTGAATCTCCCTCAAGTCTGGATCTTCCCTCCGACTTCCCTGTTCTCGCCGTACCCCATCCATTTCATTCCTTATTCTTGACATCATAGGACGACCTTTGGCCCGCAACAATTGTGGGTCAGGCACCCATCGTGATCCGCGAACGTCCCTTCACAATGACTCTGACTTTGGCACCACAAAATTATGTGAATATTTGAGAATGGCGTTGTTCAAACTATAACATGGGTCAATATAGCTGGTCGCATCGAGGTGCAGACCTTTAAGAACTTTAATTGCATGTGAACAAGGGATCTTCAAGTTTTGCCACTTTCCGCAACCACAGGTTCTATCAAATATGCGCACATCATGACTGTGATTTCCCCCTCCAGCTCTATGGTCGTTATACGAGGTAACCACTTGATATATACCCTCTGCATGATTATAATTCCTCAAAGTGTGTCCTGCGATTTTCTGCTCATTTTTGTTATAGATCTCCATTGCATAATCACTCCACACCTTACCTCGAGAAAGATCAGAAGTAATTTGTTTATGTCGATCGTGGAAATATGCAACAAGTTTAAACCAAGTGAACTCAACCATTGCAGCAATGGGCAAACCGCGGGCACCTTTAAGTACCCCATTAAAGCATTCAGAGATATTGGTTGTCATTGCCCCATAACGTCTTCCACCATCATGTGACTGGGTCCATTTGTCCAAATCCTCACTGATTAGATATGTGTATGGCATATAACGTGCAATTCGGCGATCAGTAAGGTCTACACCCCTCAGTAAATTAATCTCGGCCTCCTTAATGGTTTGCATTATGGACTCAAATTTAGCTTCATTAGTCGCATATCCAGCTTTCAAGGCCAATGCCTTTAGAGTCGGGTTCTCAAAGTGTGTGTTGAAGTTGCTAGCAACATGTCGAAGGCAATATTGGTGAAATACCTGTTCTGTTCCATCAGTTGCATTTCTAGGCCACTCTCGAATGGTACATTTGATACCTTTATGTCGATCAGAAATAATACAAATGCCACGATTTGGCATGACATGCTCTATCGAAGTCCTGAGACACTCTAAAAACCACCCCCAACTAGCCCCTGACTTCTTGTCCACAACAGCAAAAGCGAGAGGTAAAACCTTTTGGTTAGCATCAGTTGCCATTGCAACCATCAATACCCCTTTGTATTTACGATACAGATGAGTCCCATCAATGCTAATCACTGGCCTGCAATATTGGAATGTAGCAATGCATGGAGTGAATGCCCAATATACATAGCGCAGTAACGCAGTACCTTCGTTTGGCCTAGGTATGGTGTGATAGCTGTACTGGGTACCTGAGTCCTGATCCAAGTATGCCAACAACAACTTTCGCAACCTTTGGTAAGACTCCTCCCAATCCCCAAATATCTTAGCAATTGCCTTTTGTTTTGCGTGCCATACTTTATAGTAAGAAAGCTAATGATCATACTTACTACGTATGATCTCCCAGAGCTCATCAATAGGAGCAGTGTGCTTTTGTCGCAATCTTCCCACAATTTCTGATGCAACAAAATTAGAATCCATCATTTTACCGTCTCTTCGCAGGCCAAAGGGTATACAAGTGTGTGGACCCACATAAGACGTGACCATCCATAGACCATTGAATTTAGGCTTCATGTATGCCCCAACATACCACTTGCAGTTGTCGTCAATGCATGCGGTGCACAATTGAGTTTTGGTTGACCTTTGGGTTATGAAATGTCTATTATCCTTTGCTGCGTATTTTATCAATGCATTCTTCACCGCCTCTTTATTTGCAAAAGTCAACCCTTTACAAAAATGCATCCCATCTTCCCAAGTACAAAGAAATGGTATCTGAAGACGTGAAGGATCAACCATATCTTCCCAAGTATTTGCGTAGAATGACTCCGCAGGAGCACTGTAGCCAGAGGTCGTATTTGTATCATGCTGGACACCAATATCATCGTCTGCATCACCTTCATCATGGTACTCCATATTTTCCTCTTCAAAATTGGGAACGACTTCATGCTCATCCACATCGTTCTCAAAGTCACCTTGCTCAATCCTCTCTTCATACTGATCCACATCATCAAGATTTTCACCATCATTCATAGCATGTTCTTCATCTTCGTCTTCGTCTTCCTCCTCTAAATGTCTCTCTTGGGAATAGAGGGTTTCACTAGTATTCGTAACATAATCTTGAGATGGGAGTGTATAACCTCCCATTGTATATCCTCCCATTGTAGTGCATCCATCATCTAGGGCTGTAAATTGTAAAGCCGTAGTTATTTGTTGCACCACCTCAGTAGTGTTGTCTACAGCCGCCTCCAAACTTACATACAACTCAGCAGCATTTACTTGAGGCATTTTCTAGATCCTATTAAACATCATCTTGACATGTTTATCTTCGTTGATCATCATATACCTGTAATTTATCCGTTCATGAAGGACTTCTTGTGGGTAACGATACATAATATTGATGTCATACCAAGCAGGGTTCAATTTCAATTCATCCATTATTTTCCTCTTCAAATCATTCAACGTTTTCAACTTACGACATAACATCATGTAGTAGCATTCAATACCCTCCCCTCTAAATGGGAATCCGTCAATCCCTTCAGGATTGTCAAGGGATGCACCGAATTATACATTTATATCAATATTCTTGAAAGATTGTGAACCTATTAGAGAGCCAAGTAAATTTATGTTAGTAACATATTTGATCTCTTTCATTTAATATCAATTGCAAAACCTTTTCTATCTACTCAAAGTACAAAAATCACAACTTCTATAAGTGTAACAATTGCATATACTCACCCCACATCACATACAAACACACTCAATCATTATAATTTCGTACTCAAACAAATAAAAAAAACTAAAGACAAAACTCACCCCCATTACAAAATTTAAACTCAGCTCTAACAAAAATATAAATAAAAATATCAAACCAAACAACAAAAGCCATGAGAATGTGCAAATGAATGAGTGCAATTATGTAACAACATCATTCAAGTAATTTTAAATTAATGGCATACCCTATTACACTACTATTAATGAAATAACATAGAGCAGGGTTCATCAGACAAACAAAAAATAAAATAAAACACTAATGTGAATATGATCATGATCAATCAAATTAGACATATCATCTAATTTCAAAATCAAGGCATTAATATACAATCAAATATACCAGATGTAATATACAAACTCAAATTTGATATATTTATACAACTATATAATTAAATATTTATAGAACTATATAATTAATACAAACTCAAATATTTATATAATTATACAATTAATATTTATATAATTATACAAACTCAAATTTATATATTTATACAACTATATAATTAAATATTTATATATTTATACAACTATATAATTAAATATTTATATAAAAATATTTATCGAAATATATTTATATAAATATTTAGATATATAGTATTGTGGGGGAGCAAAAACTTGGGCCTTTGCGGTGGGCTTAAGTACCACATTTTATCAATGATGAGTCCGAGGAGAGGAAATCATAGGGAAACCTCGTAACTAACAGTAAAGTGTGTAAGTGTCCAGGGATATTGATCCGAGAGGAATACCCTCCTCGGGTCTGGCATATGTCGATGAGGTGGGCCTCGTCTCCCCCCTAGTCCACCTTCCAGGAAGTTCCAGAGGTGAGGATAGATTACAAATGTACACGGAAGGGATAAGGATGCAGAAATATCTTGGGAAAAAGCTGCTACCACCGCATTAAATGCATTACAGCAGCTTTCCTGGCCGCATTAATGTGGAGAAGACCTCTGAACAGTGTTTTCGATCACCTTTACCTCCAGAAAATCAAAAAGCTGTGAGGGGAGAGACAGAAACTCAAGTACCAGGCTAGATGGTAGACAAGTGGACGATAGGATCAAACAATGAAGGACTATATAATGGAGTAAAACCTCCAGAAGAAGAGGATCATGGGAGAAAAAGAAAGAACATCAAGGAAGAGTTATTGGAGCATCTGGAAGAACACAACCTAAAAAAAACATTTTATCTAAGAACCTACCCCTCGGACATTACTTGAAATAACCAATTCATCCAAAACTTGCTCCTCGGACCTGAGACCATCACTTGCTTGTGTGTTTTATTCTCCTCGGCCAAACTCTTAACCTTCATTAACTGTTGTAAGACCCTTTGTTAGCCCAATTCTTTCGCCTACTCTCTTTCAAATTTATTGTATTGGGCTTATTGGGCCCATCCCCTGCTTCTACCTGGGTTTGGGCTACGATTTGTGATCCTACAATTGGCGCCGTCTGTGGGAAGAGTTAGCGCTAGTAAAAATTTACGACAGTTATGGCAGGTTCAGGACCACAACAGACCAGTCCACCTCATGCAGAATCAGTAAACGTCAATCAACAAGATGAACGCCATAACCTTGAACGGGAAAATCACGTAGATAACCAACGATAGGGCAGCTCGCGGACGATCCATGCTGGGAGAAGTGGCTATCGACGAAGGAGCCATTTGGTGCAAGAGCACGCTGATGAAGAGGGTTTGCAACGACAAATAGAAAACTTAAAAAAGAAGCTTCGTCGAGCACAACGAAATCAAACCCCTTCAAGTTCAGATGTTTCTTCCAACGATGAAGGAGAGGACAGTTACAAGGAATGCTCAGAAACTCCGCCCAGTGAATCCTATTCTTATGAAGATGAACACTCTCATAAGAGGAGGAGAAAAGGTTCGTCTAGAAAGAGAGTGGGAACTAGGGTCATGAAAAAGGCTCTGAGCCAAATTTCTAAGTCCCCCTTTACGCGGGGAATAGAAAGGGCGAAGCTTCCCAGACGTTTCCATCAGCCTACGTTTTCCATGTACAACGGACGTACCGATCCTGTAGAACATGTAAGCCAATTCAAACAAAAGATGGCAGTCTATTCTCAGGACGAAGCTTTGTTGTGTAGAGTGTTTCCCTCCAGCCTGGGACTGATGCCAATGAGATGGTTCGACGGTTTGAGAACTAATTCCATCAGTTCCTTTAAGAAGCTCACTCAATCATTCTGCTCCCGGTTTATCACATGCAGCAGAGTTCCTCAACCCCTAGATTCTCTGTTGTCAATGACAATGAGGGAAGGAGAGTCTGTGAGGTCGTACGCCGAGAGGTATTGGGAGATGTTTAACGAGATTGATGGGGATTTTGATGAGGTCGCTGTCAGAACCTTCAAGGTTGGGCTTCCTTCCGAGCATGGTCTGAGAAAATCCTTGACGGGGAAACCGGTCACCAGTTTGCAACAACTAATGGATAGAGTGGATAAGTATAAAAGGATTGAAGATGATCAACAACAACAACAACAAGGAAAAGGGAAAGCTAAACTTGTCCCTCAAGAAAGGAGAGAATTTAGGCCGGACAGGTATAGTAATAACCGGCCAAGAGGGGATTATACTGAGCAGCAGATATCCAGTAACAGCCAGGTAGTCGGAGCTGTATTCCGAGAGCCTGTGCACCAAGTCCTGGAAAAGGTTAAAAATGAGCCCTTCTTCAAATGGCCCAATAAGATGATGGGAAACCCTGAAAAGAGAAACCGAAATCTCTATTGTCAATATCATAAGGACCATGGTCATACTACCGAGGACTGTAGAAGTTTATGGGATCACCTTGACCAACTTGTCCGAGAAGGTAAATTGAAAGAGCTGTTGCATCACTCCAGCAGTTTGGGTGGTCAGACTGATACTCGACCAGAAAGGGAGAATCCTCCAAGACCCCCTCTTGGAACTATTAACGTTATCTTTGCGGCGCCTAGCAGAACAGGGTCATGCCCCTCCAGAGTAATGTCTGTGGCTCGCCTGTACCCTGAGGATGATTCCCACGAGCCGAAGAGAGCTAAGCTAAGTCGGTCCCTAGTCATGGGATTCTCGGACGAGGACAAGATCGGAACTGTTCAACCTCATGACGATACTTTAGTGATTACCCTCCGAATCGAAGGCTATGATGTAAAGAGAGTGATGGTGGATCAAGGCAGTGCGGCCGAGATCATGTATCCTGACCTCTTCAAGAGGCTAAACTTAAAAACTGAAGATCTAACGCCTTATAATTCCCCTCTAGTAAGTTTTGAGGGGAAGATTATTATCTCGAAGGGACAGGTAAGGCTACCAGTGCAAGCCGAATCGGAGATAGTGGAGGTCGATTTTATAGTGGTGGATGCTTATTCCCCTTATACGACAATCGTGGCTAGACCTTGGCTTCATACTTTAGGAGCAGTCTCTTCCACCCTGCATCAGAAAATTAAATACCCCTCTGGAGGCAAGATAGAAGAGATACTGGGTGATCAAACCATGGCGCGGCAATGCATGATAGCAGCAATCCGACACAAGCCTGAAGCAGAATCTGAGGCTCAAAAGGAGGAGTTATAGCAGTTAAAACCCCCAATGTCGTCTAATGATGGGTTATCCGAGGAAGTGAAGTGTGAAGATCTTGTAAAAGTCACAATAGGAGATGACCCGGAGAAATTCTTTCAAGTCGGATCTCAACTACCCCAGTCAGAGAGGGAGGAATTGGTAGAGTTCCTTAAACGAAACATCGATGTCTTTGCATGGAATGCTTATGAGGTTCCAGGAGTGGACCCAGACTTCATTTGTCACAATTTGAATGTTAATCCGTTGATGACCCCCAAGAAGCAGCTCCCTCGTCGGCCATCTAAAGAGCATGCAGAAGCAGTTCGTCAGGAAGTGACGAAGCTCAAAAAGGCAGGGGCTATCAAGGAGGTCTTCTATCCCGAGTGGTTGGCAAACACTGTAGTGGTCAAGAAAAAGACTGGGAAGTGGCGAGTATGTGTTGATTTCACAGATCTAAATAAAGCCTGCCCTAAAGATCCATTCCCCATGCCCAAAATCGATCAGCTAGTAGACGCCACAGTCGGCCATCCTCAGATGAGTTTCTTGGACGCGTTTCAGGGTTATCATCAGATACCTTTAGCATTGGACGATCAAGAAAAAACTGCTTTTGTTACGCCAGTAGGGAATTACCACTACAAAGTGATGCCTTTTGGTTTGAAGAATGCAGGTTCCACTTATCAGAGAATGATGACGAGGATGTTCCAATCATTACTAGGAAAAAATATGGAGATTTACATAGATGATATGGTGGTGAAAAGTAAAAAGGTATCCGAGCACCTAGAAGATCTTCAAGTTGTCTTCGAAATTCTCAGAAGCCATAAACTACGTTTGAACGCCTCCAAATGCTCATTTGGTGTAGGGTCGGGCAAATTCTTGGGTTACATGGTTACTCATAGGGGAATTGAAGTCAATCCCGACCAGATTAAGGCCATCACCAATATGCGAACTCCTCGGAACCCAAAAGAAATGCAAAAACTAACCGGAATGGCCGCTGCTTTGAATAGATTCATATCTCGATCGGCAGACAGGTGCCGACCTTTTTTCCTGTTGATCAATAAATGGAAAGGCTTTGAATGGTCGATGGAATGTGACGCAGCCTTTCAGCAACTCAAAGACTATCTTGCTCGGCCACCGGTCATGTCAAGTCCTAAACCAGATGAGGTTCTTTTTGCTTATATTGCAGTGGCCTCCTACGCAGTAAGCTTGGTGTTGATAAGAGTTAATAACGGCGTACAGCGGCCAGTGTACTACGTGAGTAAATCGTTGCACGAGGCAGAAGTGCGCTACCTTCCACTGGAAAAGGCCATCCTGGCAGTGGTGCTTGGCACACGCAAGCTACCTCACTATTTCCAAGCACATACGGTGATTGTTTTTACACAACTCCCACTAAAGACCGTACTTAAAAGCGCAGATTACACGGGAATGATAGCCAAGTGGGGTACAATTCTGGGAGCTTTCGATATCAAGTACATGCCTCGCACCTCAGTAAAGGGACAGGTACTCGCCGACTTGGTGGCAGAATTCACCGAACCTGAAGCGGATGGATTACTAGCACAAGGGGAAAGAGATGTAAAACTAGTCGGTAGTATCTCCCAGCGTTTCCCTCCGACATGGGAAGTGCATGTAAATGGAGCATCAAACCAAAAAGGCGCAGGGGTTGGATTAGTGTTGACATCTTCCGAGATGGTTACCATTGAAAAGTCTCTGAGGTTAGGCTTTCCTGCCACGAATAACGAAGCGGAGTATGAAGCTTTATTAGAAGGAATGACTATGGTCCTAAGGATGGGAGGAAAGTCCATCAAACTCTTCTCGGATTCAAGGCTAGTTATTGGTCAAGTCAAACGTGAATTCGAAGCCAAGGACAAGAGAATGCGAGGTTATCTTAGCCGAGTAAAAATTATGCAAATGGAATTCGAATCCTTTAGCTTGCTACATGTCCCAAGAAGCGGCAACGCGCATGCGAACTCTTTGGCCACGCTTGCAACTTCCTTGGCACAGAACTTGCCTCGCATAATCCTCGTTGAGGACCTGCATCAACCCTCGACAATAGCAAACGTAGTTCAAATCAATCAAGGTAGAATGGGGCCAAGTTGGATGGATCCTGTCATGCAATTCTTAAAGGAAGATATTCTACCCGAAGAGAAAATTGAAGCTGACAAAATAAGAAAGAAAGCTACTAGTTATTGGCTGTCGGAGGATAGCAAGCTATATAGGCGTTCCTTTTCTAGGCCTTATTTGTTGTGTATTCATCCTGATCAAATTGAATTGCTCTTGGAAGAGATGCACGAGGTAATCTGTGGAAGCCATACTGGAGGTAGGTCCTTAGTGCATAGGGCCATTACACAGGGTTATTGGTGGCCGAACATGCAGAGAGAAGCCTTGGAATATGTTAAAAAGTGTGATCAATGCCAGCGGTACTCACCGAGTATACACCAGCCAGGGGGAGTCCTCAATCCATTATCTAGCCCATGGCCTTTCGCTCAAGGGGCTTAGATATCGTCGGACCATTTCCTAAAGCTGTGGGAAACAAGAAATATCTCATAGTCGGCACTGATTATTTTACAAAGTGGGTTGAAGCAGAGCCTCTAGCCAATATCCGAGATGTGGATGCGAAAAGATTCGTCTGGAAAAGCATTGTTACTCGGTTCGACATCCCTCATGTACTCATCTCAGATAATGGACTCCAGTTTGATAGTAAGATGTTCAGAAATTATTGTGGCGAGCTGGGGATTACTAACAGATATTCTACTCCGGCTTACCTTCAAGGGAATGGACAAGTTGAAGCTGTGAATAAAGTCATATTGAGTGGATTGAAGAAGAGATTGGATGATGCAAAAGGCAGATGGGTGGAAGAGCTTCCGCATGTACTCTGGACATACAGGACCACGCCTCGTAGGTCCACCAGAGAGACCCCTTTTTCAATGACTTATGGAGCTGAAGCAGTCATCCCCCTAGAATCTGGGTTCCCGACGACGAGAACAAGCTCATTCAATCCAAAAGAGAACGACGAAAATTTGGCAAGAGGTCTAGACTTGATTGATGAAAAAAGGGAAAACGCAATGGTTCAATTAGCTCATTACCAACAGAAGCTGAAGCGAGGTTATGACGCCCATGTAAAGACAAGACCTTTGGCCCCAGGTGACCTGGTGCTGCGTAAAGTTGTGGGCTCAACAAAAAACTCAGCGTGGGGAAAACTAGGGCCAAATTGGGAAGGACCATATCGTATCACCTTCAACGCTGGTATTGGAGCATATTTCTTGGAAGACCTGGATGGACTTGTAGTACCCCGCCCTTGGAATGTCAATAACTTGAAAAGGTATTATTATTAATAAATGTGTATTTGATCAATATTCGTTCTTTATGTTAAATTTGTATGCCTCTCTCTATCTCTCTTTGTTCTATGAAGTGTTTAAACTTAAATCCAATCATGCATGAGTCCTCGGACCAGATGACTTGGATTAGTTAGCACTATCTCTCTTTGTTCTATGAAGTGTTTAAACTTAAATCCAATCATGCATGAGTCCTCGGACCGGATGACTTGGATTAGTTAGCACTATCTCTCTTTGTTCTATGAAGTGTTTAAACTTAAATCCAATCATGCATGAGTCCTCGGACCAGATGACTTGGATTAGTTAGCACTATCTCTCTTTGTTCTATGAAGTGTTTAAACTTAAATCCAATCATGCATGAGTCCTCGGACCAAATGACTTGGATTAGTTAGCACTCTCACTCTCGCCGTTCTATGAAGCGTTTAAACTTAAATCCAATCATGCATGAGTCCTCGGACCAGATGATCTGGGTTAGTTAGCACTCTCGCTGTTCTATGAGGTGTTTAAACTTAAATCCAATCATGCATGAGTCCTCGGACCAGATGATTTAGGTTAGTTAGCACTCTCGCTGTTCTATGAGGTGTTTAAACTTAAATCCAATCATGCATGAGTCCTCGGACCAAATGATTTGGGTTAGTTAGCACTCTCACCGTTCTATGAGGTGTTTAAACTTAAATCCAATCGTGATTGGAGACCTCTGACCAGATGATTCGGGTTAGTCAACACTTGTTACAATTTCCTTCAAATTTCCTGTTATGTTTGATTTATTTATCCGGTTCATATGTTAACCCAATTTCCAGAACTTCTTAATCAAATTAGTCATTCATATAACACAAAAAAAAGTGAAATGACAGAAGAATAATTCACCATTACTTGCCATAACACGTAAAACAAAATGAGTATATCTTCATTAATAATTAGAACATAGTACAAGTCTCTGAAACAGTAAACATAGAAAACAAAAAAAACAAAACAATACTAAAACAAATATCCTAAGTCTTTGTCTTGGGAGCTTGGTGGTCAACTACTTGTTTCGACTGAGAAGAGGCAGCATCTAAAGTCTTATCCTAGGGGGCCTCAACCCTTTTCCCTCGACCAGCGTCTTGATGGGTATCTGTTGGGACTTCCATAAGAGCTGGAAGAGCTTGACTTGTTGCAGGAGCTTCAGATGCTGAGGCTGGCTGCTCTGGGGGAGGAGAGTCGGAACCTGGGAGCGCCTGAATATCAGGATCATAATATATGCTCTCAGGCCTCCTAAGGCTAGAGTCAGCAGGTACTCCAGCGGCATCAAGGGCTTTTTCCTAAGTAATGTCGCAGTAGTCCCTGGCAACGGAAGAAAATTCTTCAGTCAGCCTGCTCTGAGTCTCTTGCACCCCCAGAGCATACGAGGCCTGCTTCTCGGCCTCAGCTGCCTCCTTCAGAAGCTGTGCAGCTTCCTTGGCCTTGCGAAGCTCCTCGCGCAGCTCTTTCACCACCTGCCTTTCTGTTGCCAGGTTGATTTCGCAGAGGTGTAATTCGCTGCGAAGAGTCTCAGCCTGCTTCTCAGTCGTCATTAAGCCAGCCTCAGCACTGGCCTTATCCTGGAGAGCTTTCTTCACCTGCTCGGCCATCTGTTTTGGTTGGTCTTTCAACACATTTAGATGAGCCTCTGCAGTCTCTCGGGCCTCGTGGGCAGCTCTCGTCTCATCACGAAAGTTCTTCCCCCACTCCTCAGCCACGTAAACTTGTTGCGTGACCTGTTATGCACAGTGAAGAAGTGGCTTAGATTTAAGAAATAATATGCAAGTAAACAAAAATAAAAAAAGAATGAACAGAATTACTCACCATAGCCAAGTCCCTTTTTAGGGAAAGAAATAGGTCAGGATGATCGAAACTCCTGTAGGCCGCCAGGTCTGTAGGTAGGAGGAGGGGCTGTAGCAGAGCATCAGCCATCCGACCTGCATGACCACCACGAAAGTGCCTAAGTGAGGCATCCATCGCGATGGGATCACCATCAACCTCCAGTACTGGCGACCAAGTTCGTGGTGACCGACGAACCTGGGCCACTGGTTAGTCCTTGCGGCTCTCCACGGAATGGGCCCTCCTACCCCGATGTTCTTGTGTTGGCCTGGCCTGCTTAGTGCCCTTTGATGGGCCTAATTCCCCCTCCTCAGTAGGCTCTACTGGCCTTTTCCTCCTCAAATCCGAGTTGGGCTTTAGCCCTAGGTCGGCAGGCACCTGGGGTGGAGGAGGAGGAGGATTTGCGGATTGTTTTGACTTGTTTTTATCGTGAGGGGATGGCACCTTGTTCCTATTCCGCATCAGCTCCTTCAAGGTAGGACCAGTCTTGGGAGCCATGTCTTCCTCCTCGTCAGTTGTATCGGCAATGTAGGTTATCACCTGAGCCGGAGTTTGCACACACAACTGCTCGTCCGCTCCCTCTTCGGCCTCCGATATAAGGACTGTTTCTTCTTCGAACCTGAACTTGTCAATCTCTTGTTCAAGGGAGGAGGAAGAAGCTGTGCCTTCTCGGAGGATGGCCTCCCCAAGGGGTACTTCACGTAATGGTTCGGCAACGAGGGGAATCCCCTGTGGGATGGGATGGTCAACTGGAGGAAGATCGTAGAGGGCGAGAAAGTTTGGCCGAGACACGTCTATGCGCGCCAAACGATGGTCCCCTGCTCGGATGGAGTTGCTGACGTCTAAAAATGACCTCGAAATTGGCTCAAAGTCCAAGATAAGGTGAACTGCTCGTAGCTGCCCGTCGTCGTTCACAAAAATTTCTGATCTAAGCAGATAGTTCAGCGCTGGAACGTTGATCAGGCTAAGCTTGGGGTTGGTGAAGAGCTTATCTGTCAAGCAAGCAAATCACAGAGTTATGAGCCTTGGTAACAAAAAAAAAAAAAAATAATAATAATAATATAAAATAACTAAACGAATAAACGTAAATGCATTAAAACAATATCTAAGTACTCCTCAATGCTAAAGTTAGAAATCCTAAATCTAGGTTGCTCCACCTGGTTTCCCAGCCTTGGTTGGGCAGGCTAGGCCGTCACTCCAAGGCCCCGACAGGATAAGGTAGTCGTCTTTCATCCCCTTGTTAGACTTGGGGAGGCAGGATATCAGTTTGACCACATTGTTACGGGACTTAAGGTAAAAGCCTGCCCGAGACTCTATATGACCTTCATATAGGTGGGCGACGTCGTGCCAAGTCAATCCTAGCCCCAGATGCTGGTCCAAAGCGTCGATTGATCCTAGGACTCTAAAGAAGTTGGGGGCACACTGATGAGGGCAGAGTCTATGGGCACGAAGATAATCCCGTGTAATTCTACCAATGGGGATGGTCATCCCCCCTTCTATGAAGGCAATCATAGGGATTACCACCTCTCCTACTTTCCGGTCAAACTCCACCCCCTCTGTTGTGCAGTGACGTACCACCACCTCCTGGGGAATGTGGTACTTTTCTTTGAATAACTCTATGAGGGCCGAAGTGTTTATTAAACGCTCGAATCTACCCATTGTTAGTCTCTGGAATGTGGAGTGGTTAGCTGAGGAGGTTAGCCGAGGATACAGTAGAGGTTCGAAGTACGAAACTTACGTGAGGTTGAGTACGGACTGGTTCTCTTGTCTCTGGAAGATCGTTAAACTCTCTTTCTTGTGGAGGTATGATGGATGCCCAAATACGAACGCTCTGATGAATGCAAGCTCTGATAAGAAATAAAAAGAAAAATAATGTCTGAAGGTTTTTATAGTTGGGATGAAAGAAGGAAAAGACACAATCCCGCCCAAATATTGAAGATGAGATCTGGACCGTTGAATTTGTATTCCACCGTTGGATGTCTGGAGCGAAACGCAGTCCTAAGCGTTTAATGATGATTGTGCAAGTTCCCAAGCGTCAGAAGCTCTCGTGAAATGGCAGAAATGACCCTTACACACGTCTGAATTTAAATATCGTTAAGGACTACATCGTAATTATGGGTGTACATCAAAATCCTAATTTTTCTCCTCGGATAAGAGGGAAAAATTAGAATTTTTAGGGGCTATTGTGGGGGAGCAAAAACTTGGGCCTTTGCGGTGGGCTTAAGTACCACATTTTATCAATGATGCGTCCGAGGAGAGGAAATCATAGGGAAACCTCATAACTAACAGTAGAGTGTGTAAGTGTCCAGGGATATTGATCCGAAAGGAATACCCTCCTCGGGTCTGGCATATGTCGGTGAGGTGGGCCTCGTCTCCCCCCTAGTCCACCTTCCAGGAAGTTCCAGAGGTGAGGATAGATTACAAATGTACACGGAAGGGATAAGGATGCAGAAATATCTTGGGAAAAAGCTGCTACCACCGCATTAAATGCATTACAGCAGCTTTCCTGGCTGCATTAATGTGGAGAAGACCTCTGAACAGTGTTTTCGATCACCTTTACCTCCAGAAAATCAAAAAGCTGTGAGGGGAGAGACAGAAACTCAAGTACCAGGCTAGATGGTAGACAAGTGGACGATAGGATCAAACAATGAAGGACTATATAATGGAGTAAAACCTCCAAAAGAAGAGGATCACGGGAGAAAAAGAAAGAACATCAAGGAAGAGTTACTGGAGCATCTGGAAGAACGCAACCTAAAAAAAAAATTTTATCTAAGAACCTACCCCTCAGACATTACTTGAAATAACCAATTCATCCAAAACTTGCTCCTCGGACCTGAGACCATCACTTGCTTGTGTGTTTTATTCTCCTCGGCCAAACTCTTAACCTTCATTAACTGTTGTAAAACCCTTTGTTAGCCCAATTCTCTCGCCCACTCTCTTACAAATTTATTGTATTGGGCTTATTGGGCCCATCCTCTGCTTCTACCTGGGTTTGGGCTACGATTTGTGACCCTACAAGTATTTATTTATATTTATATTTATATATTTATACAACCATATAATTAAATCTTTAAATATTTATATAAATATATTTATCTTTATATATTTATACAACTATATAATTAAATAATTAAATATTTCTATAAATATATTTCTATAAATATTTAAATATATAGTTGTATAAATATATAAATATAAATATAAATATATATACATATTTTTTAGAAAGAAACAAATATACATATTTTAATACAAACAAATATCTTTTCAGGGAACAAATATATTTGCCTAATACAAACAATTATTTAACAAAAGTGGATATGGCATGACAAATTCAATGCAAGTAACACTTTCTAAAGCAGCTATATACACTAAACAACCAAGTAGAGAGTGAGGAGACCTTTACCTGACATGAGGATGTGCAAATGTACTGCTAAAATTGTATGAGAGTGAGAGGAGCAATGTTTTGCTGCTGAATATGTATGAGAGTTTATGAGTTTCTGTGAGAATTGTTGAGAGAGGTTCTGTGAGAGTTGTTGAGAGAGGTTCTGTGAGAGTTATTGAGGTTCTGGGATTCAAGTTGCTGAAGGTGTGAGAGTTGTTGAGGTTCTGTTCACTTGCTGAAGGTGTGAGAGTTTTTTACTGCTACTTTTCTTTGAATACGTCCCAAAACAGTCGACAAGAGTCATGGGTCTCAGAGACCTCTTTATTGGTAATCTAATATTCACTGATACCTCCCAAAACAGAAAAAACATACTGCTACTTTTCTTTAAATACGTCCTAAAACAATCAACAAAAGTCATGGGTCTCAGAGACCTCTTTATTGGTAATCTAATATTCACTGATACCTCCCAAAACAGACAAAATATGGGGACATGACCTATCTCACAAACATGACCAAATAGACATGACCACTGCCAGACATGTAAGCCTTTAAAACTCGAGTCTCTGAGACTTGGTTTCACTTTTAGTAAACCGAGTCTCACAGACTCGAGTTTAAAGCCTTCGTGGCGTCCACGTGGCATTTACGTGGAACTCGAGTTTTTGAGACTCGAGTTCCACGTAGACGCCGCGTGGAACTTTGCCACATGAAAACATGCAAACCGAGCCTTAGAGGCTCGATTTACGGCCTGGATATCGAGCCTCAAAGGCTCGATTTGTTAAAAAGGGATATAGTTTGTAAACTGGCCCTTCTCAACCCAGCAAACCCATATCCAAAACCACCAGGAAAATAAGCACCAACCACCAATACCCACCTGTCTATCCAACAAACTCACTCTTCCATCTCAACCTAGCAAATCACACCCACACCCACTGCCACCAGCCACCACCAGCCATAGCCACAACAATCACTACCACCGTCACCATCACCCACAACCACAACCACAACCACCAAAATCACAAGCCCAAAACCACAATAGCATCCACCAACAATCAGAAAAACAAAAACAAAAACACCAAACTTTAAAAATCAAATTAAATCCAAAATCACCACCCACTGTAAAATTGAAAATTTAAAACCCAAGCCACCACCCAAAACCCACCACAAAACCCAACCCAGCCTCTCCGATGACCACCATCAGTCACCAAATCAGACCCATGAAACCCACTAAATCAGATCTCCAAAAGAATTTAGAATTTAGATATCAGATATATGCAAGACCATTGGAATTTAAATCAGTACTAGACAGGAAGAGGAAATAGAAGGACAAATCCAACATTGAACCCAAACCCAAACCCACAGCGACGATCAACACACGGCGAACACTCAAACCCAACATTAAACCCAAACTGAATCAAAGGAAAAATCTTCGAATGGAGTCAATCCAAGAGCAGGATTTGCATGTCGATCTCCACATCGGTGCTGATTTGGAGCAGGAAAAAAAAAAAAAGGCTTGATTTGAGAAAGAGGGAGACGGAGAGGCAAAGAAAGAGAGAAAAGGTAGAGAGATCAGAAAGGAAGAAAGAGAAAGAGAGAAAGGGTAGGGAGTGAGAGATCAGAGGAAAGAGGAAAAAAAAAATAGCAATAGCATGCTGCTACAGTGAGCTGCTAGAGATGGCAGTTCACAGTAGCTGTGTGTAAAAAATTATAGCATTTGACATGTTTGATTCAATGTGTTTTTTGTGTGTTGATTGTTATTAATAGTATTTTTAGCATTATAGCATACTTAGTGAGAATGCTCTTAAGGTTTAATCGATGATTATACACTGTTCTTGGCTCACTGATATAGCATCAGATGCACCGTTATTTTTCATGAAATAAATGAATTGCGAATTTGATTGTAAATGAACCAAATTGTTTGTAAATAGTTCGAACTCACATTGGGAAAAAATTTCTTTATTTTTGTTTGTTTGGAAAACAAGCAAAATTCAAGCTTTAAGTTTAGATTCAATTATTAAATGAGTTAAGTTCAAATATAATAATGTATTTGTGAACAAACTCGAGAACACAAGGGCTCGATTTAACTATATATAGTATTATATTTTATATGTAAACTTGTCTAAAAATATATTAATATAAACTTGAAATTGAATTGTATAATTTTGTCAATAGGTACATATGATAACAAATTATTATTTGTAATTTATTGATAATATAAACAGTTTATTCGTAGTAACTTATTGATGATATAAATAGTTTATTTGTAGTAAAAATTCATGGAATTGTGAAGAAGTAAAACATTTTATTCATGATTTCATAATATATAGGGAAAAAAAAAAGTTAATCAAGTAGCTAGTAAGCAAGCTCGAGCTTGCTCAACAAGAGAATGAGTCAAGTTTGAATACAAAATCTTATTTGATGATGAACTCGAGCTTAGTTCATGTTAGGAAAAAATAAAAAGTTTAAACTTTTAATACTTGGCTCAGCTCAACTCATTTGCAACCCTAGTAGTGAATTCATAAAGAAAAATAAATAAATAAAAAAGGTGTTGCCGATACATTGACACATGTCACTGCAAAAACCATAGAATTTTTTTACTTTAAGAAAAAGAAAAGTACAACTCTTTAATTTTCCAAAGTCATAATTTTGTGATTATTGGTGCCTTTTTTAGATTTTTTAAATTGAAAATGGAAAGTTATATTTTAAACCACATAATTAATTTATGGTTGGATTTGAATTAAATCCACATTTTCATAAATTTTTAATTATATTCTACATTTTTAAAAAATGTTCTAATTCAAATCATATGTACATCTATTTACAATGACATCATTACTGGACATTAGTTCATTCTAAGCCACACGATTTTTTTTTTTTTTTGGTAAATTACAAATTATACTCCTAAAGTTTGGGAGTATTTGGATTTTACATCATGAAGTTTCAGAATTTAGATTTTACCCCCTAAATTTTAGAAGTTTTTGGATTTTACACTTCCCAATTCTGAAACTTCAGGGTGAAAAATTTAAACACCCCCAAACTTTAGAGAATAAAATCTAAATACTTCTAAAATTTAGGGAGAAAAGTTCAAATTTTAAAAATCAGGGTTTAAAATTCGAACCATCTCAAACTTCAGGGGATAAAATCTAAATTCTAAAATTTCATGATGCATTAACTAAAAACCCCCAAACTTTAAAAGTATAGTTTGCAATTTACCTTTTTTCTTTTATAGAACCATGTATTATGGGTTTATCACTAGCATAGTGCATATTACTATGTTAGAATAAGATAAAAAGCTAGGTCACAAGAGAGGTTGAAGATGAAGCTAATACAAGGGACACCATTAGTTGAGTGATGAGATACATGGAATAGCCGAATATCAATGAAGTTTTGAGGAAAGAAACTAATGCAAGACAGTGAAAGTGATCATAATAGGGAATGAAAGAAAGACAGGAGTAAAAAAAAACTCATGTTATTTCAATTCTACCATGAATCAAAATCTTCTGTCCCACAGATTGTTGTTTAGGAAAACTACACTTTACTACCTTAAATTATACAACGTATTACATTTTACATCCTAAAATTTTCAAATGCACTTTTTATACCCCCAAACTATGAACTTTGTTACATTTTGCACATTGACGTTAAGTTTGTTGTTAACTTGGATGGAGATTCAAAGTCTATGGTGCAAAATGTAATTAAGAGTATAGTTTAGGGTGGTAAAGTGTAACTTCTTTTTTATTTTTAAGGAATTAGAAAGTGGGGCAATTAAGTCTTTTCATACTTTTCCATCTAAATTAATAGGGATGGCAAAATTGGACACGACCTGTGAACCCGACACGACATGACATGAAATTAATAAGTTATGGGTTAAGGCTTAATGGGTTCATGTCATATTCAGGTTAAAACGGCTGACTCGTTTAATAAACGGGTTGGGTTAGTGTTGAACATATAGAACCTCTTTGACCTATTTGACCCGTTTAATTAAACGACATTTTACCAATATACCCTTCAAACTCTAGGTATATAAACTTATTAGTTGTTGTGGTTTTTTTTTTTTTTTTTGACATATTGTAATTGATTATTTATGATATTGTTATATGTTTTAGTTTTGAATGATTATTTGTGATACAATTACTCGTTAGTTCTAAATTTTATATTGAAAATATTTATTTATTTGTATTTTCATTTTTTTTTTCATTTTGATAAAATCTGATAAACAAGTCAACACAACTGACCCGTTTAATAAATGGGTCATATTAGGGTTGAGGAATCTTGACCTGTTTAATAAACATGTTGGGTTAGTGTTAACCTATATCATCGAATACTTATAAGTTGACACGACACGCGAACACGAATTGCTACTCCTACAAATTAATAGCAAACTTGATGTTGGGGTGCAAAATGTAACAATGATCATAGTTTAGGATTTAAATCATGCATTTGAAAAATTTAGGGTGCAAAATGTAACCGAGTGTATAGTTTAGGGAAGTAAAGTATAATTCTGCCGCTGTGTTCCATTCCATATACCACTAATACAAAAAAAAAAAAAAAAAAAAAAAAAAAAAAAAAAAAAAAACGACACTTGGCTTTTTTCCCTTCTCAACTTAATAGGAGAAACAAACATTAATGCCTCAAGTTAACACATTAATACCTAAGTCATAGACAGCTCTCCCTCTCTCTTCTATATATATAAACTCTCCCTCTCTTTGTTTCTTGGCTCCTCCACTAATGGCTAAAGCGTGTGATAGATGCTAATTTTGGGGTTTGTTATGTGTTAGGGTCATATTTTATTATAATTGGCTAATCTTTTGACAAAATGCACTTTACTTGTAATTGGTAAATCTAAGATGGGTTTAATCCTTCAAGAAACATGTTATTCAAGTCAAGTATTAAAAACATAAAGATTAGTCTAAGAAAAAGTGAAGAAAAGCTGTTCATTAAGTCTCTACAAATAGCTCAACAGATGCTTGCTATCAAGATTTAATGTGAAACTCGATAGATAGCTCGACAGCAGCTCAATCTATCGAGATTTACGATTTTCAGTTTTCCAGATCTGAAATTCAGCCCAGGCTTGAATATTTGTTTAGGGATTCTTTTCTCACAACCCTAGACATATATAAGGCTTATTTTAAAAGCCGTCATGCACGGATACAAAGACCAAGAGACTTATTTTTTCTGTGTGAAGCTATTGTGTTTGTACGCCATAGGGTTTTGTAACCAAGTGTTTCCTGATCTTCATTGTTGATAAAGAGAAAAAATTTGCAGCCAACAACATTTGTTCAAGTTGCTAGAGTTTGTCATGTACTAGGATCCGTTCAAAGGGTTAGTCACAAATTGGAGGTTTGTGCATCAAAGGAAAGAATGCTACTACAAGATTAAGTCCAATTGGGTATTAGAGTAAAGGTTCAACTGTAGGTTGGTATTTTGGGATAGGCCAGGGTAATTAGTAAGATTCCTTATACTTGTAACAGCTTGATTATTGTTTAGTGGATTCTTGGAAATTGTGACCTTAAAATCACCCGGTAGAGTTTTTGCATTGCAAGGTTTTCTCCATTTGTCAATAAATCATCGTGTCGATTTATTTTCTGCTGTATTTAATATTTTTAGTGATTTGTTAGTGCCTTCACATTTTGCATGCTAATTGAACCTAATTAATTAACTTGAGTAATTGAATTAATTAACCAATGTCAAGCTATCTTAACCCAACATTGTGGATTAATCTCTTTTGGGGATAACCCATTTTGATTTTTGTCCAATTAGGTAAAGTTTATCTTTGTTGTTAAATTTTTTGTTCCTAACCATATGCAAAGCAAGAATTTGTTCACATTCATTCCTGTGCAACCAAATCTGAGACTTTGGAATTTGAAATTTTCAACGATTTCTCAAACAATAACTTCATCTAATTCAACAAAATTCAGGGCAAAAGGTTTAATATGTTGAGTTGTATACCAATTTCAACCAAATTTAACTTGGAAGTTTTAAATAAATTTCAAATAGGTTTTTTTTTTGGTTAAACAAGCTCATGATATTAAAAAAAACAATCGGTCTATTAAAAAAAGTTCAGCTTTATCATAAGTCAGCAAATTTTCCACCATAAACAATAAGTCATCCTAAATGAGAAAGTTTTTTTTTGCAACTCCTGTTTTAGCAAGACTGTCAGCTTGGCTTCCCTATAAATATGAGTCACTGTGCAGTTAGGAAGGAGCTCATCAGGTTTCTGAAATCAGTTAAAAGAGTTTCTAACATAAGATTTACAGAGGAGATTGAAAAGCATATAAACAAGTACTTCTACATCCAATTCTATATTAATGTTCTCAAGGTTCAATTGTCGAGCCAGAGAAAATGCCATCTTTAAGGCCCATAGCTTGGCCATAGTGCTGGAAATACTTCCAAGTTTCCTTTCAAAACTAGAGATCCATTCCTCATTACTACTGTGTAGTACCCTACGTCCACCTGCCTTCTTAGGTTTCCCAAAAATAGATTCATCCGTGTTGAGCTTAACCCAGCTTGGAATGGGTTTTTTCCATTTAACTTGGACCTAGGTTATATTTGGTTTGTTGGAGTTATCAGGAACAATAGCAAAGAATTCAGCTCCTTTCTTGATACAATGAGAGTATGTGTTTGAGTCAATTATTCCAGATTGGAAAATAAACTTATTTTGTTGGAGCCAAATCAGTCATATAGCTTTGGGGGTACGCAATCTTCCAATGCATATGAGGCTTCGAGAGAAATGAGACTCATGGTTGTTTTTAAACAATCCAACAGCGGGATCCCGAAAAAATCCTGCCTTGCATCGCTGATGCCCAAGTTCCTACAAACATGGGCAATGGACTCAGCATACATACCACACAATTCACAAGTAGTATCAAGGTTAAAATCCCTTGAACCTAAAACTTCTCTAGTAGGGATGCTATAGTGAGAGCATAACCAAAGAAAGAATTTTATTCTTGACATAGTTTTGGAGTTCCAGACCCACATGTTAAAAGTATCCAGGTTCAAAGGGTTTAAGCCTTTAGCAATTATATAGGCCGATTTGAGAAAGAAATTTACATCCTTAGAAAAAGCCCATATGTGTAAATCTTCTTGCAATGGATTTGAAGCAAGGAGAATCCCTTTAAATTCCCGCATGATGTAATCTAGAAAAACAAAGGAAATCCCAATATCATTAGAAAGGAAATCCTTAACAGAGATGTTCCCTTCCCCATCCATTAGAGGGACTTCAATTTGTTTCCTAAGAGGGCCTGAAGCCAACCAGAAATCATCCTAAACACTCACAGCTTCCCAATTGGAAATTGACCATTTTAATCCTTTGTTAAACACAACACCCCCTTCCTTACAAGCTGCCTATATTTGAGATGCAGGTAATCCCCTTCCCCTTTCACTAATTCTGGAAGGCGTAAGATATCTATACTACTATTTAAGAAGTTCCCCTGTTTGGATTCCTCATTTTTTATGCCTAAAATATCCTCATCATATCCTTTTACAAGTTTTCAACTAACAGGGATAAATATATAAATTAAAACTCTTACACTTTAAGACCCACAAATTCACGTATGTTTTGCAGTTTCTATCTCTCATTCTTTTTCAGATTGAAGACATTTAGTTTAGCTCTACATCTTCCTTTCTTTTTCTTTAGATTAAAGATATTTATTGTCAGAGGCTCCAACAAATTTTTAGGCTCTATCTTTTGCAAGTTCCTCTTTGTTTTCTTTTCTTTTGTTTATGATTGACTTTCTTTGAGTTCTTTTTTTTTTTTTTTTAAATATAATTTTGAAATGAATGGTTCTTTCATATACTCTACCACTCTACTTCTTAATGAATTGTCATTTCATGTTGTAAGTATTGTGATCCAAAGACAGGGTTGTTTTATGCTACAAAAGAAGCATTCAAAATCATTAGTGAACAGTTAAACAGTATGGCTTCCCTTACCTCCTTTAGTAGCCTTTGTTTACATTTTATTTAAAAATTTTGAATTGAAATAAAAATACTTACTACAATACTTCCTGATTAATGATCAAAATATAAATGATCTATTACTATTTCCTTCTCTTTCCTCACTTTTTTTTTTCCTTCTTTGTATTTTTTTTTAAGAAAGTTTTTTTTTTTTTTTTACCATCTTTGTATATATTTTTTGCATTAAATTTTTTTAGTTTTTTTTTTACCATCATTGTATATGTTTTTGGCGTTAAATTTTTTTTTATTTTTTTTTTATTTAGGTATGTAGCAACCTTGAGTTCTACTTCTTCTTTTTTTTGTTCTTTTTGTTCTTTTTTATGTGTCACGTTAACTCTCTATCCTTTTTCTTTTTTTTAAATGTAATTTTGAAATGAATGGTTCCTTCATATACTCTACCATTGTATCGATGATGACATGGTGATAAGATTTTAAAAAGTCCATGATAGAGTTAAATTCTAAAAAATCTTTATCTTTATTCCGAACAATTTTAATAGGATTTTCAGAAAAAATGATCTCATCAAAATTTAAATCAAACATAAACTCTAACAAACTTATGCTATTATCTTTAATAACATGCACTCTAACTTTGGTTTGTTGATTAAAATTTTTTTTTAAATACTTTTTTTTTAGAGTGTTTTTTTTTTTAAAAAAATACTTGGTTTAACCCTAATTCATTTATCTCTCTCAGGTTCACGTACGCACAAATTTTTTGGATGCATTGAGGAGTCATTGGAATGGAATATTAGATAAGTTCGGGTGAGAGACTTTACAAGAATTATTATATGTATTAAACCTCACATAAAGTGGTTGTTATCTAAGAAATTGTTGTAAAAAAATTTCTTTTGTAATAGAAACTATATTTATCATTTGTATAATTCTATGTCAAATTCAATTTAAATTTTTTTGCCATAAGTATTAATTTACTACTTCATAAAAAATGTTACATACCTTTTTCTTAGTTTTAAAGGTTGTTGATGTTGTTGATATATTTGAAATTTAAGCTATTTTTAACTTTTGTTATGGATATGTAGTAAGTGGCTAACTTTTAGGACTAAAAAACTAAATTTTTAGATTAAACAAAAATTGATAAATGTTATTAAATTTTTTAAAAAGAACAACAACACCAAAAGAACGTGTATCTACTGCCATAAAATTTGAAATTTAAGCTTTTATTTACTTATGTTATGGATGTGTAGTAAATGGCTAAATTTTAGGATTAAAATACTAAATTTTAGGATTAGACAAAAAATGATAACTGCCATACATAAAAGTTGAAAAAAAGAACAACATAAAAAAAGAAGGAAAAAAAAAAAAAAAAAAAAAAGAACAACATAAAAACAAATACGTACCAAAAATTAGTGTATGTGCATGGGATGTGTTCATTTCTATCTAGAAAAACATTCTATTTACTTTCTACAAAAAACTGTTTCACCAAATTGGTCGGCACAGACTATTTCATCAAATTGGTCAAAACTGAACCTTTGGCTAATATCAGAGATGTGGATGTCAAGAGGTTTATCTAGAAGAATATTGTTACTCGATTCGGGGTTCCGCATATTTTCATCTCAGACAATGGCCTTCAATTTGATAGCAAAGCTTTCAGAAAGTACTGTTCTAATCTGGGGATAAAGAATAGATATTTCACCCCAGCCTACCCACAAGGAAATAGGCAAGCTGAAGTTGTCAACAAGGTTATAGTGAGCGGACTTAAAAAGAGGCTGGACGCTGCAAAGGGAATATGGGTGGAGGAATTACCACATGTCCTTTGGACGTATCGAACAACACCTTGCTAGTCAATAGGAGAAACCCCCTTTTCAATGACGTATGGGGCCGAGACTGTAATTCCTCTTGAAATTAGCTTCCCAATGCTGAGAACAAATGCATTCACTTCGGACGGCAATGATGAACTGCTAGAAAAGAGTTTAGATTTGATTGAAGAACGAAGAGAGAATACAACAGTCCAACTGGCCTACTATCAACACAAGCTCAAGCAAGGTTATGATACCAATATAAAGCTAAGGCCGTTATCCCTAGGAGATTTGGTATTGAGAAAATTTTTGAGAACTACCAAGAATCTAGCCTAGGGGAAATTAGGGCCTAATTGGGAAGGACCATATCGCATCACGTCGATGGCAGGAATAGGTGCGTACTATTTAGAGGATTTAGATGAGAAAACTGTACTCCATCCTTGGAATGTAAACAACCTAAAGAGGTATTACTATTAATAAAAACAGTCCTATTCAGTTCCTTTTTAATTCATTCCAATTATATATTATGTGTTTCCCTATCTGTTGAAGTATTAAATAGAAAGTAAGTCATGTCAGATTCCTCGGACCACAAATTTAGTGGAAATTAATACCCTTTGACATCTATTGAAGTATTAAACAGAAACTAAGTCATGTCAGGTTCTTCAGACCACAGACTTAGTGGAAATTAATACCCTTTGACATCTGTTGAAGTATTAAACAGAAACTAAGTCATGTCAGGTTCCTCGGACCACAGACTTAGGCTGTGCTTGGTTGCTGTAAAATATTTTCCGGAAATGCTATTTTCCGGAAAGGAAAATATTTTCAAGTGTTTGGTTGCATTATGAAAATTGTTGTAGAAAATATTTTCATGTGTTTGGTTCTATTCTAAAAATGCTATTTTCCTACAAATTTTTCAAGGTTTCTCGGCTATTTTCTCAGCAGCCAAACAAATTTCATTACATAAAATTTCAAAATCACAATCACAACCACAAATTTTTCAAGGTTTCTCGGCTATTTTTCTCGACTATTTTCTTAACACCATTACCACACCACCACAACAACAACAACAAAAAAAATCAAAATCACAAAGAGAGATCGGTGGGTTAAAGGTGAGATTGCGCGGAGGCAAGATCGAGCAGAGGCGAGATCGAGCGGCGCGGTGCGATCAGCGCGGTGCTGCGGTCGGTGCGATGCGATTGGCGAGATCTGGTGCGTGCGATCGTCGGACTGGAGCTTAAGGTTCGTCGACGACGTCGAAGGCATGATCTGGGCTTCCTTTCGCGCGCGTGCACGCGCTCTCTCTCTATCTCTCTCTCTCTGCGCGTCTGACCCGGAAATGGTTTGCAGTGAAAATTTGAGCTTCAAACCATTTCCGTGGTCAAAGCCTCATTTTACACGGTCAACTTCAAATAACTTCCGGAAAATTTATTTTCCATGTGCAACCAAACACCCACATTTACGGAAAAGCATTTCCGGAAGTAATTTAAAGCCAAAACAAATACAGCCTTAGTGGATATTAATACCCTTTGACATCTGTTGAAGTATTAAACAGAAACTAAGTCATGTCAGGTTCTTCGGACCACAGACTTAGTGGAAATCAATACACTATGGTATCTATTAAAGTGTTAGTCAAACATCAACTCAAGCATTTAAAAGAAGTGAATTACAAACTCTCTCTCTCTCTCTCGGATCACAAGGTTTGTTATCACCCAGTGAAGATGTAAATCGAAGTAAGCCCATAAGCATCACTTAAAGCATTTCAAGGTGCCATGGACTCGGTTGTTATTTGGTCAAACGTTTGAATATTTTCTCAAATATGTATAACCCTTGTTTTCCCCTGTGTAAACAACTTTGCACTTTTATGGTATATGGTTATTTTCAAGCAAGGAACAGTCAAAATTACATAAGTAAAGATAGTAACTCGTACAAAATTGAGAAAGAAAAATACATATTTCATTAAGCATGTCTTAGAAAAAAGAAATTCCATTATAAAAATTGGTATTACATTACAAAAATAAAGATTCATTATTTCAATTTTATTTGAATCTTGTCCTTGGAAATCTTACCAGCTGATTTATCTGCTTCGGTAGGAATTATTTCTTCTTTCTCTTTAAGGGCTTCCCCGCCAGGCATGGTAACTAAAGTTAAGGCCTGTTCAAAACCTTGGGAAGCTGCCTATCTTCTGGAACCTCTGCGACCTTGTCTAAGGATATTTCCTTGGGAGTTTAAGGTTCTTTTGTTTGCTCCTGCTGATTGGGAGGAAGAGGATCCTGAGGCTGCGTTTCTTTAATTGGCTCAGCAACTGTAGAGGCCACTTCACCTTGAGTGGAAAGAAGGTCCGAAGCTCGAATAACTGATGGGTAGTAGATGCTTTCTGGTTTCCTCAGCTCAGAAGAAGCCTCAACCCCTGCTCGATTAAGGGATTCATCCCAAGTCTGAGCGCAATGGATACGACACACAATTGGGACCTCTGCCCTAAGGGTTTCCTCGGTCTCGGCTACCTCGAGGTCATAACCTTGTTGCTCAGCTTCATCTCGAGCCTTCTCGGCCTCCATTTTTGCCTTCTCAGCCTCGTTTTTCAACCTCTCGGTTTAATCTTGAAGCTTCTGGGCTTCTTCTAATTACTTCCATAGGGCGGCTATTTGCTCTTTGGAAGAAGCCAACTGCTCATTGGTATCACATAGGAGCTGCCTCTGCTCCTCGGCCTGCCTTTGAGCACTCTCCAAAGCTAAGTCAACACTCTTTCTGGCCCTTTCCACCTCAGTCAGCTGATTTCTTAGATCTTTGTTGCTTTGATCAGCAATGTTGAACGACTGCACAGTTGCTATGTGCCTTTTCCTTTTGTTGTCCAATTGCTGATAGCAAGAGTTGGTTACCTCCTCAACCCTGAAATTGGCTTGGACAACCTAAAAGTAAAGAGTTATTAACATAACAAATAACAAAAGAGAGAGAGAGAGAGAGAGAGAGAGAGAGAGAGAGAGAGAGAGAGAGAGAAAAGGATAGCATCATACCATGTCCAAATACCTTTTGAGGTTAAGGAAAACCTCATTCTTCCTAATAGACCGCAGCTCGGCCATATCAGTAGGGAGTAACAAAGTCTACTCTAAAGCTGAGGCCACATGGCATCCAATACCCCTATCAAAATTCCTGAGTGATGCATCCTCCCTCAAGGGTTCACCATTGAGCATGGGAGTTAGAAGCCAAGCTTGAGACTCTAGTGGCCAATTATCTGCTCTCTCCACACCTCTCAGCGAAGTCTGGCCAGTCTTTTGCTGCTTGGCAGCTCGTTGGATTTCATCTTCATGCTCGGGGCAAGACCTCCCTGTCTCTACCACATCCTTACCCTTCTGCTTTCTCTTTCTTTTTAGGTCAGCAGGATCAGATCTGGATGGCAAGGATGGCTAAGGAGGAGGAGGAAGAGGAGATTTGGGAGGAGGAGGAGGGAATTTGGGCTGGGTGGATTTCCCTGGTGCACCTCTTCCGGGCTGAAACTCTATTAAATTCAGCAAACTTCTTTGGGATTTCCTTTGGATACCCATTTCGTTCGAGGTAATGACGTCTACTTGTTGCTGGTAGTCAAGGTTAGCCAATGTATTCTCGGGAGATAGAGGTTGGTTGAACACCTCAAATCTATCCGAGGAGTCCGACAAAGCTAAAGCCCCCTCTGGGTGTTCTTCTTCTTCTTTTTCTTTTTCTTCCTCCTCTTCCCGAAGGACGGGTGGGGATGAGGATGCTCCTATTGAAGGGATGCCCACGAAGAGTGGTTGAGTGAATGGTGTGCCCTTAGGAATTGGAATACCCTCAGGAACGATGAATCCTTCGTAGGCTACACTAATACGGTGGAGTCGAGGATCCTTGGCTTTTATCATGCACTTGGGGGCTTGAAATGCAAAAGAAATGGGCGTGTACCCAAGGATTATGTGCACTACTCGTAATTGGCCGTCGGCTTCGTTTACGAATACCTCAAACCGAAGAATTCTATCTAGGCTCTCTCTGTTGACTAATTTGAGTAGAGGTTTGGTAGAACGTCTATCTGCAAAATCATTAAAATGAAAGGAAATTTTGTCAGAAATAGGAATAATGTGAAACAAAAGGGAAATACAAGCTAAGGTATGTAGATTCACAACTAAACCCCCACCTGGTGTTCCCTCCTCGGTCGAGCAAGGTAGGCCATCATGCCGTTTCCCAGAAAAGATTAAAAAATCCTCTTTTAACCCTTTGTTTGATGTAGGGAGGCATTGGATTAGCCTTACTTCGGGATACCTCGACTTAAGGTAATAGCTCTACCCCGTCAAATGGTGTAAGTTGTATACCCAGTTCACATCGTGATGGGTCAAATTTAAATTCATTCTCTCATTTAGGACTTCTATACTCCCTAATACCCTAAACATATTTGGGGCACATTGTGTGGGAGAAAGTCTAAAGAAACTAAGGTAGTTTCTCGTGATGTTACCCATGGGAATGGTCATCCCTCCCTCTATGAAGGCGATCATTGGGATGACCTCTATGAAGGCGATCATTGGGATGACCACCTCTCCTGTTTTCCTATCATTTGCTCATTCCCCTTGGGCAGCATATCTCATGCCCACTGTTAATGGGATCCTGTACTTAGCCTTAAATCTCTCTCTATGCTCCTCGGATTCAACTAAATACATGAACCTACCCATTTTCTAAAAAGTTTTGAAGAGAAACTAACAAGTTTGAAACGAAAACTAAGATGGTTCGAGGAAACTTACAGATTTGAAAAGAAGGTACTTGGACAAATTTTTAGTATTTGTAGACGCACAAGGAAGTGAGGGAGAATGACAGGTTCAGTGTATGAGTTCTAGGTCTGCGTGATTGTTGAAAGTAGGAAAGGGAGTTGATTTGAAAGCTATTTATAGTGGCCTAGAAGTTACAAGCTGGAAAATTCTCGTTCATAAATCCAAAAAATCCTCCATCGTTGGATTTGCATCGTACCGTTGAACGTGGGAGGCAAGCGCGCTGCCAAAATTTAATGATGGCACGCTCTGGATGCCGAAGCATCAGGAATGTGCCTAGAGCAAGCAAAAAAGCATTTTGGAGTTCGGGTCGATGGGGTGTAATCATAAATGGAATGGGCTGAAGACCTCAAAAATCCTCATTTCCTCCCAAATAGTTGAAAAACAAGATTTTGAGGGGCTATTATGGGAGCCTGTTAGCCAGAATGTACTATTAAAACTATACGAATTAGGCCTATGGCCCAATCCGAGGATATTAACCAATCCGAGGATGGCCAAATAAGGTTATTATGGGAAGGGTATGAATAGAAGAAATAAGGATTGTGTATGATTGTCTAGAATATGTCCAAGGAGAAGAGTTATCTCGGAAACAAAGATCCGAGGTCAGTAAGAAGGCCTTATCATCCTGGACATTCTTCAAGGTTGCATCACAATTAGAAGTCGGACATTGGATAAAGGATGAGTAAAGGGAGGCAACAAATATCTTCAAAGCTGGTACCTCTACATTAAATGCCTCCCAACTAACTCTCTGGCCGCATTAATGTGGAGGTGATACCTAAACAGTAGTTAGCAGCCTTATAGTTACTAGTTGAAGGTTCTGGCAGGTGTTGATGGGACAAGAGGGAGTTCTTAGGACCTAACCTACACATGTATGGTAGAAATGATACCATGATTATAGTATATAGCATGGAAAAGTGGCCTAAAGAAAGGGGGAGGATGAGAAAAAATCAAGAAATCTTTGTAATAATACTTTGAACTCCTGTAACCAAGATCAAGAACTTGACCTTATGACATAGCTCATCGGATGACTCCGAGGATAGATTTTCTCACTTTATTTGTATTTGTTTCTCTTAAATAAACAATAGTTATTGTCTTTCTTGCTGAATAGAACTAGTTCTTTCACCCACGGTCTATAAATTTATTTTTTGGGCTTATTGGGCTAAAACTCAATCCCATATTAGGTCAAAATCCAATTTCAGTCCTTACAAATTTCTTTCAAAATCAGATATGTTAGTGCCTAAATATAAGGATATGGATGGAGAAGTTATAGTGGTGGTTTTATAGTAGAAGTCTTTTTTTTTTTTTTTCCCCCAAAATATGGAAGAGATTTAAAAGAAAAAAAAGAAGAAGAGGAAAATGTGAATTTGAACTTAAACGTGAATTTGGATGTTGTTCCTACTGCTATGAACTTAAACTACATTTAGTGTACTTTTGTTCAATAAAAAATTTAGAAGAACAACATTGACGAATTAAAATAAAAGTTCATTATTATTCCTATTGGGTTTTTGTTAAACCACCTTTAATAATACTTTATAGTATTTTTTTTTCTTCTCAGCAGACAATCGTGAAGTTTTTATACAATTTTTTTTCTAGATACTTCTAATCATTAATTCCCAATTGTATTAGCCTTTTGTTAAGGTTAAAGGCCCATTTAATACTTTATTAAAAAAAAATCTCAAAATACAATTGTGGTTTTATACAATTAACGTGTATCTCTTGCCATAAAATTTTCAATTTAAGCTTTTATTTACTTATGCTATGGATGTGTAGTAAATGACTAAATTTTAGGATTAAAAAAACTACATTTTAGGATTAGACAAAAAATTAAACTGTCATACATAAAATTTGAAAAACAGAACATCAACAACACCAAAAAAAAAAGAAAAAAAAAAAAGGTGGATGGGTAGTTACTAAATTTTAGGATCTTTTTAGGAGCATTTCCTTTAACAAAAATCTTATTAATTTACTACTCCATAGAAAATGTTATGTACCTTATAAAATACTAGCCTCCGAGCATGTGCGTGAGACTTTTCTATTTTTTGGGTAAGGGTTAATTTAGAACATTTATTATAATTTGGGATTACTACATTTTCCAATCACACAAAAAAAAAAAAAAAAAAAAAAAAAAAAAAAAAAACTAGGAGTGTGATGAGTATTATGCGTTAACAGTTAAAATAATTTTTCATCACACCCCTAGGGTTTTTTTTTTGTGATTAGAAAATGTAGTAATCCTAAATTATAATAAATGCTCTAAATTAACTTTTATCTTGAAAATAGAAAAGCCTCTGAGCACACACGTGAGCGCGTGCTCATAGGCTGGTTATTTAATAAGCATTTGAGCCCAAGATGCATTTGAGTTCACAATATTTGCGTGAATGGAATCCTTAAAATAGGCTATATAAAATTGCAGAAGGGATTCTCTTTTTTGTTTAAGAGATGGTTGACATATTAGCTGCAATAAGAAGCTAGGAAAAAAAGTTTTTTTTTTTTTTTTTTTTTTTGGTTGGAGTTAAGGAAAAAAAATTTAATCTTGACAAAAAGTCACTTGAGGGAGAGTTACAGAGTTTACCAAAGTTAACTTTTGGTGAAACATGGACGTTATCTAGGGGTGTTTATCAAATTGCAAAAATCGCATTAAAATCGCTTACAAAATAGTATAATTGTACCATATCGCAAGTAATAGTGCATCACACCGCATGGTGCAGTGTGGTTTGTGATTTTATAATAAGAAAACCGCACAAGTCGCACTGCACCCTCTCTATATATTAATATATTTATTTATTTTTAATATTAAATATATTATTAATAGATTAATAACTCTAGTTTAAAAAAACAAAATTTGATAATCTTAGCAAGTGTTGACTAGGAAAGCTAGCCCAAAATAAAGAAAAACTAACTCAATAGTTTAAAACTTGACCCAAAATAAAGGCACAAATTAGTTTTGGGTTAGGTAGAAAAAGCCCAAAATTTGAAAAATATACCGTCTTCAAACAGTTCAAACCGCATCTTATACATTACACTGCACATGTGACTGTAAAAATGAAATGCGATGCAATTATAGTTTTGGCTAAACTTTAAACTGTACCGCATTGCACATGTGACAGCAAAAATGAGGAGCAGTGCAGTTATAATTTTGCCTAAATCACACCACAAAATGCGGTGCTAAAAATGGCACAAAATCGTACTGCACCGCATCGCGAATACCCCTAACATTATCTAAGGCTGCCCCTATTTGGAATCTTCAATTTTGATGCCTAAAATACTCTTAAATTTACCAATTTGTAAAGCCTTAAATTGTAGAGTTAGACATGTAAAATTAATATTTTAAAAACTCTTAAATTTTAGATAAATTTGAAAAAACCATTGCCTAGAAATGGGAACACTCCCACTAAGCCACTTATTCTAAACAACCGTACCCTTTTTTTGTTCTTTAAAAGAAAATAAGAAAAACAAGTTAAATAACGTACGTTTCTAATAATTTATTTAAATATAAAAATAAAAACACTCACATTCAACCCAAAAAAAAAAAAAAAAAATCATCTAAATAGATATACACATTTGATTTCCACTCTCCCACGTTTAACTCCTATAAAACTCATACAATTTAAACTACTCTTAAATTCAAGTTTCACTTTTTTGTTGGTTTTTAAATTCTATCTAAATTTTAAATTAATTCAGTCAACAATTTTAAAATTTTTTTTTTTAACAATTTGTTTAGCATAGGATTCTAAGAGCATTAGCATTGGAAAATTCCAATGTTATTCTATTTTACCATTCTAACACACTACTTTATCAATATACCATACCATTTTACAATACCTCCACGTCCCAAAACTCAATTTTTATTAAAATATTATTTTTTAACCCATTCTTTATTATTTCTTCCCAACCGTTCAGTCTCATTTTCCTGGGCTTTTCAACAGCCATTTTTATTTCTCTCTCCCAGCACCGGTTCAACACACAACACACACCCATTATACACCGATCAACCTATCCAAACCCATCACCACACCCACACACACAAACACAAACATCAAACCAGCAACAAAGCCACACACAAACACAACCCAGCAACAAAGCCAAGCCATACACACAAACACAAACCCATTCAAAAACCGGGCCACCGATCAAAAACCCAGGCCAGGCCACTGATCAACCAATCCACCCCGCCGATTTGAAACCCAGGCCACCGATCAAAAACCGGAGCAAACCCATTCAAAAAAAATCATCATCGGAGCAAACCCATTCAAACCCATTCAAAAAACATCATCACCAGAGCCACCGGAGCAAACCCATTCAAAAAAATCATCACCGGAGCAAACCCATTCAAAAAAAATCATCACCGGAGCAAACCCATTCAAAAAAATCATCACCGGAGCAAACTCATTCAAAAAACATCATCACCGGAGCCACGGAGCAAACCCATTCAATAAAATCATTACCGGAGCCATCAGAGCAAATCCATTCAAAAAAATGAGAGAGATGAGAGAGCAGAGACGAGAGAGAAGATGGAGAGCAGAGATGAGAGAGCAAACCCATTCAAAAAACATCATCACCGGAGCCACCGGAGCAAACCCATTCAAAAAAAACATCACTGGAGCCATCGGACCAAATCCATTCAAAAAAATGAGAGAGCAGATCAAGAGCAGAAACGAGAGAGAAAATGGAGAGCAGAGATGAGAGAGAGAGAGAAGAGCACAGACAAAATGAGAGAGATGAGAGACAGAGGAGAGAGAGTAGAGATAAAATATATATTTTTTTTTTTTACAATACTGCTACAGTGCAATTCTATCTTTAGAATTGCACTGTAGCAAGTATTGCAAAAAATTTACAATACTTGTCTTTACAATTTTCTGATGTAGATGATTTTAAGGTTGCAAATGCTAAATTTTCCTTAGATATGGCATTAGCATTTTTCAATACTAATGCTCTAATAGCCCACTGCCAACTAACCAAAACCTCTCTAAACTCTAATTATGATTTTTCTTTTTTCTAAAAAAAAAACCCACGTTTTTTATGCAGTTCTTTAGTATAGGATTCTAATAGCCCACTGTGCACAACTTCTCCTAAACTCACTATCTATAATTTATACTAGTCTTTCAGCACCTAATTTATACTAGTCTTTCAGCGCATGCTCTAAGACTCTTAAATAAAAATTCTTAAGAGTGTGATAAGTGTTATGCGTGTGTATCTATACTACTATTTAAGGAATTTTGCGGTTTGAACTGGATTTTTTTTTTTGTTCCAAAATACCCCTATATCCTAAGTTTAAGTAAATGCAAAACTTTAGGATAACACTGTAAAAATATATCTCTAACTCTCACCTAAAACATTTCATTCAAAATATGATCACTTTCTCATTAATCCACTTCTTCCAAGTAATTATACATTTACTATTTAAAAAAATAGAAAAAAAAAAGTTATTAAAAGAGCTTCTTAGCATGCGATCTCAACTAAGCGCATAATCAGAGGTTAGTCTCAACTAATATTGATAAAACCCAAGTTAAAATTTTTCTCAAAAAAAAAGAAAAGAAAAGAAAAAGCTAAAAAAAAAAAAGTAAGATGTCATTTTATAATTATTAGTACATAGAGTGGAAAACAGCTCATAGGGCAGAAATAGGGAACGAATAAAAGATATGAGTTTAAAAAAAGAAAAAAAAAAAAAAAAAAAGGAAAATCTCATGTTATTTCAATTTTACCGTTACCATTAAATCTTGTTCAGGAGCATTCACATATTTTAGCACCAAAAGTACTAAAAATAAACACAACATCAAAATTGTCAAGAGTCAAATTTTTTGTAACACTTTACTAACTTGCACCAAAAAGATATTATTTAAATGAAAGTTAAAGAGATAGGCTAAGGTGAGTTTGCTTCTGCTTTTTTTAAGTTGGATTTTAAGGTGAGTTTGCTTCTGTTTTTTTTAGTAGGAATTTTTGAAAAAGTTGAGTTTTCAAAAAATCAAATAGTTTTTGTTAGTTGGATAATAAACAAAAATAGTTTTTGTTAGTTGCAAAAAAAGAGTATTATTTTAGTATTATTTGTTACTTTTTTTTTTAGTTAATATTATTATTTTATTATTTGTTACTTGAATAAAACAAATTAAAGCTGTCCATTAACCTCTACAAAGCCGCTTTTTCCGCCTTTAATAAACAACTTTACTCCACTGGGTGACTCGGTAAAGTAGAGGCCTAGAGGGTGACTCAGTAACTGAGTCAGGAAATTATTATTGAGAGGGTTATATATAAATTTTTTTATATAAAATATAAAATAATATTGTAATTTGTTGACATATATATCTATGATAATGTTATTAATTTTATTTTGGATCTGATTTTGATTTGTCCAGTAAAATAAAATATTTTGACACTGATTATTATATTTATATATATAACCTAAAAGTATCTATTCAAAAAAAGGGATATAGATATAAAATAATAAATTTAATATAATCATATAAAATAATGATTTTAATTTTCACAATTCATCCATTTTCTTTAACCGACCCCACGACTGCCGTATCTTTTGATTCATTTCTTTATTTTTCTTTCTTCTATCTCACGTGTCTTGTTCTTCTCTTCCTCAATTTTCATCTTTTTTTTTTTTTTTTTTTTGATGAGAATTTTCATCTTTCTCTTTAAGTCCCATCTATCACCAAATCCGAATATTCCCACATCTCAAACCTCATCACAACCGTATATTCAAAACCTCATCACAACCAAATTCCACCATTACCATGTAAATGAGTAATATTGTTCAGCTAGTTGGATATAGGGCCTGAACAGTGATACAATTGATGTAATTGTTTAAGCCCCTCAAATAAAAAAAACCTTCATTTGAAAAAAAAAATATATCTATACATATATATGTAATATTTATCTATATATTTTAATTAAAAAAAATATTTTAGTCCTTTTATTAATCAGTAAAATGCATTAAAAAACTCCATTATATCTTAAAATGCAAAAGATTAAATAAGGAAAAAACAAAAATAATCAAACTTTGGCTAACAAAATTAAATTTCAAAAAACAAATTCATTAACTCATTCTTAATATATCTAGACAATTTTATTAATAATATAACATAATTATCTTAAAATCTACTAAAATAGAGGTTATAAATTTGTAAATCAAACTCATCTTTCTATCTTTCTGCCTTTGTATCTATATCCTTTCCCTTTTTTTCTTTTGGCTTGATTCCTGATCATTTCCTATAAACTCAGCCATTCATTTTAAGTTATATTTTTTAATCTACTTGATTGATAGGACAACGACAACACGCTGAGTCTTGATGAGACTTTTGGCTAAATATTGCAAAAAATGGAGTTTATTGTTGTTACATGAAAAATAAGGAGAGAGATTGAATTTCGGCAATACCGTTGCCGAAATTGTAAGAAAAAGTATGAGAGAGAATAAAGTTGAGTGATGTGATTGGAGGAGAGAAAAAATGAATTTCGGTAATAGTATTACTGAAATTCATTCCATTGCCCAAGCACTGTAACCACTTAGTAATCACCTACCATTTAGAATTTGTTGTAAAAATGACTTACATATATCATTTCTCAAAAAAAAAAAGTGGTCATTGATTTGTGGCAATAGCATTACCGAAATAGGAGAGAGAAAATATTTGTTGCAATTGGTTTGTGGAAATGGCATTGTCGAAATAGTGGGGAAAAAAAATTTGTGGGAATGAATTTATAGTAATGGCATTATCAAAATAAGAGGGAAAAAAAAAATTGTTGAAGAAGAAAAGATTTACATTTTGAACTGTATGTGTCTATGGTAGGGTATGTTTTGAATGCTTAATGACGTATGATCTCACTATTATTTCGGCAATACAATTGCCAAAAATTAAACTTTTTTTTTTCCCACTATTTCAGTAATGTCATTGCCACAAATCAAGTGCAACAATTTTTTTTCCTAACTATTTCGGCAATGTCAATACCACAAATCAATGGCCACTTTATTTTTTTTTTTAGAAATGATATATGCACACCATTTTTACAACATTTTTATAACAAATCTTAAATGATAGGTTGTTACTAGTTGTTATTGTTGAATTAAAAAAGTAATATCAGTGTTAAATTCAAATTTAAACTAATAACAACTAATCACTTGTGATTTGTTGTGAAAATATTGTAAAAATATTGTAAACGTAACACTATTTTTTTTTTAATTCCTCCATAGATTTCGACAACCACAAATTTTTTCTTTTTCCTTCCATTTTTGGCAACTTGGTTGCCACAATTCATATTTTCTCTCTTCTCAATTCCTTACAATTTCAGCAACTTGGTTGCCACAATTGGTAAATCTCATTCTGGCACTCCCACTAGAGCACTTCACAGGCAATGCTTGGGCAGTGGAATGAATTTCGGTAATACCATTACTGAAATTCATTTTTTCTCCCTCCCAATTGCATCACTCAACTTTCTTCTCTCTCGTACTTTTTTTTTAAAAATTTTGGGAAATTCAGTCTCTCTCCTCATTTTACTAAATAACTTTGAATAGTACCTATAACAATAATAAACTACGTTTTTTGCAATATTTAAGGAGTGTTTGGTTTAGCAATTTTCATAACTCATAATTCAAAAATGGTGGGACCTATAGCAAAAAGGTTGTTTGGGAAGTCCATAACTTTGTTTTCATCACTGTGTTTTTATCACTTAATTCTTTGATTTTTGAATTATGAGTTATGGAAACTAAAAACACATTTTGGCTGTTTTCAGTTTCCATAACTCATAATTCAATGGCAATATTCTAATTAAACACATATAGAGGAACTACAAATAGTACTCAACCGCACCTTTTGATTTTTTTTTCCCTTTCTTCTCTTGGGTTAGCTGTTCGATTTTTTTTTTTTTTTCTTCTCTTGGGTTGGCTGTTCGGTTCTTTTTTCTCCTGGATTTCTTCTTCTTCTTTTTTTCTTCTTCTTTCACTGGTTTGATCTGTTCTGGGTTTTTTTTTTCCTTCTTCTTCTTTCACTGGTTCGATCTTCATGTTCTGGGTGTTTTTTTTTTTACTAGGTACGGTAAGTTTGGGTACTGAAGAAAAAAAAAAAAGAAAAAGTGTTATCGGGTGACAGGTATGGAGCTCACAAATAGTGTGAAAAATATTAAATGATGAAAAATGAGTGATGGTACCAAATAAACATAGTATTTTAAAGTGATGAGTCATAAAAACTGACTGACAAAAAAAATAAAAACCAAACAGAGCCTTAACCGAAGGACTCGAGTCTTGATTCTTCATCTTTTTCTATGAGCTGTCATTCATAAATTTTAAGTTATATTTTTTAATCTACTTAATTGAGAGGACAAGAGGACAACACGCTGAGTCTTGATTTTTGAACTTTTCCCAAAAGCTTAGCCATTCATTTTAAGTTATATTTTTTAAACCACTTGATTGATTGAGAGGACAAGGACAACACGCTGAGACAGCCTGCTCAGAATCCACAGATGCGACTGCACAGTGATAATGCACACTGCACAAAGCTTGATACTCGATAAAGTGACAGGACTTAGCACTGCATAAACACAGTGCAGTTATTGAGGATATAATATTTTATAATCTAAAAAAAGTGGAAAACAATTTTAGGCTCCAACTAACACAGTTACAAACTCTCTAATCTACCCACACGGGTCACACCCAATGTATACCCACTCAAATTAATATATTTTTTTTAACAAGTTTTTATTTTATCAATTATTATTAGTTATTATACAAATTAGTAATTTAATGTATATTTTATTTTTATGCAAGCCTTTTATTTTATCAATTATTATTAACTATTATCTATACTATTATTTAAGGGGTTTTTCCTGTTTGGATTTCTCATTTTCTTGGTTCAAAAATGTCCTTACACCCCTATGTTTAAGTAGAGACAAAATTAAAGGATAATCTGGTAAAAATACAACTCTAACTCCCACTAAAACATTGCCTAAAAAATAGGGTCACTTTCCTGTTAATTTTTATTTTTTGAAAATTCTCCTACTAATTTTTAAATCGTTTTATCCACTTATAAATTAGATCCTCAAAATAAAAATTATATATATTTGATAAAAACACATCGTTTTTATTTTTTTACAAAATACTGAATAGAACCACTAAAATAAAATTTTAAAAAAAGTCTCATTGCACGCGCGAAGCGCGTGTGATGAGGCTAGTACCAATTAATAATTTAATGTATATTTTATCAAATTATTTATATTTTAGTAATACTAATTTATTAAATTACGTAATAAAAAAAGATTTTATATAAAAATAAAAGCAATCAATGCACTTTGTGACCTATACAGACTCCAAAGCGACTGTACCTAAAAAACGTTACCCACAATGATAATTTCTCCTTGTTTCCTTGTCCAGCGGCGAATTGACCTAAAAAGCAAGTCCACGTGATTCCTTCCAGGGTTTCTACTTCTTCTTTTTTTTCTTCTTCTTTCACTGGTTAGATCCGTTCTGGGTTTTTTTTTTTTTTTCTTCTTTTTCTTTCACCGGTTCGTTCTTCATGTTTTGAGTGTTTTTTTTTTTCGCTGGGTTCGATGAGTTTAGGTATCGAAGAAAAAAAAGAAAAAAAACTACACCGGATAACAGGTATGGGATCTCCACAAATAGTATAAAAAATATTGAGTGATAAAAAATGAGTCATGATATCAAACAAATATGATATTTTAAAATGATAAATGATGAGTGACAAAAATTAACTAACAAAAATTAACTGACAAAAAAAATAAAAACCAAACAAAGCCTTAACCAAAGGACTCGAGTCTTGATTCTTCATCTCCTTCTATGAGCTGTCATTCATACATTTTAGGTTATATTTTTTAATCTAACAAGGACAATACGCTGAGCCTTGATTCTTGAATTTTTTTTAAAAGTTTAAGGTTCATTTAATAAATGTGTTTAAAAATTAAAAAATATTATTTAAAAATATATGTATGGATAGAAAAATTTGTCGAAATATGTAAAATACTATTTAAAAATTAAAAATAATGGTTCAAAAACACAAATCAAACGCCCCTTAATCATTCATTTTAAGTTATATTTTTTAATCTACTTGATTGAGAGGACAAGGACAACACGCTGAGACAATCTGCTCAGACTCCACAGATGCCACTACACAAAGCTTCATACTTGATAAAATGACAGGACATAGCACTGCATAAGCACAGTGCAGTTATTGATGATATAATATTTTATAATCTAAAAAAAGTGGAAAACAATTTTAGGCTCCCACTAACACAGTTACAAACTCCCTAATCCACCCACACGGGCCACACCCAATGTATACTCACTCAAATTAATATATTTTTTTGGCAAGTTTTTACTTTATCAATTATTACTAGCTATTATAAAAATTAATAATTTAATATATATTTTATTTTTATTCAAATTTTTTACTTTATCAATAACTATAAGGATTGGTTTTAACTTGAACCCAAAATAAGAATGGACTCAGGTTCAAAAAGCTCAAACAATAAATTTGTAGAGAGTGAAAAAAAAACTAGTCTGAATTTAGGAAAAAAATATTGGAAGATAGTATTAAACGGAAAGAGTTGCACATACACCAATACAAAAAGTATCATCGGACATGCCCTAGTAATATGATCGAGAGTACTGAATTCTTCCCTTTTATTGTTGTATTTCTTCAACCTTTTACTCTCTCTCTCTCTTTCTTTTTTCCAGTATTTTTTCTTTGTATCCTCCTTTTTCTTTTGATCTCTTTTTGTGTTATATACCATGATTTTTCCACCAACTTCTCCACCCATGTGTGAGTCAGGTGTTCAGAGTTTCTCTGTCATCTTTCGCCCCTCCTTGAACCTTCTACTCTTAGCTGTAAGGCTGCTGGTTCACTGTTCAGGCATCACTTCCACATTAATGCGGCCAGAGAGTTAGCTAGGCAGCATTTAATGCGGAGGTAGCAGTACCTCCAGATATTTGTTATCCCTTATCATTATCCTTTACTTGGTATTTCCCCACCCTCTTTGTTGCAAAGTCTTTCAGATATGTTATATTAAGGGACTGAGAAGGCTACTGGCCACCTTGGACAGGGGTTCCGAGGAGGTCATTATCCTCGGACACGGTTAAGGTCTACATTGGTACTCTTTACCTCTTCCTAGAGTATAGCTTTCATTTCTTCCTTTGCTGGTCGTCCTCGGATACCCTTTTATCCTCGGACTGGGTATTGGGCCATAGGCCCAGCCCTGTCCAATACAAGTAGTATCTAAGGGATCAATTGGCCCCCACAATAGCCCCTCAAAATCTTGCTTTTCGGCTCCTCGGGAGAAAAGAAGGATTTTGATATCTTCGTCTGATCTCCCCTATGGCTTTGTATTGTTAGGTCGAATCATAACAATACGTGTCTACCCTATTGAACTCACCCCTGACGCTTCAGTGCCTTCATTTAATTTTGGCAACTCTTTTGTCTCCCACTTTCAACGATTGGATGAGAATCCAACGGCGGATAAACTGTCTGGGAATTTGAGCGGGCGAATTCCCGCTCATAATTTCCGCATCACTATAAATAATATTTCAAATCAGTTTCTTTTCACTTTGAACGATTGCGCTATTCTAGAGCCCGTATTCTGAACCTAATATTTCCTTCCTTTCTCTCACTCCTCTGCGTGTTTACAAATACTAAAATCTTGTCCGAGGACCATTTCACACACCTGTAAGTCTTCCTGAACTACTTTCAATTTTTATTCCTTTCTTTTTGCGAAATTTCCCTTATAGAACTTCTTAGAAAATGGGTAGGTTTAAGGAATTAGTAGACACCGAGGAGGGGATGAGGAATTTTAGGTCTAACTACAACATCCCCCCACATGTGGGCGTTAGATACGCGGCGTAGGGTGAGTGGTTTGACGAGAGGAAAATGAATGAGGTGGTCATCCCTATGATTGCTTTCATAGAAGGAGGTATGACCATTCCTATGGGTACCCTTACTACGAATTACCTTAGGTACTTTAGGCTGTCTCCTACACAATATGCACCGAATATGTTTAGGGTGTTATGGAGTATAGAAGCCTTGAATGAGAGGATGAACCTAAACCTCACACACCATGATATAAATTGGATTTACAACCTATAACATCTGAAGGGGCAGGGATATTATTTAAAATTCAAGCACTCCGAGGTTAGGTTGATCTAGTGCCTCCCTGTATCTAACAAGGGACTAAAGGAGGATTTTTTAATCTTCTTTGGGTGATGGCACGATGGCTTACCTTGCCCAGTGAAAGAGGGTGAACCAGGTGGGAAACTAATTGTTAGTTCTAACATTTAACTTTACATAATTTTTGTATTCACATTGCTGTTTGCCATTACTGAAATGAGTCCTCCTTGCTTTTATTTACATTGCAGATCCCAGAGCTACTACGCCTTCACTCCGCTTAGTTAACAAAGCGAGCTTGGACAGGGTTCTTCAAGCCGAGATCTACGTCAACGAGTCAGACGGTCAGCTAAGGGCGGCGCACCTCATCCTCGGCTATAATCCAATATCCCGTGCATTCCAAGCACCGTCGTGCGTGATAAAGGCTAAGGATCCTCGGCTTCACAGGATTAGTGTTGCCTACGAAGGATTTGTTGTCCCCCAAGACATTCCTCTTCCCAGATACTCCCCACTCACAGAACCACTGCCCGTTGCCAGCTTTGCAGCAGCAGCAACATCTTCCTCCCCCCCCTCCCATTTTCCAAATAGAGGAGGAAGAAGAAGTCGAACAAGAGGAAGAGGGTTTTGTGGACCTCACCTTACCCACTGACGACTACGAAGTTTTTAATCAATCCTCTCCATCACTAGACGTGCCCGAAAACATGGGTATTCAGAGGAAACCCCAACGCAGCCTCCAAAAGTTGCTGGAGAGCCAGCCAGGAAGGGGGGAAGCTGGGAAGTCTGCTTAACCCAAACTTCCTCCTCCCCCACCCAAATCTCCCCCCCGTGCTCTTCAGCCACCTCCACCTTCCAGGACTGAACAAGCTGACCCTAAGAGGAGAAGGGAACCGAAGGGCAAGGAGGTAATGGAGCCTGGAAGATCCCGTTCTTCCATTAAAGAGGAGGCCCACAGGCTAGCTAAGCAATAGAGAATCAGTCAGGTCCCCAGCCGAGGATCAAAAAGGGGCGATGTCCAAATGCTCGAGCCCCAAGTGTGGCTCTCAGCCCCAATGCTTGGTGGTGAGCCCCTGACTGATGATGCATCAATCATAGACTATAACGGGGGCATAGGTTACCACGTTGCTTCAGTGCTGGAGGAAACCCTTTTACTCCCCAAGGACATGGTGGAGCTACGAGGACTAAGGAGGAACGAAGTCTTCCTTCAAACCAAACGGTTTTTGGGCATGGTATGTATTTTTCTTCTCACAGTTTCTTTCTTTCTTTTTATTTAGTATAACGCTCGTCTCAAAAGAATTTTTTGTTTTTTTTTTTTTGTTTTATAAGGCCATTCAAAACACTTTTAGAATGGAGGAGATGTACCACTCCGTCGCACAGCAGCTGGACGATGAAAGAAAACGAAGGAGTACTGCTGTGCAGACATTAACCATTGCTGAAAACAGCAATGCTGACCTCAGACAGAAGTTAAAGGTCGAGGAACAGGCCAAGAAAAGCGTAGAGGCTGCTTTGAAGGGTGTTGAGACGCAGGTCGAGAGCCAAAGGAAGTTAACAAACGAGGCCAAGGAACAATTGGCTGCGTCCCAGGAGCAAGTGGTAGCTTTGAAGCAGCAGCTGGAGGAGGCCAAAAAACTTAGAGAACAGGCTGAAAGAGCAAGGTTACAGGCTGAGGAGAACAAGGCTAAAGCCGAGAGAGAGAGAGAGACGAGGCTGAGCAGCATGGCTACGACGTCGGCGTAGCTGAGATCGAAGATGCTCTTCGAGTAGAGGTCCCTACGGTGTGCCGGGCTTACTACACTCAGACCTGGGAAGAAGCTCTCAATCAGGCTGGGGTTGAAGCTTCCTCTGAGCTGAGGAAACCTGAAAGAATCATCTTTCCTCCAGCTTTGCAGATCCCAAAGCAGACTGAGATAGCCCCTCTTACGCCCCATTCGGTTAAAGAAGCCCCATCTCAGCATACTCCTACCGCTGGTCAGCCAGAACAGGGTAAAGAAAAGGAGACCCAGAAGGGACCCTCCTCGGATAAAGTGACTGAGGCCCCTCAACCAGGGACAGCTTCTCAGGACTTTGAGAAGCAGTTAGCTTTAGTCACTTTACCTGCGCAGGAATCTCTTAAGGGTAAAGAGAAAGAGATCCCCCTTGAGGTGGCTGACCAGGCTCCCAAGCCCAAGCTTCAGCAGATCAAGTTGAAACCTTAAGTTTTGTATTAGTTTTTTTTATGATATTTATAATGGTTGTGACTTTGTTATTATTATTTTCTTTTATTTATTTATTTATTTTTTTTTGTATTGAAGGACAAATTTTCATAATACATGAGACATTATTCTTTGTTCCTAATTGTATTTGTCAGTAATATTGTTTTACTTAAAGGTATGGTTTTCATTTTATCTCATTTCTTATCCTTTCCTCCATATAGGCCATTAAAGAGTAAAGTACATTGATAAAACATATCATCAAACCTCGTTAAAAAGTATATTTCTTTCTTTTTTGGCCAAGCTCTTCAATAAGTCTTACAATATCCAGGTAATATCTCAACACTTACATAATGAGCAAAATGTCAATATATTGAAATACACTGACCTTTAATTGACAATCATGAGACTGACCTACGACTTATAAAATAAGCCAACACTTGGCTTAAAAACTAACATTTTCCATTAAGGATCACGTTCTAAAGGCTTTGATACAACTTATATTTTATTGAATGTATCCCTTGAGATGGCAAGAATAACTATTTTTACAATGATTATGGTTTGAGGACGTGATACAAAGGATTTTTCCCTTTTATATTCCAAGGAAAGTTCTGGAACACTCATTCTCAACAAGCATAGGGTATGTAAACCCAGTACAAATCAGCCTCTGTTTAATACTTCAAAGATGCCATAGGATATTAATTTCCACTATATTTGTGGTCCGAGGACCTGATATAACTTAGTTTCTGTTTAATATTTCAACAGATGTCATAGGATATTAATTTCCACTAAGTTTGTGGTCCGAAGACCTGACATAACTTAGCTTCTGTTTAATATATCAACAGATGTCATAGGATATTAATTTCCACTAAGTTTGTGGTCCGAGGACCTGACATAACTTAGTTTCTGTTTAATATTTCAACAGATGTCATATGATATTAATTTCCACTAAGTTTGTGGTCCGAGGACCTGACATAACTTAGTTTCTGTTTAATATTTCAACAGATGTCATATCATTCTCAACACACAATTAAGATGAATGGGAGCAAAAAACATAGTATAACATTTCTTACCAATAGTAATACATTTTCAGGTTATTTACATTCCAAGGATGAAGTACAGCTCTTTCATCTAAATTTTCTAAGTAATACGCACCTACTCCTGCCACCGACGTAATGCGATATGGTCCTTCCCAGTTAGGCCCCAACTTTCCCCAAGCAGAGTTTTTAGTGTTTCCAACAACTTTCCTTAACACCAAGTCTCCTGGGGCCAACGGCCTTAGCTTCACACTCATATCGTAGCCTTACTTCAGCTTGTGTTGATAATAGGCCAACTGCACCCTAGCGTTTTCACGTCATTCTTCAATTAGATCCAAATTCCTTTTCAACAATTCGTTGTTTCCATCCGAGGTGAATGCGTTAGACCTCATAGTGGGGAAACCGTTCTCCAGAGGGATTACAGTTTCAGCCCCATATGTCATTGAGAAGGGGGTCTTTCCAATGGACTTCCGAGGTGTTGTCCTGTATGTCCAAAGAACGTGTGGTAACTCTTCAACTCATCTTCCTTTTGGCATCATCTAACATCTTTTTAAGTCCGTTCACGATGACCTTATTAACAGCCTCAGCTTGTCCATTTCCTTGCGGATAGGCTGGAGTGGAATATCTGTTCTTTATTCCCAGATCAGAACAGTACTTCCTAAAAGCCTTGCTGTCAAATTGAAGATCGTTATCTGAGATGAGGACGTTAGGAACCTCAAATCGTGTAACAATGCTCTTCCAGATGAACCTTTTAACATCCACATCCCTGATATTGGCTAAAGGCTCAGTTTCGACCCACTTAGTGAAATAATCTGTGCAGATCAGGAGGTATTTTTTATTTCCCACTGCCTTGGGGAAAGGTCCCACAATATCTAGACCCCACTGAGTAAAAGGCCACGGACTTGAAAGAGGGTTGAGTACCCCTCCAGGCTGGTGAATATTGGGTGCAAACCTCTGGCACTGATCGCATTTCTTGACATATTCCTGCGCCTCTTTGTGCATGTTTAGCCACCAATATCCTTGGGTAAGAGCCCTATGAGACAGTGATCTTCCTCCTGTATGACTTCCACAAACCCCCTCATGCAATTCCTCTAGAAGTGATTCTGACGCCTCTGGGTGCACACACAGCAAATAAGGTCTAAAGAAAGAGCGCTTGTATAATTTTCTATCCTCGGAGAGCCAGAACCGAGGAGCTTTCCTTCGTACTTTATCAGTTTCAAACTTTTCTTCAGGCAGTACATCATTTTCCAGGAATAATGATATAGAATCCATCCAGCTCGGACCCAGTGTGATCTGATGGATCCGAGGAGCACCATGGTGTACCGAAGTTTGTGTATATAAGTCTTCCACTAATACTACCCGAGGCAAATCCTGAGCCGAGGACGTGGCAAGGGTGGCCAACGAATCCGCATGTGTGTTCCCACTTCTAAGAACATGAGACAAGTCAAAAACCTCAACCTTTTCTTGTATACTCCTGACTTGACCTAAGTATTCCTGCATTCTTGAATCTCGTGCCTCTAGGTCACCTCTTACTTGTCCTACAACTAGTTTTGAGTCTGGAAAGACCCTTACTGCCTTTCCCCCCATTTTCTGAACCATCATCATCCCCTTTAGCAAAGTTTCGTACTCTGCTTCATTATTCGTAGCTGAGAAATTTAGTCTTAAGGATTTCTCAATAGTAATCTTCTCAGGTGACACCAAAACTAGCCCCACTCTTGATCCCCGTTGATTAGCTACTCCGTCAGCATACAATTCCCAAGGCGGTAGGCCTTGAATAGAGGTCACACCGACCAACCTTTCACCCAGTGTTTCACTTCCCATTTCCACCTCTTTAGGACATTCAGCAAATTCGGCCACCAGATCAGCGAGCACTTGCCCCTTTATAGAAGTACAAGGCATGTACTTTATATCAAAAGTCCCTAAAATCGTACCCCACTTGGTTACTCTCCCTGTATAATCAGCGCTCCTAAGCACTGACTTGAGGAGGAGTTGAGTTAGCACGACCACAGTATGCGCTTGGAAGTAATGGAGAAGCTTCCTTGTAGCATGGACCACAGCCAATATCGCCTTTTCTAGTGGCAAATAGCGCACCTCGGCCTCGTTAAGTGACTTGCTCACATAATAAACTGGCTGTTGTATACCATTATCCACTCGTATGAGCACAAGCCTTATGGCATGTAGAGCAATGGTGATGTAGGCAAAGAGAACTTCGTCTACCACTGGGCTAGACATTATGGGTGGATGAGATAGATAGCGTTTAAGCTCTTGGAATGCTATGACACATTCCTTGGACCATTGAAACTCTTTCCATTTATGTAATAGAAGAAAGAAAGGTCTACATCTTTCTGCTGACCTAGATATAAACCGATTCAAAGCAGCCATCATTCCAATGAGCTTCTACACCTCCTTTAGATTCCGAGGTGGTTGCAAGCTATTAATTGCTCTAATCTGGTCTGGGTTTACCTCAATTCCCCTATGAGTCACCATGTATCCTAGGAACTTCCCTGACTCCACTCCAAAAGAGCATTTAAACGCAACTTGTGCCTCCTCAGGATTTCAAAAATGTTCGAAAGATCTGCTAAGTGCTCGGACACCAACTTGCTCTTCACAACCATATCATCAATATAGACCTCAACATTTTTTCCTAACTGCGGTTCAAACATTTTTGTCATCATCTGTTGATAGGTTGATCCTGCATTTTTCAAGCCAAAAGGCATTACTTTGTAGTGGTAGTTCCCCACAGGAGTGACAAAAGCTGTCTTTTCCTGATCATCCGTTGCCAATAGTATCTGGTGGTAACCTTGAAAGGCGTCCAAAAAACTCATTTGATGATGGCCTACTGTTGCATCTATCAACTGGTCGATTCTAGGCATTGGGAATGGGTCTTTAGGACAAGCCTTGTTAAGATCTGTAAAGTCTACACACACACGCCATTTTCCTGTCTTCTTATTGATTACCACGGTATTTGCTAACCATTGAGGGTAAAATACTTCTTTAATAGCCCTTGCCTGTTTAAGTTTAATCACTTCACTCTTGACTGCCTCTACATGTTCATTAGAAGGACGCCGAGGTGGCTGCCTTTTTGGAGTGACTGAGGGGTTCACATTCAAATGATGACAAATGAATTTCGGATCTAAACCAGGGGCTTCATAAGTATCCCACGCAAACACATCTACGTTTCTTCTCAAAAGCTCAACTAATTCTTCTTTTTCATCTAGGGGGAGTTGGGCCCCCACCTAAAAGAATCTCTCAGGGTCATTTCCAACGATCACCTTATCCAGGTCTTCACATCTAACCTCGTCGGCTGGCCCATTGAGCAGAGACGCTGGGATCTCTAACTGCTATAAATTATTTTCCTCAGTGGCCAAAATGTCATTCTCTGGCTTGTGCTGAATTGCCGCAATTAAACACTGCCTAGCCATAGATTGGCTTCCCACTATCTCCAACACTTGACCTCCAAAAGGGTACTTCACCTTCTGATGAAGAGTGGATGAAACAGCACCCAAGGAATGTAGCCAAGGCCTGCCCATAATGGCTGTATACGGGGAAAAAGCCTCTACCACAATAAAATCAACTTCGACCACATCAATTTCTGTTTGCACGGGCAATCTAATTTGTCCCTTAGGGACAACCATCTTACCCTCGAAACTCACTAAAGGCGAGCTATAGCCCCTCAAGTCCTCAGATTTTAAACCCAGCCCTTTATAGAGATCAGGATACATAATCTCCGCTGCACTTCCCTGATCAACCATCACTTTCTTTACATCATACCCACCAATTCTGAGGGTAACCACCAGAGCATCATCATGTGGCTGTATGGTTTCCTGTTTGTCCGCATCCAAAAAGCTTAACACTAGAGGAACGTTCATCTTGTTCCTTTTCGGCACTGAATTACACTCATCATCGGGATAACAGGACACTGACATTACCCTGAAAGGGCAAGATCCGGTCTTTCTAGGGGCAGCAAATATAACATTTATGGTGCCAAGAGGAGGCTTCGATGCAGCATTTCCCTAAAATGCTGAACCAGCCTGGCCTCCTCGACCACTGGAATGGTGCAAGAGATGCTTCAACCTCCCTTCTCGGACTAATTGTTCCAAGTGATCCCACAAATTCCTGTAATCCTCGGTAGTATGACCGTGATTTTGATGATAATGGCAGTACAAGTTTTGGTTGCGATTCACTAGATCTCCAGCCATCTTGTTCGGCCATTTAAAGAATGGTTCATTTCTAACATTCTCTAAGATTTTTTGCACTGGCTCCCAAAACACAACGTTGACTGCTTGGGAGTTGTTATGTGCATATTGCCCTGAAAAGTCTCTCCGAGGTCGATTATTCTGCGACCGATCCGACTTTGAATCCCTCATCTCCTGAGGGATCACCTTCGCTTTCCCCTTTCCCTGTATCTGATCCTCCTCAATCCTCCTGTACTTGTCAATCCTATCCATCAGCGAGCGTACACTGGTGACAGGTTTACTAGTGAGTTACTTTCTCAAGTCATGCTCGGCTGGTAGTCCAGCCTTAAATGTGCTAATAGCCACGTCGTCGTAGCTCCCATCATTTTCATTGAACATTTCCCAGTATCTATCTGAGTAAGCCTTTAAAGTTTCCCCCTCACGCATGGACATAGCCAGCAAAGATCTTAAAGGCAATGGGACCCTGCTACATGTGATGAAGCAAGCGCCAAAAGACTGGATCAGTTTCTTAAAAGAATCAATGGAATTTGCCCTTAGGCCATTAAACCATCTCATCGCCAATGGACCTAGGCTCGACGAAAAGATCTTACACATTAAAGCCTCATCCTTAGAATGAACGGCCATTTTTTGATTAAAATGGCTAACGTGCTCCACCGGATCCATCTGACCATTATAAAGGGAAAAGGTCGGCTGATTGAATCGCTGAGGAAGGCTTGCACCCTCAATCCGTCGTGTGAAAGGCGATTTAACGACCTGGCTCAATGCTTCGTTCATGGCCTTGTTCCCAAGGCCCTTATGCGATGTACCTTTTCTCTTATGCCTATAGCTATTGTATTCCTCATCGCCAGAGTAAGTTTCACTGGGTGGAGTTCTGGATCGTTGCCTATACGTGTCATTCTCGGTATCCTCAGAAGAAGACTTAGATCCAAATGATGATCACTTTCACCGTGCACGACGTAACTTCTTCTTCAACTCGTCAATCTCGCGTTGCATGTCCTTTTCACTTTCTGCATGGGACACATGACTTTTCCCACGCGACTGACTCCTATTAGTGTGCATGGTTTGCCCACTTCCCTCACGATCTCCCCTTCGTTGAGGGTTTTCCATTGAGTGATTTTGTAGTGAACCTTCTGATTCCACCTGGTGCAGATTGTCAATACCCTGATGTGGCCCAATCGTCGGTTGATGCGAATCTGATCCTTCCATTTCTAGTACTAAACCAAAATCTCTTTCTGATCAGATCAAACTCCCCACAGACGGCGCCAATTGAAAGGACTGGTTTTGATTTGAACTCAAAATAGGAATGGACTCAGGCCCAAAAAGTCTAAACAATAAATTTGTAGAGAGTGGGAGAAAAAGCTAGTCTGAATTTAGGGAAAAGATATTGGAAGATAGTATTAAACAGAAAAAGTTGCGCATACACCAATACAAAAAGTATCATCGGACATGCCCTAGTAATATGATCGAGAGTACTGAATTCTTCATTTTTACTGTTGTATTTCTTCAACCTTTTGCTCTCTCTCTCTCTTTCTTTTTTCCAGTCTTTTTTCTCTGTATCCTCCTTTTTCTTTTGATCCCTTTTCATGTTATATACCATGATTTTTCCACCAACTTCTCCACCCATGTGTGGGTCAGGTGTTCAGAGTTTCTCTGTCCCCTTTCGCCCCTCCTTGAACCTTCTACTCTTAGCTGTAAGATTGCTGGTTCACTGTTCAGTCATCACTTCCACTTTAATGCGGTCAGAGAGTTATGTGGGTAGCATTTAATACGGAGGTAGCAGTACCTCCAGATATTTGTTATCCCTCATCCTTATCCTTTACTTGGTATTTCCCCACCCTCTTTGTTGCAAAGTCTTTCAGATATGTTATATTAAGGGACTGAGAAGGCTACTGGCCACCTCGGACAGGGGTTCCGAGGAGGTCATTATCCTCGGACACGATTAAGGTCTACATTGGTACTTTTTACCTCTTCCTAGAGTATAGTTTTCATCTCTTCCTTTACTGGTCGTCCTCGGATACCCTTTTATCCTCAGACTGGGTATTGGGCCATAGGCCCAACCCTATCCAATACAAATAGTATCTAAGGGATCAATTGTCCCCCACAATTATTATTAACTATTATACCAATTAATAATTTAATGTATATTTTATCAACTTATTTATATTTTAGTAATACTAATTTATTAAATTACGTAATAAAAAAAAGATTTTAAATCAAAATAAAAGCAATCAATTCACTTTGTGACCTATACATACTCCAAAGGGACTTTGCCTAAAAAACGTTACCCCACAATGATAATTTCTCCTTGTTTCCTTGTCCAGCGGCGAATTGACCTAAAAAGCAAGTCCACGTGATTCCTTCCACACCTTCTTCAATTATTATGCTACATTATTACCTTCACTCTAATTTCTTCCAAAAGATTAGCATTTAGCAAGAAGGGTTGCTTTGTTGTTATCTTCTTAGCTTGATCTGTGTGTTTTCTTTATCATCTAGACTTCTTCTTGTATGTTATCAAGTTACTCGGAGCAACAGCATGTCTAACAGCCAATCAATCTATATATGTATCTAAACTTATCCTCTAATTTCTAAACAGTTGTTGCTAATTTGTAGATTTGGCTTTCTTTTCGAGAGAGAGATAGAGGACTGGTAAGATCTTTGACTGGATTGTGCGTCTGAATTTATTTATTTATTTATGTTTATAAATTTTTTTAAATTAGAAAAAGAAAGATTTTAAGTATTTTAGGAGGAACACTACCGTTTCTTTCTACGGCTATTTATTTGTTTCTTTTAAAGCTAATTATCTTTCTCTTTCACGTGATTATCCTTTTAAAGTGGTAATTTATTATCCCTTTCATACAATACAACTATCTCATATTGGCATCTTTGTTCCTATTCAGCTTTAAAAGACAACCAGGAGCTTGTCGTTCTCTAATTGCATTGCTAACTAGCTATATGTCCTTCGCTTTCAGGTTATTCTACAAAATATCTGATCAAGGTCGTGAATGATAGAGAACTATCATACTCTGAGGCTTTGTCTGTTTGATTTGTTTCTTTATTTGCGTCATATGATCACCAGTGGTTTGTGCTCCCGAAGTGTGATTGTTGCTGAATAGTAGCCGTCGTCTCGGCCAAAGTGCACGTGTTCTCCGCATTTTAAAAGACTCTTCTGTAGCTCACTGATTTGCTTATAGATAGTATAAAGGTACCCCCATTCTCTTGGCTTTTATACTTCTTTCTGAATAATTTTTATCGTCTCGGCCACTTATCCAAGGCCCAAATATGCCTTCGCTCTTTTGCTTTAGGCGGATACCAAGTTTTTGAATGCCATGGATACGGTTGAAATTGGAAAGATTTAGGGCGGTTTAGTATGACATTTTAAGTTACGTTGAAATAATATTACATGTATTTTTACATATTTTTTCACTTATTCGTGTATCTAAAAAAATATAAACAATGTTACTACAAGAACCATACTAAACATGCCATTATTTTCTCCAATTTTATTGTTATATTTCTTATTATTTTACGTAGATTTAATATATTATCACCTAAGGATTTGAAATTTCCATAGGCCAATTTGAGAGAGAAATTTCCATCCTCAGAAAAATCCCATATGTGTAAATCTTCCTGCAATAATCGATGACAAAGTCGTCATTAATAGTGACAATTGTCGTCATAAATAACTCAAGAACCCAAGACGAAATGTCGTCGCTACTAGCTCATTAGTAGTGATGAATTTTTTGTCATTGCTAGTAGATTATTATTAACGACGACATTTTTGTTGTTGCTAATATGTCATTACTAGCGACAATGCTTGTTGTCGTCATAGATAATAATATATTAGTGACCACAAACATGTCATCTCTAAAATTTGCATATTAGCGATGTTATTGTTTGTCATCATTGATAATATGATAAAATATTAGCAATGACAATATCGTCACTAATAACATTTTACATTTTTTTGAATTTTTCTATAAAATTTACATTTTGAATTTTACATGGGTACTTGATGGAAAATAATAAATCACAATCCCACACATCACAATTTTTCAATCACAAATACTCATATAAGCATCATAATTGCTCAATCAATAACTACTAATAAGGGAAAACATACCTAAGTTCAATATCATATACATAATATAAGTTCCAATCTATTCTCTCAAATACTAATCAAATAATAACATATTGCTCATTAAGATATGCTGCCAAGCTAAAACTTGTTGCAATGAAATGTATCTCCCCTCGACATCATATGTAAGATTGTAACCGAAGGCACGCGACATTTTAACCTGAAATAATGAGCATAAACCAATGTGAAGGTCAAATAAAATAGATGACAAAAATACTTACTAAATAGCTTTAACATTCAAGTAAAATTTTAACATTTATATTTTTCAAAAATGCCATAGATGAAAAGATATGAAAGCATTATGTATTTAACAAAACTTAATCTGTATCAAGACTCATTCTCCAAAAGAAATAAGTCCAAATTAACATTCATAACAAAGAACATATCAAAAGATATTAGGCAAAATATGATAGTATGGTTAGTAACATTTTGGTAAAGTAATTTATTCAAAGTCTATACAATGATAAAGATAACTGCATAAAAGATTATACTAACTACAACAAAAGTGGACTATGGTGACGAAACATATTCCCACCATATGTAAGAAACATAGTTATCTAGGCCAAGCACCTTGAACTTTTTTTGTGATGGAAGTTTTGCAACTTGGATAGCTTCAATTAGCTTATGGAGAAATAGAATAGATTCACAATATATCAATTATTTATACAAGCTAACTCACAAAGCCATTTTCACTATCAGAGCTTCTCTGCCCCTAAGTTGAATGTTTAAAAGTCAAAATCTACCTTTATTGGAGATTCTTCATATGATTTGTTACTTACAGTCCATGGTCCTACTATTGCAGTGCCTTGTAGCTAGCTATTAAATGACATGCAAAACATTTCACTCACTTTTATTTTAAAGAAGTAAAGATTCCGTAAGAACACAACACTTTTCATTATTTTGCTAAATTCATATCTAATAAAATAAGCAATAGAAGTCATCTTCCTCACCATGTTCCATAATAATAATATTATAGAATATTATATTATAAGGACCCACAATATCAAGACTAAAACTATGGTGCCCATGTTCTTTAAAATCCAATAACAGAGTGAACAAATAGCTTACTGTGCCCATGGCTTCAAACCCAAAAACTCACAATATCAAGATTAAACAAAAAAAAAAACGAAATAAAGAAAAGAAAGAGCTTTTAATCACAGGGTTAGTTCATGCTTTCTTAACATGAAAGTATAGATCATTGAAAATTTAAAATTAAAAAAAAAAAATCAAAGTCTCTAAAATTACCTTTGAGAGAGAACATCAAAGAGGGAAAAACGAAAGTATAGATACAATTAATCTTTCAGGACTGAAAAGAAAAGCTTTCGTTATAGATGAACATTCAAAATTGAAAAAAAAAAATCAATCACAATTTTCATTATGAAATTAGGAACCCTAGAACTACACAAGAGAGAGAGAAAATAGAATTAGCAAATGGAGAAGAAACAAAGAACAACAATGAGAGAGAGAGCTTATCGATTTGTGGAGGTGGAGGCATGAGGAGAGGAGAGAAAGAACGTGAAAAAGAAAATTGTGTATTTGGGTTTGTTTACAGGTTCAAAAAAAAAAGTGGGGGTCTGTTTACATTTTTTTTTTAATTTTAATTTGGGTACTTTAAAAAATTTCAATTCGCGCCTAACAAGTAAAAACTAAAAGAAAAACTAAATAAGTAAAAGCAAAATGTTAGGTACACAAAAAATTTCACAATTATTATAATAATTTGTCATATCACAAGTTGTAAATGGTGAAGGTCAAATGGTGGGTTCAGACCTCCACCACTTATAACTTATCATATGACAAATTGTGACAAAAATTATGAAATTTTTGGTGACCCTAACATTTCTATAAGTAAAAATTGAGAAGCTATTAACGTGTTTGAGTGGAAAGCTTAAAAAGCTATATTGGGAGAAGTGAAAAAACAGTAAAAGTAGGTTGTCATTTTTTGGGTTTTATCACCCTCTTTGACTAATTAGTTTTTTTTTTTTTTTTAAATATTTAATACTATTTTGCCAACCAAGGCAAATCCCCACGTCCCTACCAACTATCTCATTTACTAATTTTAATTGATATTTTGTGGTTTTGTTTTTTTTTAACTTTTTAATAAAAGTCTTAACCAAAAAAAAAAAAAACTTTTTAATAAAAGTTACAAATCCTTTATTTATTTATTTATTTTAACTTATAAACTTGTAAGTGTTGTAACATGTATTTGTAAAGATCCATAATAAAATATATGGTTTCTATATAATTAAATCTATAAATATGAAAGTATATATATATATATATATATACTTTCAAATTCATGAATATATAATTTTTTTTTAAATAGCAGTAATTCTGAAATGGTACACCGATATTGATCGGTAACAAAATATTTTGTTTCTTTAACTAAACCAAAACGGCCATGGATAATGAATTAAACTCAATGAAGAATAAGTAAAAGTGTGATTAGTAATAGTGTGTTCTCACATGGTCCACTAACACATTTTTACCAATTACAATTCATCATATAGTAAGTTGTGATACAAAATTATGCCTATTTATGTGGTCTCAGCATAATTCCAAATTAATATCAAATGTCTAAATGGATAAATTATAAAGAGAAAAGTGGAAGAGACCCAAAACATGTGGAGGAGAAACAACTAGAGAAAGAGTTTTTGGATTTCCATCCATAAATTTCTAATTTTTTCTATCATTTTTTACTCCCATCGTGTCCATCAATGTATCATTTACCATTTCTTTATTAATGTTGTCTTGTCTTGTCTCATGGTCTTTTCTTTCGCTTCTTCTTTTTTTAATTATATATATATTTATATATATATATATATATATATATATATATATATATATATATATATATATATATATATATATATAAGCTCATTGGGTTAGATATAAACTAACTAGTTACTATTATCATTTATAAAGATGCATAACATATTACATGGATTTTTACCAAAAATATATAATTTTTTTGTTTAAAAATAGCGGTAATTCTAAAACGGTACACCGGTATACATGTGTGGAGGAGAAAAAACAAGGAAAAAAAAAACATATGGATGAATGAAAGGAAAAATAATATAAAGAATAAGAAATTACAATTGAGAAATGCTACCACAATATATGGAAAATAATTAATTTATTCTAAATCTAGTATGTATTTCAAGTTTTCAAAGACAATAAAAACACACATTTTTATTATGAGAAGTGCTACATATGGAAACTAAATTAATTTATTCTAAACGTAGAATGTATTTCAAGTTATCAAAGACAATAAAAAAAAACACACACATTTTTTTATGAAAAATGTTACATTCACAACATTTTCATAACAAATCATAGATGGTTAGTTGTTATTGGTTTAAATTTGAACACAACACTAACATTACTTTTTTGCCCCAAGAATAACAATCATTAACAACCTATCATTTAGAATTTGTTGTAAAAATGTTGGTAAAATTTGAGAACAGTTGGATGGTCAGATTGAGAGAACATTGCCATAAAGGTACACAACACATGTCTATCACGTGCCATCCTTAGATTTGAAATCTAACTGTTGGATTCAAAGAGTGTAAAGAAAGGTTAATTCTAGTAAATTATGGTCACAATCAAATGGTTGGATTTAGAGAAAGGCAAGGTCAAAGTTTAGTTAAAGTTGGTCAAAGTTGGTCAAATTTAATAGATGGTCCCAAGACTACTAGACTTTGTGAAATTCAAATTCGAATCTTGATCATTGGGATTGAAAAATATGGTGACATATTGGTGTTGGTAAAATTTGAGAATAGTTGGATGGTCAGATTGAGAGAACATTGCCATAAAGGTACACAACACACATCTATCACGTGCCATCCTTAGATTTGAAATCTAACCGTTGGATTTAAAGAGGGTAATGAAAGGTTGATTTTAGTAAATTATGGTCACAATCAAATGGTTGGATTTAGAGATAGGCGCGGTCAAAGTTTAGTTAAAGTTGGTCAAACCCGGTCAAACTTAATAGATGGTCCCGAGACCACTAGACTTTGTGAAATTCATATTCGAATCTTGATCATTGGGATTGAAAAGTATGGTGACATATTAGAGTTGGTAAAATTTGAGAACAATTGGATGATTAGATTGAGAGAACATAGCCATAAAGGTACTTAACATATGTCCATCACACGCCATCTTTAGATTTGAAATTTAACCATTGGATTCGAAGAGTCTAATGAAAGGATAATTCTAGTAAATTATGGTCACAATCAAATGACTGGATTTAGAGAAAGGTGTGGTCAAAGTTTAGTTAAAGTTGATCAAACCCAGTCAAACTTAATAGATGGTCTCGAGACCACTAGACTTTGTGAAATTCATATTCAAATCTTGATCATTGGGATTGAAAAGTATGGTAACATATTGATGTTGGTTAAATTTGAGAACAATTGGATGATTAGATTGAGGGAACATAGCCATAAAGATACATAACATATGTCCATCACACGCCATCCTTAGATTTGAAATTTAATTGTTGAATTCGAAGAGTGTAATGGAAGGATAATTCTAGTAAATTATGGTCACAATCAAACGGTTCGATTTAGAGAAATGAGCGATCAAAGTTTAGTTAAAGTTGGTCAAACCCGGTCAAACTTAATAGATGGTCCTAAGACCACTAGACTTTGTGAAATTCATATTCGAAACTTGATCATTGGGATTGAAAAGTATGGTAACATATTGGAGTTGGTAAAATTTGAAAACAATTGGATGATTAGATTGAGGGAACATAGCTATAAAGATACATAACATGTGTCCATCACACGCCATCCTCAGATTTGAAATTTAACCGTTGGATTCGAAGAGTGTAATGAAAGGATAATTCTAGTAAATTATGGTCACAATCAAACAGTTCGATTTAGAGAAATGAGCGATCAAAATTTAGTTAAAGTTGGTCAAACCCGGTCAAACTTAATAGATGGTCCCGAGACCACTAGACTTTGTGAAATTCATATTCGAATCTTGATTATTGGGATTGAAAATTATGATGACATATTGGTGTTGGTAAAATTTGAGAACAATTGGATGATTAGATTGAGAGAACATAGCCATAAAGGTACATAACATATGTCCATGACGCTTCATCTTTAGATTTGAAATCTAACCGTTGGATTTGAAGAGTGTAACGAAAGGATAATTTTAGTAAATTATGGTCACAATCAAACGGCTGGATTTAGAAAAATGCGCGGTTAAAGTTTAGTTAAAGTTGATCAAACCCGATTAAACTTAATAGATGGTCCTATGACCACTGGAATTGGTGAAACTTATATTCAAATCTTGATAATTGGGATTGAAAAGTATGGTGACATATTGGTGTTGGTGAAATTTGAGACCAATTAGATGGTCAGATTGAGAGAACATAGTCATGCAAATACACAACATATGTCCATCTCACGCCATACTTAGATTTGAAATCTAACCGTTGGATTTGAAGAGTGTAATGAAATGTTAATTTCAGTAAATTATGGTCACAATCAAGCTGTTGGATTTAGAGAAAGGCATAGTCAAAGTTTAGTTAAAGTTGGTCAAACCCGGTTAAACTTAATAGATGGTCTTGAGACCACTAGACTTTGTGAAATTAGGTTCAGTGGGAAGGTTTTCAATGGATTATTGGGTATTGGAGTAGTTGTTGGAAAATGTTAATAAAGAAAGAATTTTGAAAGATGATGAACATCATGTTGACATTAACTTAGATAAAGTTGATTTGGCAAAAATGATGAAATTTTTTATTATTTTCGCTCATATATCATGTATTATCACTTTTGATTTTAATTAATTTGAATATGTATGTTATAGGAATATTTTAATTTGATTTATTTACTTACTTTTGGTAAATATTATTACATAATTGATGATTGAATTGGTTATTAGTTGAATATATTATGAATTTATAATGAATACACCTTTCATATATTTATAATGAAATTATTAGTTTGGTAAATATTGACTAATACCTTTCTTATGGCACATGATATAGAAAAATCAAAAATTGATTCATGATAAGATTCATATTTTGATAACTATGAGAATTAATCAGTATTTTGAGTGGAATCAGAACTTTCTCAATTTTATTATTTTATCGATTTCAAGTTTCAAATGGGTAACATTATGATTTGAGAGTATTTTGAAGCAACAAGCCCTTCATTGTCTCATTTTTTTCTTTTTTTTAACTAATTTGAAAGTTTTAAGTTACTTTGGAGGTTTCAAGTTTATTTTGATCATTATATAAGTTTGGGGGTATTTTGGTCATTTTGACGAGGTTAATGGTATTTTAATCATTTCAAATATTTTAAAGGAATTAATGTCATTTTAAATATTTTAAAAGGCAATTGGAGGATTTGATAAAAAAACAAAAATCATATTATATCAAAATTGTTTTAGCCACATATTAGTGACGACAATCTTTGTCTTCATTAAAAGATCCCTTATAGCGACGACCTAATTCATTGCTAATATATAATCTGCTTCCCTCCAATAATTCCCACCACTTTTTGAGAGTGAAAATTTTACCCTCCATTATATTTAGGTAGATATATTTGCGACGACATGTTGTGTCATCGCTAATAGCCTTCTAATACAGACCACTAATGTGCCGTCACTGATAAATAAAGCATAACTATAATATACTTACTATATATTTTTGGCCACATATCTGTGACGAAACATAAGGTCGTCACTAAAGATGATTATTAGCGACGATAAATGTCATTGTTAAAATAAACCTTATTTTAACAACATAAATGTCATCGCAACAAAATTTATTGTCATCGTTAAAAGTTTCCCTCCATTTTTCAAAAGTAAATAAAATTCCCTCCATGGCATTAGCGACGACTTATTAGCGACTACCTTAGTGTTGTCACTACAATACACTTATTAGTGATGACCATTTATTATCGTCGCTAATGTATGCCTGATAGTGACGATTTTTTGGTCGTCGCTAAAACATTGGTTGCAAAAGACCAAAATTCTTGTAGTGAGGTAATCCCCTTCCCCTTCCCCTTTCACCAATTAATTCTAGAAAGCGTAAGATATAATTTAATAAGCATTTGAGTTCATAATATTTGCGTGAATGGAGTCCTTAAATTAGGATATATAAAATTGCAGAAGGGTACATAGAAAAAGGTTTCTCTTTTTTGTTTGAGAAATGGTTGACATATTAGCTGCAGTAAGAAGCTAGGAAAAAAAATTTTGATCTAAACAAAAAGCCACTTGAGGGAGAGTTTACGCAGTTTACCAACGGAATCTTTGGATGGAACAGGGACGTTATCTCAACTAATGTTGATAAAAGAAAAATTAAAAAGAAGCCCGTTGTCATTTTATTATTAGTAAGTACATGAAATGGAACACAGCTCATAGGACAGAAATAGGGAAGGAATAGAATATATGAGTAAAAAAAGAAGGAAAATCTACGGTTCTACCAACCATTACCGTGTAACAAGGTCCCCTCCATTGTCGTGTTCCGCCGCAGCCATTCTTGGAGAGGCAGTTGGAAAAAGGACATGGGAAGAAGACCTGGCGTCTGTACTCCACTCCTTCTTCTCTATGGGCCCGGATCCTTAAAGCAAAATACTTTCCCCAAGCAACCTTGTTCACGGGTCCCCGATCAGCTAGAAGATCCCACATATGGACCGCTATATCCCTTGGGGCCGAGCTGCTCCGTGAATGGATGCGATGGTTTGTAGGCGATGGTCAAACTATAAGAGTTTGGCAGGACCATTGGCTCCCTAACGGATCCTTGCGTGCATACAATGAGGGCCCCCTTCCTCGTCAGGAGGAAGACCGCTGGATTAACTCTCTATGGGACAACCAGACCTGGAGTTTTGACCCCCTAAATATTCCTCTCCCCCCCCAACTCCAGGAGCTAATTCAAGGTATTCCGGTAACCTGCATTGCTACTCTTGAAGATTCCTTGCTCTGGCCCCATAACAAGGGCGTATGCTCCGTCCAGTCTGCCACAACTTTTCTTTTCCAGCGTTAGTAGGTCCTTTGGGATAAAGCCCGCTGGAACTGGACATGGGCCTCCCAATGCCCCAAGAAAATTCAAATCTTCCTTTGGAAGGCTTAGCGGGACCGTCTCCCCACCAAAACTTTCCTAGCCTTTGGCCGGCCTTCAATGGATTTACGATGCCTGAGATGTCACTATCTGGAAACTACGCTCCACATTCTCCGAGACTGTCCTTGGGCAAGAGAGGTCTGGCGCCAATCGCCAGGTCTTTTTCCCATGTCCTTTTTCCAACTGCCTCTCCAAGAATGGCTGCGGCGGAACACGACAATGGAGGGGACCTTGTTACATCACCACCTCCCACGGCAGGTCTATTTCCCGTTCACTTGTTGGAAGCTCTGGTTAGTGCGAAATGAAAGAATATTTAAGGCCCAATCCCGGACCCAGCATAGTCTAGTCTTCTCCTTGGTCCAAGCGGCCACTGAATTTCATTTCTTGGCCGGGACCACCAAACAGACCTCGGTCTGGGTCCCTCAACTTGTTAAATGGCAAGCGCCCCCATTCCCCTTCTGTAAACTCAATACCGACGGGAGCGCTTTAGACAATCCGGGGTTGGTCGGGGTAGGCGGAGTTTTGCGCGACTACCAGGGCCGGTGGCTAACTGGATTCTCAACCTAAGTGGGAATCACATCAAATAATCTGGCCGAATTGGCGGCGGTTAGGCAGGGTCTGATGCTAGCTTGGAATAAGGGAGTGAAGTTCCTTCAATTGGAACTAGATTCGAAAGTGGTCTTACACTGGTTAACAAATAAAAACATAAATTATCCCACTAACATGTTGCCTTTGATTTGTGATTGCAGGAACCTATTGGATCGGGGATGGGAGGTACACGGGCACCACGTTTACCGTGAAGCCAATGGTTGTGCCGATGCTCTAGCAAAGCGGGGGACCCGCCAACATACTAGGATGGCTGTGTATAGTGACTGTCCCACTTTTGCTCATGTAATATATGTTAGGGATGGATATGGCCTAGGGGACTTTTGGTTATGTGCCCCAGGCCCGGATGTTGTTGTTGTATGAACTTGGTTTGCTTTAAATAAATCTCCCGTTTTCTACAAAAAAGAAAAAGAAAAAACCATTACTGTGTAATCTTGTTCTTGAGCATTCACATAGTTTAGCACCAAAAATACTAAAAATCTCACGGCATCAAAAGTGTCAAAACTCAAATTATTTATGGCACTTTACTAGTAAACACCAGAAAATATTATTTAAATGAAAGCTATAGGGATAGACTTAAGTATTAAAAAAGTAAAAAAGTAAATTATATTTAAATAAATTGATAAAAAATAATATTTGATATTGTATATATTATAAAACGAAAGGTTAAAATAAACAAAATAGCTTTTTTAAGTTGGTAAAAGATTTTTTTTTTTAGCAGCTCTGAGATAATCCCTTTGCATGATTAATGTTGAATAATTGCTTGAATAAAACAAAAGCAATACGTTCACTTTGTGACCTCTTCCAAACAACGTTACCCCACGTCCCCACAGTGATAATTTCTCAGCATCTTCCGCTAAAGTCGAGGTGACTCCAGTGATGTCGCCTTGTCCTGCGGCGAATTGACCTCAAAAGCAAGTCCACGTGATTCCATCCTTGTCTTCTTCCCTTATGCTATATTGATACCTTCGCTTGTTTTTACATTTCTCAAGAAGTGTTGCCTTCTTGTTATCTTCTTAGCTTGATCTGTGTGTTTTCTTTATCATCTAGATTTTTTCTTGTATGTTATCAAGTTACTTTGAGCAACAGCTAGCTACCATGACAACAGCCAATCAATCTATGTATCTAAACTTATCCTCTAATTTCTAAACAGTTGTTGCTAATTTGTAGATTTGGCTTTCTTTTTGAGAGATAGAGGACTGGTAAGATCTTTGACTGGATTCTGCGACTGAATTTATGTTTTGTTTTTTTTTTTTCGATGTTTATAAAAAAATTTTAATTAAAAAAATATTTGAGTATTTTAGGAGGAACAGTACCATTTCTTTCTACGGCTATTTATTTGTGTCTTTTAAAGCCAATTATCTCTTTCTTTCCCACGTGATTTTCCTTTTAAAGTAGTAATTGATTCTCTCTTTCGTACAACTTTCTCATATTCGTATCTTTGTTCATATTTGTGTCTTTCAGGTTCTTCTAAAATACATACGATCCAGGTCTATCTGAAGCCTTTGTCTATTTGATTTGTTTCTTTATTTGCGTCATATGATCACCTGTGGTTTGTGCTCCCATAGTGTGATTGTTTCTGAATAGTCGCCATCGTCTCGGCCAAAGTGCATGTCTTCTCCGCAGTTTAAAAGACTCTTTTGTAGCTCGCTGATTTGCTTATAGTACAAAGGTACTCCATTCTCTTGGCTTTTATATCTCTTTCTGAATAGGTTTTTTTTATCGTCTCGGCCACTTATCCAAGGCCCAGATATGCCTTCGCTCTTTTGCCTTAGGCGGTTACCAAGTTTTTGAATGCCATGGATACTGTTGGAATCGGAAAGATTTTTTTAATTTTATTATTATTATTATTATTATTATTATTATTATTTTACATAGATTTTAAATATTATTGCACCCATGACTAGGCTAATTGACTATGGTATATGTTTCGTAATAATTACTCTTTATTATCATGTTAAGATATCAATTGATTTTTTTTTAATGTGAGTGGGGATTAAATCTCATTATTTTATTTTATTTTTTATAAATCATCGTAACTTTTATTTGACAACGAAATTTTTTATCAATTGAGTTAACAGAATGAGTTGAATCGCTTATCCCTCGGTTTATTAGTGAACTATCTCTCCAAGGATTGTGAAAGATGTTCCCCTAGAAATGTTCTTGTTATTTATTTCGACTCATATTCCCCAAAAAGTAGATCCCACTCTAATAGCTCCGAATAAATTAAATACATGTATTAAGATACGAAGGCTTCTTACTCCACAACAACGAAATCACTTTTTCACTCTTTCATATACTGGGGGGTTTCACTTGGAAAAGAAAATGTTCCATACTAATGCTAATGTATTCGGGTCCATAACTATGGGTTCCAATGTATGAAGTTTTGTAGCACTTACCAATGAGGCCCTATCAATTAGTATTACATAGAAGAATTAATTATAGATATTAATATATTTAAATCTAGTCTTCAAAGATATCTTATATGTATAACTAAATACATAATAATATAATATTGAATCGAAAAGCCATGATAATATAATTCATATAATTAGGATTGTCCACAAGTCAGGTTTATGCCTAACCTGGAACCAACCGCACTCCTTCAAGTGGCAAATCGGAGGACTTGCTGTCAACCAAAACAGTGATCAAATCTATTTGTGTCGAGCTTTGCACTGGTCGAGCTGGTTTTGGTTGGAATCGAGAAGGCGGCGGTGCTAAGAGGATCTCATTGGAATCTTCAGATTTGCTTAAGATCTCCAGCAAGATTGCGGAATTTCTACAAGATCTAGGCGGAGATCATGAGATCTCCACCAAATCTCGCTAGAGATCGTAAGATCTCTACTAGATCTTGCCAGAGATGGCTGTATTTTCTCCAAATCTAGGTGGAATCTTGAACGATGATGTGATTTTAGGTCAAATTTTTGGTAGAGATGGAGGATACGAAGAGATTACTAAGATCTTTGGTTGGAGGATCAGTCGGGTTGGTTTAATTCAGGTTTTAGAGGGAACACCCACCACTCGACCCGCTCTTGTCGAGTTTTGGAGGAGTTCACCTACCGTTGACTACCATAGGCTTTGGTTTGGGTGGTGCTCGGATCGGTATTGGACAAGTGGGTGGGTGACCAAATATGCTTGGCACCAATACATATATCCAAATACATAATAATATAATTTTCTGCACACATTTGGCGTAATAGTTACTCTACAAATATAAGTACTTGTGAGGTAAGGGGGTAAGAGTTAGAATTCAAGACTTTAAGAGGGAGTTTCATACACATATACTTAGATTAAGCTAAAGTAAAGAAATCCGATAGTTAAAAAAGGAAAAGTTTTAATGAATACAAGTATACAACAATTGTTGCATAATGGGTTATGTGATGGTAAAAAGAAAGTGACAAGTGCCTAAGGGTCCATCTAATCATGTGCATTGCACATGACCCTTGGGCATATGTTGTTTTCTTTTTGCCGCCACATAACTCATTATGTAGCAATTGTTGCATGTTAGTATGCAGCAATATGAAGCAAAACCTTTCCAAGTTAAAAGAACACTATATCCATGTCATCCTATTTTTTTCAGGAGAATCCATTGTTACATACAGTATTTATTATCATAATATTTTCTTTAATAAGTAAAAATACTTCTTATTTGCTTTCCACCTCAATTTTTCTAATTAATGCTTGTTTTTTCCCTCTCCCTCGTTTAGTACATTTACAACTATCTATAGGTTGAGAGAGAATAAGATGGCAATAACATTTACGCAAAAAAGCTGAATTTTGTTGTTCAAAAAACCGAAATTTTTGTTGGAAAACGAAAACTGACAGGCATGACGAAACCGATTAAAGACGACCATACCAGGAAGGACGACTTCGCTCCAGTGACGAATCCAAGTAGTGCCCCACATTACGGACGATCATGAAACAGCCATTCAATACCTTCAATAATGTCTCCGACGGTTACAACTCCACCTGTACTTACCGTTGAAGGCACAATGAAAGCCCCATTACAAGGCAGAAAGCGTTACCCAAAGGAGTATATGCCAATCACAACGGCTAGCCCCCAAAACAACATATAAGACCTTCCCTGCGCAACCATTGGGGGGAGAGACAACAAACCTAAGTAGAGGGATATTCAATAAGAAAGAGTCATTTACACTATTTTACTTTAGCATATCGCATTCTCTTATTCCTAAATTGAGTGTCGGAGGCGTTGTGGCAAGCACCACTCTGGTGACCATATATGAAGAAGTTGTGTCCTTGAGCAAGGGAATTGGAGGCAGCTGTGCTCTTTCAACTGACGAGATCCATATCTCATCAGTTTGGCGCCGTCTGTGGGAACGACATTTTCAGATTCGTATTTGAAAACGTAGTTTCCATCAACCCTTTACATTTAGATGGAATCCAACCCAGATTCAGTAGCCTTGACCCAGCAAGTTCAAACCCTTGTAGCCACCATTGAAGAACTCACCAAACAAAACCAGGAAATGAAGCTACGACTCCAGCAGGTTCAACAGGCCCAATAGGATGAAAACCGGTCCAAGGGTAACCTGGAGGGAGACGGGGATAGCCACAGTAGAGGTACCCCTTAAAGGCCGACTACTCCGGATGAACAGAACTCAGATCTCCTTCGAGAAATGAGGAAGGAGATGGATGAACTAAAGAGCGCCATTAAGGAGAGGACGGACCGAAGTGTAGACAAAATGGTAAGGGCTACGGATTCGCCTTTCACCGCAGCGGCACTTGAATGCCCTGTACCGTCAAAGTTTCATTTACCTCAACTTGAGCCATTCGACGGACTCAAAGATCCTTAGGATCATCTTAATACCTTTAAGACGACTCTAGGTCTTTAACAACCACTTGACGAGATACTGTGTCATTCCTTCCCAACCACTCTTAAAGGAGCTGCGAGAGAATGGTTCACGAAGTTACCGACCTCGTCCATAGACAACTTCGATCAATTAAGTAGTGCCTTGCGCCATTTCATAGGGGGGCAATGTCCAAAGAGGTCGGTAGACTACTTACTCACCATAAGACAAGGAGAGAAGGAAACTCTGAGGTCGTATTTCAAACGATTCACCCGGGAAACTCTAGAAGTGGACGAAGCCGATGACAAGGTGCAGCTGACGACCTTCAAGGTGGGGCTGAGGTCTAGAGGTCTCGTGGCCTCCTTCGCAAAGAAGCCACCAAAGACGATGGGGGAAATGCTCATGAAGGCACAGAAATACATGAATGCTAAAGATGCTTTAGCTGCCATGGAGGATGCCGAAAAGCCAAGCAATAAGGCCAAGAGGGAAGACGACCGCAAGGGGCAGAAGAGAGATCGACCAGATCGTCGGAACAATGACGAGAACAGGAGGAAAGATGATAAAAATCCTCGGACGGTAAGATTTACTCCTTTGGTTATGCCTGTTGACAAAATTTTCAAGCAGATCAAGGATGAGGATTATCTCAAATGGCCCAGACCATTGCACTCATCCCCTAATATCTGTGACAAGAACAAATACTGCCGGTTCCACAAAGATCACGGCCACAACATGGAAGATTACAGAGACCTAAAGGAACAAATAGAGGAGCTAATACAAAAAGGGAAGTTACAGAAATATGTGAAGAAAGGACAATATAGCAAGTTCAGGGACGACAATAAAATCCAACATGAATCCTTCTCCCGGGATGACGACCGTCTGTCCCAGCCTCCGCGCAGGGTGATCGGGAGATAAACACGATTACAGGAGGGCCGTTTTTAGGAGGATCGTTTAGATCACTCAGAAAGGCATACCAGAGACAAATGAACAGCGTCCATGCCATACCTCCGTCCAAGCACCGACGAACATACCAGGACATGTCCTTCAGTGAAGGAGACGCCATGAGAGTGAAGCAGCCCCACAACGATCCCTTGGTCATAATGCTAAATATAGAAGGGTTCAATACCAAGAGGATCCTCGTCGATAATGGCAGCTCCGCGGACATCATCTACCTCACAGCCTTCCAACAGCTGAGACTAGATCCGAAAAGACTGTGCCCTTTTGACTCTCCACTCGTTAGCTTCAGCGGAGATAGGGTAAACCCTAGGGGCATAATGACATTGACGGTGACGGCGGGGTCCTACCCAGTGCAGTTGACCTGACAAGTAGACTTCCTGGTAGTAGATTGTCCCACATCCTACAATGTCATCATTGGAAGGCCCACGCTCAACAAGTAGAAGGCGGCGACGTCAACCTACTCTTTGAAGGTAAAATTCCCAACAGATAATGGTGTCGGTGAAGTGAAAGGAGATCAAAGACGACCATACCAGGAAGGATGACTTCGCTCCAGTGACGAACCCAAGTAGTGCCCACGTTACAGACGATCATGAAACAGCCGTTCAATACCTTCAATAATGTCTCCGACGGTTACAACTCCACCTGTACTTACTGTTGAAGGCACAATGAAAGCCCCATTACAAGGCAGAAAGTGTTACTCAAAGGAGTAAATGTCAATCACAATGGCTAGCCCCCGGAACAACATATAAGACCTTCCCTGCGCAACCACTGGGGGGAGAGACAACAAACCTAAGCAGATGGATATTTAGTAAGAAAGAGTCATTTACACTATTTTACTTTAGCATATCGCATTCTCTTATTCCTAACTTGAGTGTTAGAGGCGTTGTGGCAGGCACCACACCGGTGACCATACACGAAGAAGTTGTGTCCTCGAGCAAGGGAATTGGAGGCAGCTGTGCTCTTTCGACTGACGAGATCCATATCTCATCAAAAACAATGGGAAAAGATTTGTTTACCTCAGCTCCGAGATTTGAAGTAGTTCGTTTTAATTTGTTTCTATACGCAATTTAAGATTTTTTTGTGTTCATGTTGGCGATTTCTAATGTGGATTTGGTGGTTGTCCCCCATTCTTCTGGGTTCTACAGACTTACTGACACACCAACCACTCCCCCTTTCTCCTATCATAAAGCGCCCCTTTACCCCTTTCTAAATATATGGTGGATACACAAATCAGTAATATGTGTCCCTTTTGTCAAAACCTGTAACATTCATATGTGAAAACATCTAATAATTATCAAAATTAATAAATAAATAAAAAGATTTGTCATTCATTTGAGGTTTGAGGTGAAGAAGATAGATATAACGAAAAATATATATCATAATTAAATGGCACTTTTATTTTCGATTACAAATGTTTAATTATTATATTATTATTACCATATTTTAAATTTATACAATTAAATATGATACTCAAATGATTCCCCAAAAATGATTCTAAAAAAAAATTCTCCAAAAATATACACACACATATGATATGACCTTTTAGGGGGGGAAACTTCCAAAAGGAGAGAATGGCTATTTTATTTTATTTTTATTTTTATATAAGATATAATTTTTGCTCTAGTTTAATTTAAGTGTATATGTGTGTGAAGCTCTCTCGTGGAGACTTGAACATTTATACAATAGAGAATGGCTATTAAACAACTACTAATTAAACAAAAAACTATCAAAAATATAGTGTCATTACATTATATGGTCATGTGTCTTCTATATTAATTCTTTTTAGCAATGGCTTTTAAGTCACTTTAAGTCGCATTTGTTGTGATTTTATGTCAAATTTTACATTTCTACTTTTCTGAATTATATGTTTTTAGGTAGTGGTATTTACATCATTTATATATTAAATTATAATTTTTTGAGGAGAAAAAAAATTGAATTATTTGATATTAATTGAACTTCTTTACAACTTCCAATCTTTCTATTTTTCTGAATTAATTTTTTTTAGGTAACGGTTTTCAAGTCAATTACATCAACCAAAAAAAAAAAACCATCACACGCCATTGATACGGTGGTCACTCCACAAGTATAAGTACTTGTGGAGTGTGGGGGGGGGGGGGAGTAAGGGTCATAGTTCAAGTTTCCAAAAGAGAGTTTTACATACATATACACTTACATTAAGCAAGAATAGAATTTCTATCTTGTACGGAAAAAAAAATTACATCAAATTTTTTTTTTTCTTTTTTTGAGAATCAATTACGTCAAATTATTATATCTAACTATGTACTTTTCTAAAAAAATTGATTATTAGGAAGTTAGCCATTTTACAACTTTCAAGTTCCAGCCATTACCCACAACTTTAATTCTTTTTTCCTTTAAAATCAAAACCTTAGTTTTCAAATTCGACACCCTCTAAACCTAACCCACTTTGTTCTTGGAATGGAGTATATGCTAAGAGACGGAACCTTTGGCATAAAAATTGATAGGTACTCCTTTCATCAAGAGTGCTAAGTTATTTGCTTTTTTTTTTTTTTTGTCATTTTGTTTTAAGTGGGCTTATTGGGTTGCGAGAAAATGTAAGAGTGAAATTGGGGCATTGGGTTCTAAATTGGGTTGTACTCTCCAATTTGGCACGATGTAGAGGTGGCAATTTGTATTTGCGTATCGGGTTCGTGTCATGTTGTGTTGTGTTGACTTACGAGTATTCGACTATATGAGTCAATCCTAACCCAACATATTTATTAAACGGATCATAATTCCTCAATTCTAACACATTCCATTTGTCAAACGGGTCAGTTGTGTCAATCTATTTATTAAATTTTATCAGAATGAAAAAAAAAAAACTAATTTTAGTATTAACCAAATTGATATGAATTATGAAAAACCAAACAATTAAAAATTTTAAATATAATATTTAGCACTAACGAGTAATTGTACCACAAATAATCATTCAAAACTAATAAATTTATATAGCTAGGGTTTGAAGGGTATATTGATAAAATGTCATTTAATTAAACAAGTCAAACAGGTCAAACGGGTTTCGTGTGATAGACACTAACCCAACCCATTTAATAAAAGGGTCAATCATGTCAATCCGAATATGACACAAACTCATTAAGTCTCAACCAATAATCTATTAATTTCGTGTTTTGTCAAGTTTGCGGGTCGTGTCAAATTTTGCTACCCTAACACAATGGAAATATGGAATGGTCATTTGAATATTCTCTAATTTTTTTCTTTTGTTTTGGTTGCAAAGTTAGATTCAGTGAGTTGATTTATTTATTTATTTATTTTTAAAAAATTGTTACTGAGTTTTTTTGGTCAATGGAAAATGAGAGAGGAGTTAGGGGCTTCAAGCTGTGGCCAAAGAAGAAAAAAATTAGGATACAATTTGACTGCAAACTGGGTTATAGTCTAAGGATACAATTTCCACTAAAAAAAACTATCATTCTTTAGAATGGGTAAGGATAAATAATTACACCAAAAAGAGTAGTTTATTTTGTGTATACATATTTTGAAAATCTAATAATTAGATTGCATTTTTTTTTTTAATTTATATTCTTAACACACGTCATATTTCATGCCAATCAGATGTTATTTACCATTTGAACCGTTAAAAAATAAAATTTAAACATTTAATTCATAACATAGCTATTGATCTTTGATTTTTTAGAAATTTTGCAAGTATGAAGGATAAAAGAATAAAACGTAATCCAATAATGGATTTGTCATCTATTAAATAGATATTAAGTGGAATTATATAGCATTAGACTACAACCAAAATTGTAGCCAAATATTGTCCAAAATTAATATGATGATCAAAACTATTGTTTTATCGGTATATGACAGGAATTGAGATGTTTGTAATTTACCTATTGTTTTATTGAGATCTATTTTTGATAGGAATTGAGATGTTAGTAATTTACAACATAGTAAAAAATGTAGCATTATTGCGCATTAATGATTTCAAGCCTTGAATGAAAAAAATATTGTTATTCCAAATACAAAGATATGCAAAGCCTATAATTGTTTATAGTAACTTACTTTTGAAAATAATTTAAAACACATGAACGAATCCGTTAATTAATCTAATATACAATAGTTCCATATAATGCATGTCCTATACCCCTATAGTACTGCACTTCAAGTCGGATAGTTACACATCTTAAAAAAAAAAGAAAAAAAATTTCACATCTAAATTATCAGCTATATATGCAAGTGTATGTATATACTTCTAATCAGATTCAACCCCAAATTTAAATAAAAAAAAAGAAAAAAAAGGCTAAGTTTAAAATTAAAAAAATAACGTAAAAATTCATTACATTATAATAAATAATACTTCTTATTAAGAATGCCAAGGCATATAGTTGGTAGGTGCGACACATGTCTTTTAACAATTAATGCGTGTAACAATGGCACGTGTCAACTTACGTAACATTCTTCATCTATTTGACATGGTATGGAAAAATAATGCCAAGTGGCAAATAATTATATGTGCATATGGATAATTTTGTCATATGCCAAAATAGATTTTTAAAAAAAATCCCTTGAATGCACAATCCACCATTATAATAAATCCTTTAATTGTGGTTGAGGAAGTCAAATTGTGATCCCTTAGTAATCATTCTCTCACAGTGACACTTCCGTAACTCGAACCCAGGACCTTGGCTTTGATTCTATTTGTCGAACAGTAAGCTGTACTATTCCACTTCAAAACCAATTGGTGATGGGAAAGACATACTCAAATCTTTTATGGTCTTCAATATCACACTTTGCGAGCTTGTTTTTGAAGTGATTGTAAGGAGTCAAATTGTGGTCCCTCCAACAGGTTTTAAATTAAAATCCAATTTTGCGCCACGTGTCCCATCTAGTTTTTAATTTTTATGTCAAAAGAATTATTAGGTGTAGAAATTGAACATTCTATGTCAAATTAGAATCTAAATTGGAGTTTAATTTTGCGTCATGTGTTGTATCTAATTTTTTAATTTTTGTGGCAAATAAATTATTTGATGCAAATGTCGAAAAGTCCAATCCAATTATATATAAAATTATATATATATATATATATATATATATATCGGTCGTTTCGGTTTCGGGTCCATATCAGTAGGTTTTGGGTTCGGCGGAGTGGAGCGAAATTTATCCGGATTTTGTCAGATCTGGTCAAATCTAACAAGACCTGATCGATATTTTCTTATATCTATAAATATCAGGTCGGGATCTTGATGGATCTGGCCGAAATATGCCTATATCGGCGGACTTAAGAGTTTGGAGTCTGTGGACTTACCGGTTTTTGGCTGAAACTCATGATTTCTGATGAGGGAAGAACAGCTCATCGGGTGGGTCGGGTTCGTCGGTTTTTCAGACAGCTAACCTGCAACTCGAATCGATGCTCTCGGGTCCATGCACCGGAGACTCGCGTTCGACCGAATCCAAGCTTTGACCCGGCGTTTTCGGGTGAAGATGATCGGGTTTTCGGCGGTTTGTCGGGTTCGGGTGGGTCGTGGACAGCTCTAATATATGATGAGTTTATGGATTCAATGGTAAAATACAACTGATTGGCATGAATGTTGGTATGCATGTTAGGAACATACAAAATGGAAGTTCAATTAGACCCCCAATTTACAAATTACGAATTCAATCTTATTATCAAAACAGTTATTGTGTGGAATATGAACATAAGCATATAACAGAATTGATAAACAATCTTAGACCAAATAAAATCACATTCATTGTAGAAATTAAATGGCAAAGATTAAGGGAAGGGAGATGTAAACACAAGGACAACATACGATGTGTTATCGAAGAGGAAACTGAAGCGGAAAGTAATCCACCAAAGAATATAGTTGGGATACATGAACAGTCGAAGACCTTCAAAGCCTAATTTACCCACTGTACTTAAGCCTTCCAAGCTCATACTCCAACGAGGTTATGTCGAACCTATTTCTTCTTTAGCTTACCGGATTCCGCTGTACACTATAGTATCAATTAGTATGAAATTGGTCCATTCCTAACTGCTTCCCAAGCACCAAATGGCCTTCTCATAGATGTGGGTATGGTGAGAAAATGTTTTGTAAATGAACATTTCAAGGACATAACAATGGAGAGGGTGAGAGTAGAGGAATTTGAAGAGTCTCTATGTGTAGATTGGAGTCAATCTTGTTTTTCTCTAGGGTTTCTCTCTCAATATTCTCTCAGGAAGCTCTTTACATTTTGTGGGTATAAAGGGTATTTACACTGGAGTGAGAATGGAATGCGAAGAGTTAGGTTTTTCAAAACAGAGTTAGCTGGTAGCCTGGACTCGCGACTTGACTGAGTCGCAAGTTTGAACTATGAGGTAACTGAACTTTTTATCCTGTTGTGCTCCAGTTGGCATGACGCTTCAACTTCTGGCATGCTGGGCACGTGTTCAACATCTGGAGGCTTGCAGCTGCAAGCCACTCGCGAGATCCAGTCGCAAGTTCCTGCTTCTTTGCACAATCTTGAGCATTTCATCACACTCTCTCGCTCATTACCCTTACATGAATCGCAGCTAAATACAGGGTTACTAATTGCTAAAGTACAAGCAAAATTGACACGGAATAAAGTCAACAAAATGGTTGATTAAATTCAACCTTACATAGAACATGTGATCCAACGATGAAAATTTTAAAATATGAATTCAATAACGAGTTAGATTATATTATCTTTGTGCATTCTCCATACTTGCAAAATTTCAAGATGATTAAATATCAATATTTATGTCATTAATTAATTGTTTAAATTCAAGTTTTCATAATTTAAAATAATACATAAATGATGAGTTTGTTGATTCAATGTTAAATAACAACTGATTGGCATGAATATTAGTATGCATGTTAACAACATACTGAACATATAATCCAATGATGAAAATTTTAAAAAATGAGTTCAATAACAAATAGTTGGATAGTGTAACGTTTCTAAAAAAAGAGTATTGTGTTATTGTTGCCATAATCTAATGTTACTTCTAATCCAACATGTGAAAATCAATAGATAAATAAATAATTGTAAGCACAAAATTGAATATGTTTTCTTGAAAGTCTAAAAAAATACACTAATAAAATAAGGAAATTGAAGAACAATACAAAATATTCATAAACGCTTAAAGCAATTGCTCAAGCATCTAAGAACATCATATAACAAAGACATAACAATCCACTACCAATTTGTTAAACAAAATATTTACAAACAATGGAAGTAAACCGTAGAAAGACCATTGTCTTCAACTGCACTAACTTTTTCTCATTAGCTTCTCCAAATCATTTTGTTGTTTTTCAAATAAATTAAAACCTGAAAACAACCCAAAATTTGACATATTATAATATGATATTCACTGAATAGGATCAACAACAAACACCCATTATTAAATGTATTTAGTGTTGTAAAGAAAATGATAAAAAAAAAAAATTCTTGCATCAGGGAACCTATATGAATTAATCAATAATATTCATCAATCTAAAGTTGAGATGCAAGAAAAATAAAAATAAAATTTGACAAAAAAATGAAAAAAAAAAATTTTGAGAGGAGAGAGAGAGAGAGAACCTTTTTTATGTTGGAAAAATATGCAACGAGTGGGAGAGGGTGGCAAATTTATCATACAAGGTTGGGAATAAGTAGAGCCAAAATAAAGGAAGATAAATTGGCAAAATAATATTTCAAGTTAAAACCGCCCAAGAGAATATATATAATCGACATTTTTGTTTTGATTTTCCATTGGTTTATTATTTAGTTACAACAGCAAAGTTAAAGTAGATGAATATGAAAGTTAAAACCGCTTAAAATGAATTTGTAAAGTGAATACTATTTTATATTTAATGTTATAAAAAAATTTACAGGTAAAAATAAATATGAAAAAGACTAATAGTGTGGTCGATGACATGGCAGATGAGATAGCTTAACAGGAACGTAACAACAATAAATGCTATGCTTCAGCTGTTAGATATACTAGTTGCAGACCCGTACGTTGCGTGTTATAATTTTTTAGATAAAATACTATTTTAGTCCCTAGACTTTATAAAGAGTTTTTTTTTAAATAGTTTTATCATATTTTTCATAATCTTATCTATAACATTTTTTTACCATTATTATATATTTATTGGTTGATGATTTGTATGAAATAGACATTAAATGAGAGGTAGAACCATTCAATAATTTTTTTAAAGTCATGATGTATGAAGATTATGATTTTATATAGATATATATAATTTCCCTAGTTAGAGAGTTTGATTAGTTTTAAGTTTAAATTTTGGATTATTATATTTAATTGTTGATTTTATTGCACTACAAGTTTTTAATGTCCTCTGAATAGCAATCTGGTTGATGATTTGTATGAAATAGACATTAAATGAGAGGTAGAACCATTCAATAATTTTTTTAAAGTCATGGTGTATGAAGATTATGATTTTATATAGATATATATAATTTCCCTAGTTAGAGTTTGATTAGTTTTAAGTTTAAATTTTGGATTATTATATTTAATTGTTGATTTTATTGCACTATAAAATTTTTAATGTCCTTTGAATAGCAATCTCTATTTTATTTCTTACTTCTCTTTACCACCTTTTTATTTTCCAAATAACAGTTATTAATTGACGTTTGATTTCATTTCTTTTTTTCTTCCTTCATTTATTCTTTATTACTTTGTATGGTCCCTTACAAGTTGTAAATTTTATGGTTATTAATAAGAAATAGATATCATGAATGGCTTAAATAGTTATAGATGGTGTTATGTTAGTGGTATGTCAAAGGTTTTATTTTTTTATTTTATTTATTATGGGAGATGTGGCTAAATTTAAACGTTAATAAAATGATATGAGAAAAAAAATACATAACAATAAACACTAACTTATCCAAATAATTCTATGTAATATAATAATAGTACATTCTTATACATTATTTTTAATTATTTATAATACAATATGATAATATTTAACAGTTAAAGTCATTAAAAAAAAAAAAAAACTTAAAACACAAAACTAAATCCCATCAACCAAAATAGAGTTCTAAAGAATACAAAACTTTATCAAGCTAAAATAGAGATGCAAGAAAAATAAAAATAAAAATAAAAATCTACCAAAAAATTGAGGGAGAAAGAGTGGGAAATAACCAATTTTTTGTGAGAGAAAATTATGTAAAGAATGGAAGAGTCAATGACAAATTTATACTAAAAAGATGGTAATAAAAAGAAACAAAATAAAGGAAAATAAAAGGAAAGAGGAAGAGTGATATCAAGGTAGAATGTTTGGGGAGATGAAAAGGTAAAGAGAATGAAAAAGGTTGGAGAAAGTGTAGATGTTAAAAAAAATGAGTACAATTTGATGAGCACAATAAAAAATTACATTTTTTATTTTTGAAAACAAAAAAACAGAAAATATAAATAATTTAATGATAAGGAGGATGTGGTTGAATTTCAATATTGAATAAAATAGAAGAGAAGAAAAAAAATAAGAAAAATTAAAAGATATAACAATAAATACTAAATTATCCAAATTATGGTATGTAATGGAATACTGTTTCATTTTTATCTACTTTCTTTAATTTTTTATAATGTAATCAGATAAAATTTAATAATCAAAGAGCAAAATAATAATAGTAATATTAATAACTTAAAACACAAAACTACATCGTATCAACCTAAATTAGAGTTCTTAAATACACAAAAATTTATTAACCTAAATCGGAGATGCAATAAAAAATAAAAATCCCCCAAAACATTGAGAGAGAGAGAGAGAGAGAGAGAGAGAGAGAGAGAGAGAGAGAACCTTTTTGTGAGAGAAAACTACGCAAAGAATGGAAAAGAGTGACAAATTTATAGTAAGAGGGAAGGGATGTGTAGAGACAAATAATGGAAGATAAGGGAAGAATGAATAGTAATATTAAAGTAGAGGGTAGTGGGAAGATGAAAAGGTAAGAGAAGAAGAAGGATTGAAGAAAGTGTAAATATTTAAAAAATAAGTGAATGTAAAAAAATTTATAGGAAAATTGGAAATAAAAAAGAAATATATATATATAGTTGTTAAAACCGACAAAAATAAATTTGTAAAGTCAATAATTTATTTATATATATATTTTTTGTAAAAAAAAAAATAGGAACAAATAATAAATAATAATTATGTGGCAAATGACGTGGTGATGAGATAACGCAACAGAAACTCAGCAGCAATAAATGCCACGCTTCAGCTTTTAGTAATATATAGATGTAGATATAGATATAGATATATAGATTACAAAGTAATTATATATTTTCACACAGCGTGGGTATGCGACTACTAAGATTTAATGTCGACTCATGGTACCTTGAACATCTTTAGATTATGAAGAATTAAATTTTTACTGTGAAGTGAATCATTTCCATTTGAAAGCAAACAGAGAGAACTATTTCTTTCTGAGGCAATTTGTTTCTTTAAGAGCTTTCTTTCGTTTACTTCTATGTGTTTTTCCTTGTATTGGAACTTTTCTCCCTCTTTTTCATACATTCTCATATTGGTATGTTAGTTTTATCTACTTCACATTGGTCTTAGAAAGACAGCAGTGAGCTTGTCGTGCTCTTATCTCATTGCTATGTGTCCACTTTCAGGTTCTTCTATGATATATCATTTTAAAATCGTGAATGACAACAATCAAACTCTGAGCCTTGTTTGTTTAATTTGCTTCTTTGCATTATATGATCAACTTGGACACATTTTGTGCTGCCAAAGTGTGTTCTTGACCGTCTAAAAGACATCTGTCACTGATGTCTTATGGTTAAGGGTAATTGGTCCTCCTGGCTTTTATTTCTTTTTCTGAATTATAACCATTGCCTATGCCATTTAATCCAATGCCCACATATGCCGTAGCTCTTAGGCCAGTACCAAGATTTTGACTGCCATGGAGGTGAATGATGTCTACAAGCAGATATTTAGGACAATTTGGACATAAAAATCAGATATACCCAATTGCAAAACGGACCCAAATTTTTAGTAAAAGACGACATATATTTTATAAATAATATTCAGAAAACTGTACAAGAGTTTGAGGGCCAGGAGGGCATTCCTCTAACCACACTTGAGTACCCTCATTGACTAGTGCATGCTTAGCTAATTTTGTAGCTGTGCACTGTCACAAGATTTTGCAATGAAATTAAAAGACATAGAAAAAGGTTACCACTTTAGTTTTTCTAATCTTTTTTTAGCATGGCACAATTGTGTGACTTATGTCTTGCTTAGACTCCTTACCTATTATTCAGTTTTTGTAACATTTGATGCTTCTAGATGTTATTTATTCTTTGACTACAAACTTCGCTTTTCTCACATACATATTTTGCAGAACGGTCTGTGGCCTCTTATTATTTCTGCTTAAATTGGTGTGTTTCTCCTTCATTGAATCAGAGTCTATCAAGAAGTGTATGCTTTTCAGACCAGGTATATACTTTTTCCTTTGCAGACGTTATGTTGTAGTTTAGTTTCGTGCGTGGAATAAGATCTATGATTCTCACGTATTTAGCAATCGCTAGACCTGACATAATTTATGCTATCAATATTCTTAGTCAATTCGTGGCTAAGCCTCATAAACCTCATTTTCATGCTGCCAGTGACTGCCACTCGTCTTTGTTACCTCAAAGGTTCCCTAGCTCAAGGCATTTTATTGTGGAAATATCATCTCATTGTGACTCAGGTGGGCTAGTTGTCCTAGGAGTCACCATTCTACCACCAGTTATGGCATTTATACTGGTGACTGCCCCATTTCTTGGAAAACCAAGAAACAACCACTATTTCTCATTCTTTCTTTAAATCCAAATATAGAGTCATGCCATGGCTTGTTGTGAGTTGACTTGAGTGGCTTTCCTCATTGTAAGCCTACGAAACGTTACTGTGCAACAACTATGCAAATTCAGATTGTAGCCAATCTAGATTTCATGGAAAATGGAAATAATAATCTTGCTCAAATGCCATCTCCTTTGTGAAAAATTCAACAAGGTTACATTGAAACCACCTATATCCCCTCTAAACATCGGCGTGCAGATATTTTCACGGAGGCATTGGGCATAGATCAATTTCAATTTTCACTTAAAAAGTTGGCATTCTTAATGTACATTCTCCAACTTGAGGGGAAGTGGCGAGAATATTTCTAGAAACAATTCAAATTAATCTTAAGTTAGTTACAAAATCAAAGCTGTAATTAAAATGTCATGAATAATTTTGATAACAACTCCAATCAATTTTAATTGTGAACAAACTGCAGCACTTATGTGCTGCCTTATAGGAAATCGTTAGAATTAATCATATAATGTTATTATGGAATCTGTACCATACTTCCCTCCTATCAAATTCTTCATAGGGTTTGACTCCAATCAGTCAAGAGACAAAAAAGGGGTAATGAACTTTGGTGGTACATATGGGAGTATGACTTAGAATTCCTGGATTTCTTTGTTGCCAAGTTCAAAATCATTAATTTCTAATTACTCAGTGTCATGGCTTGTTTTCTTGATCCTTATATTTTTCCATACCAGTTGTTCTTTTTCTTTTTTTGCGTTCTAAAATTTTACCTTTAAAGAAATGTAATTATAACCATATTACTTATTTGACTGTTAATTTATCTGTCAAGAATTAGAGAGCTATTAGTACCTACAAAACAAAATCTGGAGGTACATGTTAACTCCATATCAAAAGTTGGGGACTAAAATGTATTCATCCCCTGGCCAATATGCCTGATCTATGTCTTGGGTGCATATCATGCAGGGTCTTTCCAATGGATATGTTTGGTTCGATTGTTGAAAACATAATTCCTTCAGTAGGCGAATATTGGAATTATCACAAAGAGGCTGATGAACACAAGAAGAATCTGAAGAGAAAACGGGAATTATTGGAAAGCCGGGAGGATGACATAAAAACAAAATTGGATTCAGAACTTCGTCAAGGAAAAATACCAAAGAAAGAAGTTAAACTTTGGCTTCGAAATGTAGAAACAGTTAAGGGTGAGATAGACATTGGACAAGAACCTGCCAGATGGATGTTTCTCTCACGTATGCAGAAGGGAGAATTTGCTTTTAAGAAGACAAAAGAGGTGGAGGAACTTTATCAAGCGGGTGATTTCACTGATGGTTTGGTTCGTGATCTACCTGAACGCATTGGTATACTGATGCCACCATCGACCTTAGTGGGAGAAGGCACTGCTCAAAGCAAAAAGAAAGAGATTTTAGCGTGCTTGTTAGATAATAAGGAGGTTGGAAAGATTGGTGTTTATGGCATGGGCGGCATTGGCAAAACGACTGTCATGAAAGAAGTTAACAATTTCTTATTAAATGAGTCGGACAAATTTAGAAGTATAATTTGGGTGACTGTATCAAAGGAATTTGACCTTCTCAAACTACAAAATGAAATTGCCTGCAAGTTGAAATTAGGACTCCCAAAATTTGAGGATAAAATGACAGGGGCAGCGGAGTTATACAAAGAATTGAATGATACGAGGTATGTGCTAATCCTAGATGATTTGTGGGAAACATTTGCTCTTGAGGATGTAGGAATTCCAGAGCCTACTTCAGTAAATGAATGCAAAATAGTATTGACAACTCGAGATCTTGGTGTTTGTCGAGGAATGGGTTGTAAGTATATCAAAATAGAGTTACTTTTGGAAGAGGAGGCACGAGAGTTATTTTTGCTTAAAATGGACAATGATGTTTTTAATTCTCCACATTTGAAAGCAATTGCGGAAGAGGTTCTTCAAACATGTGCTCGGTTACCTCTTGCAATTGTCACGATAGCTGGAAGTTTCAAACGCTTAGTTCACGATTATGAGTGGAGAGATGCATTGGAACAGTTGAGGACATCCTTAAAGGGGTTTGACTATATAGAGAAGCAGGTGCATGAGGCGCTTAAATTCAGTTATGAACGACTGAAAGAAGAGAAACTTAAACAGTGTCTCTTGCATTGTGCACTATACCCCGAAGACTTTGAGATTGACAAAGAAGAGTTGATAGAACATTTGATTGATGAGAGAATTATTGAAAGAATGAAGAGTAGACAAGCAGAGTTTGATAGGGGCTATTCTATGTTGAGTAAACTTGAAAACGCTTGCTTATTAGAAGGTGTAATTGGGAAATATTATGAAGAGGGAAAGTGGGTGAAGATGCATGATTTGGTAAGAGACATGGTTCTCCAGGTTGCAAGTCCTGAATTTATGGTAGAAGGTCACTTGGGATTGGAGGATTTTTCAGATGAAGGAAAATGGAGAGAGAATCTCGTAAAGGCTTCTTTGATGTACAACAAAATATCAAGAATTCCTTCTAATGTATCACCAATGTGTCCTAACCTTTCAACCTTGTTGCTACAAGGTAATGAATATTTAAAAAATGTCCCAGATTCTTTATTTGAGCATTTGCATGGGCTCAAGGTTCTTGATCTATCATATACTGGCATTAAATCTTTGCCGAATTCAGTCTTTAGCTTGGAGAATCTTAATATATTAAGCCTTAGAGGGTGTTGGAATTTAAGGCATGTGTCTTCGTTAGCAAAGCTTACAACATTGAGGAAGTTAGACCTTGGGGGAACTGGAATTAGAAAATTACCTGATGGTTTAGAAATGTTGGTCAACTTGACATACCTCAATCTGGAAGCAGGGAATCTAGAAATCAGGCCACTTGGGATTTTACCTAAACTTTCTCATCTCCAGTATCTTAGATTTTCTTACCAAGTAACAGTGAAAGGAGAGGAGATAGAAAGGTTGAAGAAATTAGAGAATGTTTGGGTCCGTTTTGATGACTTGTACGTGTTCTGTACTTTTATAAGATCCTTCGAGAAAAGGCAACTCGCATCATACCAAATTCAAGTGGGACAGTCAAAAGTCAAATGGAAAATTCTAGACTTTGGAAAAGGTGTAATTTTAGCAGAGTGCAATTTTGGACAGTCAGAATCTAGTCTTGTGCTACCGGAAGACATGCAATGCCTAAAAATTGTAGATTGTGACTATTTAACAAGTCTATGCGATGTAACATCTTTGAAGCACGTAAGGGAATTGAAGAAAATATGGATTTGCAGTTGCAAAGGAATAGAGCACGTTCTTTCTCCTTCTTCTTCTGTTACCGTTTCTCTTCAAACTCTTGAGATTTTACAGCTTTGGTTTATGGATAACTTACGCGGGCTGTTTAGGAAAGAGAGAGCTGCATCAGCACGGGTCCCACCTAACACCTTTTCCTGTCTCAAAAAGATTGACATAAGGTTATGTCCGAATATAAAGAAGTTGCTTCCACCGCTGCTACACCTGCGCAACCTGGAACAGATTATTGTCGGCAATTGTAACCAATTAGAGGAAATAATAGAAGAAGCAAGTGATGAATTTCAAGAAGAAGAAATAGAAGAGGAAGGAATGGACACTACCAAATTCACTCTCCCCAAATTGAGGGCTTTGCATCTTTATTGCCTACCGGAACTGAAGACCATTTGTAGTAGCAATAAAGTAATAGTTTGTGATTCCCTTGAAACGATTGTTTTATTGAATTGTCCAAAGCTGAAGAGACTCCCTCTCTTTCTACCCCTTCTTAGTAATGGACAACTATCTCCTCCCCCTTCTCTTCAACACATTAGAGGATCTGAAGAATTGTGGGAATCGCTGGAGTGGGACTCTCCTGACGCTAAGAAAGTCCTTCAACCCTTTGTCAATTTTTCCTAAGCATGGGTATGTCTCTCTCTTCACTCTCACATCTTTAATTTTTCTTTTATTTTATGGGTATTTTTTTTACTACCATCTAATATATCTTTTTTTAAATTCCCTTTTGGATTGGACCAACCAGCTATTAATCACATCTTCCCGGTAGGTAAGTCCATGGGCATAGATGTATATACGCTTTATACTTCTTGTAAAAAAAAAATTCTTGAATGGTTTCTTTTCCTGTTTTGTCTGATATAGGATTTATGTGGCCAATGGTCTATCCCAAGTCGAAGCTGCTGATATCAAATGTTCCCGTGCTGTGAGCGAGCAAGGATATATTACTTCTGTTCTTATTTGCTAATTTATTACAAACTCTGTTGTGTTATAATTGTGTGTTCCTTTTTCACTAAGGGCCACAATCTTCTTTAATAATGGATCCTCTGCCTATGTTGTTTTGATACTCACATTCTGTTTCTATTTTCCACATCCACTGTTATCTTCTTCTTCTTTCTCTGCTAAGCCTTTTTTTTTTTTTTTTTTTTTTTTTAAATTCTGTGTACATTTTGTTCCTAATAAATCTTTTGCTGCTAAATTTGGTGAAGATGCTTGGTCCAAACAGTAGGGTATCTTGTAAAGTTTCTTTTACAGCAATCATAGCTACAATGATCTAATTTGTGAATTTTTATTGCAGAATGCCAAATCTTGGATTTCTCTATCATTGGAAAAATCTGGTATATACCTTGTGAACAATGTATAAAATTGGAGCACATCTTGTCAATTTCCATTGTAACTTTGCCTACCTATATGCTCTATTTGTGATTTGATAACTTGCAAACAAGTATGCTTATGATGTAAGCATCTTTTGATCATCTATTATGCATACTTTTCTGTTCATGTTTTTTGCTTTTTATTGAGTTAATCAACATGAGAAGTCATGGGTGATCCACCGACTTTTTGGCTTCATGTTTTCGCTTGTCTGAGGTTGACTTTAGAAGTCTTGAATGATCCATGATCTTCCCCTGGCCTCTAAAATCTCTCTGTGTTGATAACTAGCATTGCTTTTAACTGATTAAATGTCATTGAATTTATATTTATTTTCATTCCTTTTCCTTCTTTCTTGTCCCTTCTGGCTATATTCTCAATTCCTCCCTTGAATACAACTTAGTTCAGGAATGATATCAAATTTGGTTTCATCACTAGTTAATAGGTGTAAAATCATTCTCAAAACTACCATTGTAATCTAATATCGATGTTTGGCATTTTACAATATGGATATTTGATTATTGCCATAAATAAATGTCATATGAATTTAGTTCAAGGTTTAAATGAACAATTCATTACTCAACCTAAGAGACAGAACAAATGGATCTTAAATTAATCAAAACACAACTTGACCAGTCCAGAATCTGAATCAGTACATGGCAGAAGATGAAGCCCTGTCTAAGATCAGCCATTTGCCACTGACTTGCATATAACACTCCCTCTTTTATTGTCTTGTGACACTGTTACACTTAATTTATTAAATTATTTAATTACATATAAACATAACATATGCATATACACATTTGTATGTATGTATCTATCTAGAGTATGTGTAATTTTTAAATGGTTAAACGTATTAGAAGGATTATAAGTATGTTAGATTTTAGGTTGCTGCAATTTATAAATTGTCTTGGGAATCATAGGAATTCTGGTTAAGTTTTTGTCAAAGCATACTGAAAAGATTGTCCAATCTTTTTTTTTAGGTTATAACTTATGAGAAAAATTGTGTTTTATGTTCATTACATTTGAACTCATGTATTGTACATAGATGCTATTTTTCACTAGAGTCGTTCTCACTCCTGAAATATTTGATTTTTGTACTATCAATTTGGAAATGGTGGAATGGTGTCTATTTGGTTTGAAATGAACAGATATATCAGTGTCACCTCATTTGAGACCTCTAGCACCGTTCATTACAATAATATAATTTGAACTATTTTAAATAATTTATAAATTTTGTAGAAAAGGTTAAAGGGGAAAGGATTACAAATTGCCTTTAGGTTAGTAAATTTTGTGCTTTACTTGATGTTGCAAGTGTTTTTAGTCCCTATATATTCAGAATTTGTGTGGATAATGGGAAGCTTAGAGAGAACGTGGATAGTAATTGTCTTGATTTGCATAATTAAATTTTGCTCTTTAATTTGATAAGATCATACAACCTATTTTACTAGAACCCATGCTCCATTGTTGTGCACAAGATGAGGCTTTGAAAAATATTTTTCAATTGACAACCAAAATGTGTTAAGTAGGGATAAAACAATCAAATGAAATATTTTCATCATGAAAAACATACTCTACAATTAAATTATTTTCCCTATTATACGATGTAAGGCATTTCATTAGCTTATAAGAATGTGAGTATTGAAGAGAAAGATCCTTGGATTGTTAAAATATTATTCCTCCATATGTTTTGTTATTCATTAGTTTTTTCTGAGCTGCAGGCTTTCAAGAAAACCTACTTGAATGTCTATAATCTTTCATTACGTATTGAGTATCCTCTTTAGTTTCCTCTAAGTTCAATATCGCAACATGTTTCACATTTCATAGGTTATAAAAATGCTTAATCATTCAGGAGGTTTGTTTCTAATCTGAATCAATAGATGCACCTTGCATACCCTACTATTGTCCTTCATAAACCTGTAACTCTAGAATGCCTAAAAATTTAGAGAGCTCCCGTATGTTTTTGAATCTATTGTATCATTTCTCAACTCGTAACTCTAAGATGCTTAAAAATTTAAAGAACTCATGCATGCTTGTGAACTTATTGTATCATTTCTCGACTTGTAACTCTATGATGCTTAAAAATTTAAAGAACTCATGTGTGCTTACGAACTCTTGACTGCTTCAAATTTTAAGTAAATCTTGTGTGTTTGTAAACCTATCATATCATATCTCAAAGTCCTGGGTTTTGCCTTTGAATTTGTGAAGTCTTCAAAATGCATTAAATGACCAAATCTTTTACTAGAGTTTCTCCTCCGATGTATTACAGTTTTTCTCCTGTATTTGTAGATGGAATCCTAGTTTGAAAAATCTTGTGATACTTGTAATGAATAAAAGGTTGTGGGTCATGAAATGGAGATCAAGCCAATTCATAGCAAGGTAGGAAAACCAGAGGAAGACTAGCATTTGTAGGAAACTTTCAGTCTTTTTTCTAATGAGCTTTTGATGTCAAGGAAGAATCGTTTTATTGTGTGGTTATGTGGTATGGTTCATTTTTTAGATTTATCGCATTGTTGAATATAATAACATATTTACAAGAAATTAATGTAAATTAGCAAATATTGAATTTGGGGAATCATTTGGAACTTGAAACCTTGTCTAGGTGTGTGTGTGTTTTTTTTTTTTTTTCCTCTCTTGGTGCAATAGTCAAAAGGTCCAAGAGCAACCCATTAGAAGAAAAGAGTAGTGCAGAACAAAGTCAACAAAGGACTCAGACCACATCCAACTACCTTCTAGTTCACACCATATTCATAAAGCTAGTAGAAGCCTCGCTGCTGTCTGACCTCAACCAACACCAATTGACTGATGGATTGAAACCAACATTACTGTAATTGTGTTTGTAAGGATTGGGATCTGGGGCAATTGCAATTCACCTAAGTCCTTCACAATTTTTTTTTTTTAATAACTTTTTCTCATTTTTTATATTCAATGATTGAACTTTAATGTTTCTTTTTGCAATTTTAAATCTCGACCATCCAAACCAATTGCATCAGGTGCAATAACCTAAGTATTGCACCTAATCTCAATCCTGTTTATAGGATCCTAATGTCAGCTAGCATAGGTTTTAACATCCAACATCACCTTCTTATCCCACACAGCAGTTACATCCCTCAAGTAGTCAATAGAAGCAGAGAGTGGAAGCCTTTGGCCAAATCCAAAGTTAATGCTTCCCTTGACTGCCAAGATGATGCAACTCTGAATCAGAAACCCATCTGCAGCAACCAGCTAGCATCTTTCTTCATTCCCTATCTTTCCTGACAACAACAACAAAAACACACACACAAAAAAAACCTGGACACCTTCTATGCACACCCCTCACTTTACATGCATCCTCCAGTAGAAGCTGCCGTCCTACAGTCTTTAAGTGAGAGTCTATCGCAATCCAGCCTATTTGGAGGTCAAACCTCAGCTGCTGCAGCAATCCTCTGCCTACATATATGAGTTCGTGCTTTTTCTATATTAACTAGTATGAGTGTTGTACAAACTTGGACTTCAATACTAAAATTAATTTTGTAGTTGAGACTTGATTAATTTCTAAGATCTCATTTTCCTATTCATTTTCTTTATAAAAAATTTGATCTTAATCCATTATGATATGGTTGTTTAAAAACGTTTTTTTTTTTTAGATGTGTTCTCTAAGAAGAGATGGGAGCCTAAATCAACTAGAAATGTTACTGTAAAACTTTGTTATCTTATGGTGCATGGTCTGCTAGAATTTAGATTGAGCATAAAGGAGTCTTTGGAATGGAAGCATAAGGAAAATAAATAAATAAATAAAAAATAAAAAATATAGGTTGATATATATACGAAAATGGCCATAACATTGGCTTTGGGAAACACTGGGGTCAGCGGCATTTCCTGTCTCCCTTCATTTTAATTTACGTATCAGATGATAAAGAAGCAGATGGATAAGTAAATGGTGCTTTGTTTTTTGGGCTATATTCCAATTTTCAATAGAGTTGCTATGATTCTCAGATGTCGAAAGACTCAAAACCACTTGTGAAAATGATAATGTCTGTATCCGAAGAACAAGCGCACACAAAACTTCGTGAAGCTAGCTAGCATCTATAATAGTTTATATTGAAAAAATTGGGATCTACTAACTATTGATAAACTGTGATCAGAGAGAAAACAGATTTGTAACTAAAAAGAAAAAGGAGACGACTCCAAAGTGACAAATTACAGCAGCAATGAATTCCCCGAGAATAGTGAATTTGAAAGTAGGGAACAATTATACAAAGAATCCAGCTATATGCCTCGCTTTCCTATACAAACTCTTCACTTAAATTTCTTTAAATACAAATTCAGCATTCTCAATCAAATTAGAAAAGAGGGATAAAAGAAACGAAGAGCAAGTCCTGAAATGCTAATTGTCAAAAATGATCTAACTCCTTGAGTTATAAAATTGATTTCAAGCATCCTTTCAAGACCAATTGTAATCATTGCTAGCTTAAGGTCAAAGAATGAATATCCCAACAGTCTCTAATGCAGTGATGTCGTAAGTAAAGCTTGGCTTCTCTAGTGCTTATGGACAATGGGGTTGCCATTCTGGCCTCTCCCATACATTATCTTTTTTGCATTTACTAGAATCTAGAGCACAGTAAAGTCTTCTAGCAAAAAACAAAGACACCCTTCTCTGACGTCACCATCCTTTTTGAAGGAGCAGTTCCAACAATTCTCTCTAGCTAAAATTTAGTCAGCAAGGGGGGGAAATGTTACTACTAAACTACATTATAAAGTATGGGGATATAACATTAAATAAAACACCCAAAAAGAGAAGAGGACAGAGTGATGAGCTGAGGACCCCAAATTTACCACCAATGGAAACTCTTAGCCCTCCCCCACCTCCATCATAATTTTTAAAAATAAAAATCTACATGGAAACCTAAGGAAATAGAGAGAACAGCTAACAGTCAGAGTACGTCTCGGATTTCTTTGTCAGGTCTTATATCAAAATGGCATACGTCAATGCATGTGATCAGTTATTATGGGGATAAGAGTTCGATATGAAAACTCTGTAACAGTGCTTAGTGGTATCCATGACTGCATCAACCATCCTCGGTTAAAGTGAACATGGATGTAGGACTCACAGGATTACATGAGTACACTACATACACATGGGGTTCAAAGCACAATCCTCAAGCAGTACTGCCTTGCATCACCACCTAAAAGCATGGATAAGGACACAGATATGACACAACACAGGACACAATAATTCTTGACAAATTATGACAAAATGATGGGGAATAGGAAAATTAATTAATTCCTATCTTTAGATATATTTTCTTCATTTTTAGGCATATTTTATGTTTAATTGTGAGTTTTCAAAATAATAAAACGTTTAAAAACATATCAAAATCAAAGGATTAAAAAAAAAGAAGAAGAAGAAGATTAAATTAAAAATTATATTTTTTCCTCCCTGGGGATATATGTAAGGGTGTACCCTGCTTTGTACCCACCCATATGTGCTAGCCTACCAATAAAGAGAGAGCAGAATATTACCCTGAACTGATCAAAGCGAGAAAATAGCACCGTGCAAGACATGTTATGGGACCCATCAAGCATATTAACAATCTGCAAAATCCAAGATGACAGTTAAAGAGATCCAAAATAAGGTGAGATTTACCCATCCAATTTTTGTCTTAAAATAATGATAATAATAATAGGCTTTCCAAAATGCAGCAATTATTTAAAGAATGAGGCTGTAATGAGAAAGGCAACCTATTATACAAAGATCACGCTCACCTCAGGGTAAAACTCCTTCCTCTCTGGCAGTGAATAGATTATTAAATTCTGAATACCACGAATCTACAGGCAAGGAATTATGAATGGATATGTCAACACTATGCATTATAAAAAATGATTCTGATATTTGATTTGATAAATTATATGCGTTACAGAAGTAAATCAAGCATAGATGCACATATATCATGTTAGATACGAAAGCATAGATGCACTTAGGTACACTGTTGAACCTAAAAGTTTACATGGTGAAAAAGTGTGTGCAGAAGCTGTCTAAATAACCTTGTATCTGTAGTAAAACTGTGCCCTCTCCGTGTAAAGCATAATTTTACGCCTTCCTTCAAAAAACCAAAGCCGTGCACGGGAAATATCACTCGGTTGTGTGTACCTGAAGAGCAAGACCACCATTTCCCAGGTAATTACATGAAAAACCCATGGAGAAAATTGATATCTTAAAATGCAATGCTGAATGCTTTGGCAGGATACATATAACGGTCAACACACGCAATGAAAAAAGAAAACAAAGCTTCTTACTCCCCAAGCAGACAGAAAGATGGTTCCTGTGACTTCAAAAAATTTCAAATTCGAACAAATTCAAAGTAAGAACTGATAAATAGTATAGTTCCCCCCTGCATTGGAAAGTTCCACAGAAGTTTAAAACATTGAACAGTTTATAACAGTCATATCAAACACTCAAAATTTCACATTAGATTGTTCTTTAAGTTCAAGAAAAATAAAAGTACCTGAACCGAATCTTTTATCTTTGGGAACACCAGCACAAATAAAGTCATTATTAATTATAGCCTGATAACTTTTAGTCTTCCAACTGGAATTTCTTTTTAAGACAGAAGACTCTCATGTAATGTAATGGATGAGTGGCAGCCGAATGAATGATAAGAAGAAATTGACCCTTTCACAAACCAAAGATAAGTCTGAGATAGTCCAATAATTTTAACAAACACCTATTAATGCATAGGTGAATTCAGGTGAACGAGCAAAATGGAACCTAAAATGACATGGGTGGAAGTAAGGATGACGAAATTCCAGTGACGGAAGAGAGACACAGCCATGGATAGCACAAACTGCCATTTAGTATATGATATATGGGTATTATTCTAGCACAAACTGCCATTCATCAGCCAAGCCTAGTTAAGACGAATCACATCTAAAGCCCAAACACAGGCAATGGTATTATTCTAGGAAGCATGGACACAATATAATATATGGGTACAATATAATATGGACAAAACGATATGATAATTTTGAAAAATTAGTATATGGAGCAGAGACCTAACAATTAATTAATTAATATACTTTTCCATATAGAACTTTCAATCCCACACAAAAAAAAAGCCCTTTGAATTGCAATACCAATACCCGGACCAAATAGCATCAAGGTCACCTATACAAAAACATCTAACCAAAGAAACTAAATAAATAAATAACATAAACTAAAAACCTGGCCCCATGTTGACCACACAGGAACATCCACAACCCTTTGCCAACCCCAAAAACTATGTAAACCAACTTATATTCCAGAACCTCCCAATCTCCTTATCAGGGTTCCTGATGGTCTCATTCTTACAGATGGCCAAGATCTCATGGGTGGCACCACTAACAATACTCAGAAGCTGCCCACCCAAAAGTTTTGCTGTTGATCTTCGCCCAAAGGGATTCAAGCTCATGAGTCATGGGTTTGGGCCTCAAGCTTATGAACATACATAGCTAAGTTCCACATCCAGGTTAAGTTGAGCAGCAACTGACAGTTAAAGTTCAAAGCCTTAACCTAATCTAAGAAGACTTACAGGACTTGAAATTTCATTTTTCTAATATCAATAGCTGGGGTTTACATCTCTCAAATGGGGCATCCCATTGGGATGTTCAATTCTCTAGACCAGTCCAAGACTGAGAGTTGGATAGACATTGCTGGAGGCCTGCCAAGAGTAGGGGTAGGGGTTTTGAGGTGTGAGGTTATTATCTTTCCTTACCTTCATCTAATGGCACTTCGTTTCCTTGGAATGTGGTGCGGTGTTCAAAAGTCCCCTCTAGGGTTTTGCCTTATTTTCTTGGACTGCTGCTCTAGGGAAGATTTTATCTACGGACAATCTCTGAAAGTGAGGCATTATTATAACGGATTGGTGCTGCATGTGAAAAAGGTACAGAGAGTCAATGGATCATCTTCTTCTTCATTGTCCTATCTCTTACAAGTTATGGACAATGGTTTACTGTTTATTTGGACTCCTTGTTTGCAGCTTGGCAGGGTTATTTTGGTAGGCATAGAAACATTGCATTTTGGAAGGAGGTACCACATTGCATCATGTGGCGTCTTTGGAGAGAACGAAATGCTAGAAGTTTTGAGGGATGTGAACAGTCTATCCTTAAAATTAAAGCCTTTTTTCCTTCGTACTTATTACATTGGAGTGTTGCTTTTCATTCTCCTTAAACAAAAAAAACAAAAACAAAAAAAATTCTTTTTTAGACATGTTTGAGCATTGTAATTTGAGAGTTTGATTGTACTTCTCCCTAAGTACACCTATGGTGTATTTGGGATGTTTTAATTTAATACAATTTTTGTTACTTATCAAAAAAATAAGGGGGGCCAAAAGTTCTAACTCAAGTAAAGATGCCTAAAACTTGATGGTAATTTTTGAGTCCTAAGAAGAGATGCGCTATCATATGTTCCATTCACATGATGCATTTGCACAACTAAATCAACAAGATATAAGTTCAAAACAAACCTTCTTAACAAAATAATCAAAATGAGCATCATCAGCATCTGCTATTGAGTCCACATCAAATCGCTCATAAATCTGTAAGGTTGAGAGAGCATAATAAAACTTAATGTTTACACAGTAAGAGAGGGGATTTAAAATAGTGATCAATGAGATTAGAATCCTACTAAAACAAGAAAGGAAATCATGTACTGAAGATTAGAATTATGTAAGCATTTTTTATTAGCCACAGTAACTATTGAAGGATTAAAACACAGGACACAATTTCCAACCAAATTAGTAATTACATTGAAAACAAAACCATTTTTCACATTTTATTTCCAAATTCAATTTCAACATTTCATGAAATTACCCTGCTCCATGCATTGACCCCTCAAGAGCCATCTCAAACAAGAGTGTCAGCAGCTAGAAATAATACTGAAGAGGGGAAAATAAGTCCAGGAAAAAAAAAACCCTACCTTCATCTCCCCTTTCTAAGTGTATCCCAAATGTTTGTCCTAATCAAAAGTCAATATGACCTGTTTTTCCAAAATATCTTCCTCCCTAAGGTTTAACATTAATCTCACTTTTGGTAGGAAAAAAAAAAGCAATAAAGGGATGACATTGGAAACACAAGAAGTAAATAGGTACCCGTTAAATGCATCTATGTTAGCATCTCAGATGTCATGAGCAGGAATGATGACTTCAAGGAATTATAATAATGATGATTAAAAAGACCAAGTCAAACAACCATCTAGTATTTCCTACTTGGTAGAATGCATAATGGTAGAATGTATAAGAGAAGGTGAAGATCCATTTAACCAACCAAGAGGGAAACATTCTTTTCAACTTAAAAATTCTTGAACTGATAACTAACCCTATGTTTGTAGGGGGGAAGATGGAGGAAGAGGAGAGGAAAAGGTGGATTGAATGCAGGGGAAGGTGGAGGGAGAGGAACAAGAAATTGGATGCATATTCCAGCCACGTATCCTAATGAATCCCACATTTTTTGTCCCACAGAAATCTATTCCATTTTTTTGTCAGCCTAGAGATGAAAATCCTTAAGGCACATAATTGTCCGTCTCTTCTCTCTATCTTTGTGTGAGTATGTTATTTTTTATAAGTGTTTATCCTTCTCTTCCCATGACAACCCCCCCCCCCCCCCCCCCCCTCAAAAAAAAATTATCAAATTGGCAAAAGACAAAATCATCCCATAGCAAAGATATAAACAAAGACTAGAGATGACAATTCGAGATGCAATTATTTATTTATTTATGGTTAACAGGAGACACAAATATGAATATGCAGATGATATACCAACACTCTGGTAATAATTAGAAACATTTGATTTTTTTTTTCTTTTTTTTCTTTTTGCTTAGAGGTGATGTCCAGCCTTTTAGTGAACAAGGCAGAAAGTGAGCTGGTCGTGGGGCAAAAAAGAACATGATGAAAAGAAGAGCAGTAAAGTGCAATGAATATGTATTTACCAAAAATTAGAAATTAAAAAAAAAGAAGGTTAAACTCGAAATATAAGAAAACCTATGGTGTATAAAATCCCCTATGGAATATCACATAAAACACACTAGATCCGTCATAATTGCACATTACACTATCATCCTTGAAAGTTTGATCCACCCTTTGCATTCATTGCCTTAAACATGTATATTAGGATCAATATTCAGGCTTATGACTTCCATTTAAAGAAAGTAAAAATATTTGTTTTGTACTATCTTAATCACAAACACGTACTTAACTGTTTGCTTAATGTCATCTTCGGTTTGTAATTAATTTATGGGAATACAAATGTTTTTTGTACTATTTGGGGATGAATGAGCAGAAATGCAAAGAGATGTAACACACAATACTGTCCATTTATGATTGATCACTGTATTTTGCGTGCCTGATTGTAATGTCCCTTTGTATACATCCCGTACACTTGGGTGACTATTTTTTGGTATCAATAAAATTTCATTACTTATCAAACAATACTTCCATTTACATTAATTTAGATCTACCCAGTCTCAATTTTTTCTGCTGACAGAATGATCACTGATTCACCCAGTTCTTGAAATATCAAACAAGAAATGAAATAAAATAAGACAACATGAGCATCTTAATGTCTTAAGATATTAAAAAACCAGCTCTAATTTAAGCATAAAATAAGACAACATGAGCATCGTAATGTCTTAAGATATTAAAAAACCAGCTCTAACTTAAGCATACAGAAAGGACGGTGAGGCAAACACACCTGCCATACTTGGAGTATCACTTTTGGAAGAACACCTTTATACTCGCAAACCAACTTCACCTGAAAATAAAACTAACAGTATCAATATCAAAAAATTTAAAAATAGATGAGATTATACATGACACTTTCTAGTTTTAAAAGAAAAAAATGCTTGCATAGGAAGCAATATACCAGTCCACTTTTATTCACAGCAAGCAGATCATTTTTGTTTTCATCATAATAGGAGTAAACTAGTAATACTCAAATCAAAGAGATCAATTTTTATTAGCTATTGGCATATAGGTGATTTAGGGCAGAGATACCAGAGCAGGAAAAACATATTTTACTCAGAAACATGACTAAACATAATATAAAAAGAGATTACAACAAAAAATGAATATTAAATAGGACCACATTATAAATAAGCATTGTCTCAACATTAAAATATAGGACAAGTAGAAAATGAGTGACATGGTGGAATGCCTCGTGAACATAGAGTACAAACACAGATAGAAGATAGAACAGCTTTGACTAAGCCTTGGCTTGTGAGTCATATACCTAAGAGGATCCAGCAAATCCTTCGGTGAAATCCTTGATAAAATGTGCCAAAGTGTAGTACTTGAAACTTATTGTTTAAAGTTCTCTCTAAACTAAATTCACTTGTTAAGTTAAAACTTTTGGCTAGCCTAGAATGAATTGCACTTCTCTAATCAACCCATTTGTTTCTAATTCCTTCAGGCAATAAATCAATGGAAGAAAAGGATATAGTCCCCTCTCTTCTCATTCTTCCAAAGTGAAGTGATAGCTTCTTAAGCCTCCAGGCTGTTCATGACCACCTTTTCTGAGGTAGGTTACTACCTTGGTGTGAAGATAGTATAGAAAATGTAAAAATGAATATCAACATACTTTTCCTTGGTAATTACTACAATGGTGATTGAACAATGCATTGATATCTGGGACAAGAAAGTACAGATACAGATTAGAATATATCTATTGTTCAAATATTAGTCAAAGGTACTCTTGTGTTAAATATGGTCAAAAGCTCAGGATTGCCCTGACAAAGGCTAGCTGGATCATGCATACATATAAATAGGATTGAGAAAGTTAAAATCTACATCACACCATAATATGCAAATTTGAAAAACTTACAACTGGATAACACAAGGTGATTTATGATATGGTTTCTCACACCTCCACAACCCCCCCCCCCCAAAAAAAAACAAAAAAAAAAGTAAAAATAAACACATTTACCCGCACACAAACGATGGCAATGTTCTTATCAAAGCTTTTTTAAGAATAGCAGGAAACCCTATTACCTGGGTTAGAATAATAGCCCAAAATTATTGATTGCCGGTAAAACTTTGCATATCCAACCAGATACCTAAACATGAAAGACAAGTTAAAGGGACACTAAAACTCAAGAAAGGATATAAAGCAGAAGATCTTTTGAGTAGCTAAGCATTTCTTTATATATAAAACAAAAAATATAAAACATCGGGAGGAAACTTTGTTTATATCCCATACACTAGAGGTTCCCACAGTCAACCCGCACAGCCACACCATAAAAAAGAAAAGTAAAAATTTAAATAAATGGGACGGGACAAACACAATGATTAAATTATCTTGGAAAATCGTATTACATACCACGGTCTAATGCGCATAACATCAGTTCCATGCTGCTTTGATGGTATGTGATTCAGTTGTTCAACAATTGTATTCACATGACCAATTCTGGATAATTTTCATCAAAAATAAAAAGAATAAGAAACAAAATGGACAATTTGCACCATATGAACTGCAACAAATATATTTCTAGCAATTAAATTCACTGCACCACATACCTGCATTGCTATGACATCGGCATGATCAATGATAAGAACCTGCTCATGGCAAATACTTTTTCTGTTAACAATATAGGAAACTCTATAGGCACAATTTTTTTTTTTAAGTGAGAGAATAATTATAATGACATACTCCTGAAAAATGACGAAAGAGACAAGTTACCTCTATAGAGGAGAGATAATCTACATCTTTTTCCTTGAATGTTTTAGCCTCCGAAATTTTCTGACATGAAAAGTCTGGTGTCACTTGCATTTTTAGCCAAAATAAAAAAGATAAAATTCTTCATAAAATTTGAAGAGGATAACCAAACATAATATTATACTGTTAGAAAAGGCAACTAACAATAGACCTGCACTATATATACAGTTTAAGATGCATGTAGGGTGAACATCTTGCCAAAATAATACATAAAACTATGTTTCTTCTCATCGCCCCTCAAACATGCTGGATGACTTGAGCAAAATGATAACATATCAGTAAGGAGAGACATTTTTCATCATGGTGGAATCTTCTGTTTCCATATGCTTACATTTTGAAATGAACTAGGATTCATGTCTTCAAACTAAATTACTGAAATATACCAATTAGAATCATAGTTAGGTGATTAAATTCATTATTTATTAACAACTTAAAATTTTGGAACAATTGGTAATTTATCCTGGTATCAAAATAAGTGGTCCCAAGTTCAAACCCTGTTTCCACTCTACTTAAAAGTCCCATATGTTCAGCCCATTTATTAAGGGAAGTGTTTGAATTATGTTTAAATAATTAAATTCATCATTTCCTAATAGGTTAAGCATTTAGGATAATCGGTAATTTATCAGTACCCATCACTTAGAAAAAAGGGGAGGGATGTGGGTAGGGGAAGAGTGTTGGAAGTAATAATGCCAGCAACTTTTGTTAAAGATTTCCTCAGAGGCTCTTTTATTCCTTGGACATTAAATAAGCAAGGTGCAATTCTGAAGCCATGTATATTCCCAAAGAAGATAGGAATAAAAAGCCTTAAATACTAGTCTGTCAAGGAAGGATCACAACTCATTATAATACTGCCCAAAAGAGGGTGGGGGGGGGGGGGGGGGGGGGGAAGAGAATGAGTTATCATGTTCTCCTATCTTGATGCACATAAGGGAGAGTTGTGAACATAGTACTTGAAAATAATTGCTAGCCTTCCACTGAGCTTAAAGTCAAAGAGGATCTTTTAAGCTAGAGAGTAAGTAGACAAACACTTTTATAGATAGCAAGAAAATTGAAGAGTGAAATTTGCTTAATTTACCATTTTTTCATCTTTTTTTTTTTTTTTTTTTTTTTTTTCATTTAAAAAAGAGGCAATTGAAATGAGGAGCAAAATTCCAAATTCAAAGAAGAAAATTATATGGACACTCAAAGTTATTGCAACTTCATCCTCTTCATAAATAAAAGACACTAGAAGAACTTAATTTAAAATCTGTATTCTTTGCAGGACCAACCTTGCAGAAATTGAGCCATTAAGCTGAGCCATGAGAACAGGCATAAAGAGTTAATGTTCAAAGGGCCTCACCAAACTAAAGATCTCCTAGAATATGATTCTTGGATAATGACCCAACACTATCTATCATGAAATTCCAAAACACAGCATAATATTCAACTTGGGATTTTCTTGAGTTAGCACCTAATAACATAATTTTCCTATACAAGTAATAGAGCCTCAACAGAAGCATAGAACATACCAATGTTTCACCATGCTCTTGCATCACTAGATGTTTAAAGCCAATAAACCAACACAAAGGTTCCAATAAGGTCTTATAAAACAGATCCAAGGCAGCACCATATACCCTTTGCATTGAGTTAAGTTCTCTTCTTTCATGATTAAACTATTTGTTGTGTATCAAGACAAAATAGGGATGTAAATTTGTATTTATAGAAAAGTTCCTGGTGTATAGAACACAATAAATGTTTTGCATGGTGCTAAAGAATGAATATAATATATAAAAGCTATAACAATCTTCACGAGAATAATTAGAAAAATCAGAAAAACAAATCAAAAGAATAAATGCTTACAGCAATCAAACCAACTGGAGAAGCAACAATCACATCTGAGGAATAGAAATCACTGTACAACTTTATGCTCTTCCTACAAAAAATTGGAAAAAAAAAAAAAAAAAAAAAAACAGAAAGTAAGAAAATGAGCCAGCAGGCACATCTACACTCACTCCATTTATGCTTAAATATACAATGACAGCAACTAACAATTAAATTTTTTAATCAAGCAATCACAAGAACAGAAATCTTTTAAAAGATTGAAAATCTGATCAAATGACGATAGCTAAATACCTGGTAGAATAATATGTACTACAACAAAAAATGAGCATTATCTGTTTTTCTTCGTAGCCAATCAAGTGTTGTTTCTTAAATCACAAGAGTAGATACAGGCAACAAAAATCATTGAGCAGCAAAATAAAGTTTTAGATGCTCCTACAGTCCTACCTACTGCATAATCCATTACAATGATACTGTAAAAGCATAGTCACATTCCACGCAAATTCAGCATTTGGAATCCACAACACTAGGTTGATAAATCATCCATCCATCCAATTGGAAAGAACTATAAATAATGGACAACACAATTCTATAGATAAATTCTCAAGTAATAAATGGTGGGGTGGCATTATGGTAGGTCCTAGGTTAAAATATTCTCAAATCGGTAAGTTACACACACACTCCCCATAAGCCATGGCATTATTGTGGAAGGAATAAGTACCACTTGAGCTAGAGCTCATTGGCAGGTCCGAGGTTCAAACATTACATATAAAAAAAGCAAAGGGTGAGAAAATAATCAATCAACGGATAGGTATATCACATATCATGTACCCCCCCCCCCCCCCATCCGGTGCTTGGAGTAGATTTTATGAAAACCTAGGTTCAAACATAAAGATTCTATAGATGCACACTAGTCTACCATAAATTCTAGGAAAAACCCTCAAAGTGCCTTGTAATTCATGTTCATAAAACCATAATTTGTGTACAGAGCACATTTTACAATCTACAGAGTGAGATCCAATCTCATGACTACATGTCATTCTCAATGACTCCTAGATTTATCATAGTTTTAGCCTCACATCTAAAAAACTTATATATCCTCTCAACGTATAACAAAATTAGATGAAGCGCAATTATTATGTCAACACAACTAAGAATGTTAATTTGATGGACTTGTTGGGTCATCACTATAAACTAAAGAAATCTTACCTAGTAAACTTAATTCCAAACATGAAATGATTTTCTTCATCCCTCTTTCCACCAAAAAGTTCTAGAAAGTCGTTAGGCTTTGAAGACTTCTTAGCATTTGAGTTACCCTGGGTTTGTTGAGATAACTCATCCTCATCGTCTTCAACCTCTTGAGTTACAAATTCTTTCAAGAAACGGTCAATGTGATCAACATTAACTGAAAACCAAGAGGATAGTATTAACCAATATGGAAAGAAAACATTTATAAACTGTGTTTTATTTATCAAAGACAAGAAACCTCTAAAACTTTTTATCATATAAATATTTGATAAATAACACCATAAATTTATGTTGCAGGAAGTAATAAGAAAGCACAAATAACTCAATATTAAGATAGACATTTCTGTAAAACTATAATCTAGTAATGGCCACAAATTATCATAAAAGTTGCACTAATGTGAAGTACTACTTTAAAAAAATCCATAAAGTATTGCACTCACTTTACTATATGAACCACTAATTTTCAGAAGAGTGACCATATATAATTTTGTGTGCCAAAAATTATCCTTAGCTATCTAAAAGTATGAGATAGCAAGAGCTTTGGATAACAATCTGTTTCCACAACTATTACAAAGTTTTGCATTAGAAATCCAATCAATTTTTAGAATATAATTATATTACCTTGTTTTGTAATAGCTGAAAATATCTCCCATATACTATTATTTCAACTTTGTTAATGATGCAAGAATATGAAGGAATGGACATCTAACTACACACCTTGTGTATTGTGGTGTTCATCCTTTTCAGTAAAATTTCCTTAATGGTCATAAAAAATTTAAAGGAATTGAATAAAGTGCATGGTTATTCATCTATAATGACCTGAAGTTATCGAAAAGAATTTCCAAGAAGCTGGTAAACAAACCAGACAAAGATAAAGATTGTATTTCCATTTTTCCTTAAACCTTGACAAGGATCTAAGTTCTCCTCGTAAAGATCCAATAATAAATGATTTTTTTACTTTTGGTCCGCTATAAAGCTCACTTATAAACATCATATATATGTCTTTAATATGCTTCAGTACATGGGCAAAAAATTTCTGATAAACTGCCATAGCTTCTTTTGTACCAATAAACGCTAGAAAAGTGTTGGAAATTGGAAACTAGTGGGCTTTGAAAAGTGCTAAAGCTCATAACAACACGAGGTTTCACGTTCAATCTTCAACATTACTTAGGATTTTGGAGGTCATCATCTAAAGGGGACCAAAAGGATTTAGTGACAATACTTAGGTCCCATCATTACCCTATAACAAACATTGACCATTCTTCCAATAGCAGATATTCCCAAAACATTACCTATAAAATAAAGGACAATTAAGTCCCAAAAGTGGTTTCAAAGCTCAAATGGAAGGATCATTAAGGGTTTTTTTTGTGTGTAAAAAGGTGCAATATGATGGTTTAGAAAGAGAGGACATATGATGGAATACCTTGTAGGCTGAAGGGGTTAGTTGAATTAACCTTTGAACAACATGAAGCACAATGCATCTAAGCGGTAAAAGGATCAAAACTTGGTGCACATCATAAAAAATAGACCTTGTTGATTAAGCAAGCACACTGTAATATACGAAATAAAACGATTGGGAAAAGAAACATAACAGTCAGAGAATAAACCAATCTCAAGGACTTCCACCTCTTTGTAGAAGACTTATTGTGGTTCCCAATAAAGGAGACAAGTTACAAGTGATGAAGCCACATTGGGTCCTTCATGATAGAATTTCTATAATCACATATAACAGCCACAGTTTCACACACTAGTTTTCGAAAATGAAGGAAAGAAAGCCCTATATGACCAACAGACAAGTGTACTAAATACTGTGCAGCAGAATTATAATTTATAAACACAATTATGAAAAAGTACTACTCAGCTGTTTCTTAAAAGTTAATTGATCCAATATCGAAGACGCAAATGGGATGAATCAATTCAATGTATAGAAACTGATAATTCTCAAATGGAAAACGTCGCAAATTTAAACTTTCAATCCAAAGGCTTAAGATAAATTATGATGAAACTACAGAAGATCAATTTTTAAATGACTCTGGTACTTTTACTTCTGTTGTAAAATTAAATTTAGAATTTGTAGAGTTCAATCTTCTTCAAAACTGAAGTTTAGGCTGTGAAGTACACATATAGATACAATATACATCATACGGATCGAATATAGCACCATTGTTGAAAATATGTGGGATACAATTAAATAGGTATAATTAATTACCAAAAAGAAAAATAACATAGGTATAATCTGATAGATAGAAGTATACATAGACATTTTGGTATGCTAATTTTTTGCTAAAAATTGTGAAGTTATTTACTTGTTAAGTCACACAAGCAACTATAACTTGTACACTTAGTATGCCACAACTGGTCTATCATTTTATTTACACTTATATTCTATGAATCATGGACATGAACACAACATGAGACACAACACATCACAAGACATAGTGACACAACAATTCTTGAAAAACAAGGGCATGACAAGGCAACAACATTCTTTGGGGCTAAATGTATAAAGTTGAAAAAGAAAATAAATATGATGAATTGTATTGGTAAAAAGAATAAGGACCGCCAATTAGATACTAAATACAGTTTTCATTTTTTTTTTTATTTATGTTACTATTTCATCAGTACACTTTCTTTCTTGTTTTATGCCATTCGTTTCTGTCAATGAAAGTCTCAGAAAGTAAAACAAAACTGGGCAACTGAAGCAAGAGATGCAAGAAAATTATTATTTAATATTATTTATGTTTGCAAGTCAATTGTATTTTTATGTTTTAGGTCCTAGTAGTTTATTAGGTTATTAGTAATTTTATTTGGAAGCAAGGTTATTATTGTAATAAGGCAATTACGGTTTCCTAATCAATTAGAACTAGGGTTTAGCAATCCTTTATAAGCAACCTATTGTACTCCTTGAGGAGATAGTTGATATTTTGATGAATGAAAAAATGGTCGTTTGATCTCTTTTGGTCTGGTGCTGACTCCAGGGCCACTCTAGGTGCTGACTCCTAGTGATTTCCCCGCTTGGTGCTAACTCCAAGCCTAGCCTAGGTGTTGACTCCTAGGTCATATCCCTTTATTTTATTGTTGTTTCAGTTTTGTTCTAGTTGTCCTGCGTCATATTTGGTATCAGAGCAAACACTGATTTGTTGAAGCATCACAACAAGAAAGAACCAGAAAATATCAACCAAAAAATTTTTTTAAAAAAAAAATTTCATTGCCTTGTTTCTCATCCTATCAAACCACAATACCCACACAAAAGTCAACTGCCATAAAGGAAACCAGATCCAAAAAACCCATAACCCACTCCACCATAACAGTACCGCAAGAATTCATTAATACCGATCTCACCCCGTTGTTCCAAAGCCGCTGCCCACAGCCATCACAAGCTACCAGAAGGGCCAGCCACCACAACCACAACACCGTCGGAAGCCTTAGCCTCACACGCCGCTGGTTCTACTACAACGCCAATCCTGCATCTATCCAATCTTATGAGGCAACCCACTTGCCTGTATTCCCCTATTCTCCTTCTTTAGCCATTTACGTGATCTACCTGATCTGATTAACCTTAAACACATCTGACCCGACCCAAAGACAGCTCATCTTTTGCCTCAAATTTTACTGTCCTAACCCAGTTTCAAAAAAAATAAAAACAAAAACCTTAATTAGACCCAATTGTCCTAACCCATTCAAACTACTGAACCTGGTAGCCCAAAAAATGCCATGACAACCCCTTCTTTAGTGGGCCATATTTAGCAAGTCAAGTTGGCATAATCTTTTTGCCCAGTGAGCTATGGTAATATTAGAAGCACCTTATTTTGATGGTTGTAAAACTAATCCATGGGATTTTGCCAACTGGTTAAATGGGATGGGGCAATTCTTTGAGCAAGCAAATTTTGCGAATAACATAAAGGTTAGGTATGCAAAGTTGAAGTTAAGAGTTGGAGCACAAATGTTTTAGGAGGATCTTGAGTATTTCCGCTATATAAAGAATGAACCCACCATTAGTGCATGGGAAGATATGAAAGAAAAGCTTTGTGATGAGTATTTGTCACCATACTTTCGAGCTAAGTATCTACCCCAATCTCAATGATACTTTTCAAGTTGAAGCAAATACGATGAATCCTCATCCCATTTCATGTCCTTAGTGCACTTTTGAACAATCTACCAAGGAATTAAAGGAATTATCTGAAAAGCTCATGAAAGATGTTCAAGACATGATTGCTCAAATGAAGCAAATGAAGACTCAAACCAATTCAATTGGGAAATCAAGGATAATTGATCACAATGAAATTACTGCTACCCCCACAGAAGACAACATTGATGATGATATCTTGGTAGTGGAGAAGCCTCAAGTAACACCAAAGCCTAAAGTTGACAAAGATGTACATGCCTCAACAAGTGTTGCTTTAACATGCGTGCAAGGAAACAAATCTATTGAAGAGCAGTAAGGTGTAGAGATGGTTTCTAAAGAAAGTTTTTTTTTTTTTTTTTTTTTTTATAAGTAATAAGGATTCATTGATATTAAAAGATAGAGACACCCAAGTACACAGGGAGTATACAGGGGTGAACAAATCAAGAAAAAAAATTACAAAAGTCAAGTAAATCCAAAATAGAAAAAGGATGGTTTCTCCACACAAAGAACCAGTCAAATAAGATTCGGATAAAAAGAAGCTTGAGATCAGGCATGGAATGCTCAATGTCTTCAAAACATCTACTATTTCTCTCCTTCCAAATACACCACATCAAACAAAGAGGAACGACCTTCTAAATAACTCCTTTACGATGGCGACCAAAGTGACCTTGCCAGCAAGCAAAGAGCCCAACAACAGACAATGGCATGACCCAACTAACTCCAAATAAACCAAAAACCATATCCCATAACTCCGAAACAACCGGGCAATGAAGGAAAAGATGGTCAACACTTTCACTATTACACTTGCACATGTAACACCAATCCAAAATGCAAACCTTTTTTTTCCTTAAATTGTCAATAGTCAAACATTTCCCCAAGGCTGCGGTCCAGACAAAAAAAGCCACTCTAGAAGGGATCTTTTGCTTCCAAATGCTTTTCCAAGGGAAAAACTGCTCACTATGGCCAACAAGAAGATGGTAGTATACACTAACCGTGAACCCCTTACTCTTACAAGGCAGCCAACATCTCTTATCCTCCTTGATTCCCCTTACAAGAGTGCTATAAATGGAATTGATGAAGCTCCTAAAAGCTTCCAATTCACGATTATGCACCTCCCTACAAAACTAAATCTCCCAATGGAGGACTCCAATGGAGTACCTCATTAGATCCGCCACACTTGCCTCTTTGCTATAGCTAATCCTATATAATTCAGGATAGCAGACTGCGAGCGAAGAAGTCCCACACCAACAATCTAGCCAAAACTGCACTTTTGATCCATCTCCAATATCATACATAATAAACCAAGAAAAAGAGTGCCACCCCCTTCTAATATTTTTCCACAAACCGACTCCATAAAGACCAGAGAAAGAACTAGAACACCAACCACCCCAATCATAATCATACTTCACCTCTATCACTTGACGCCAAAGAGCATCCCTTTCTTGCCCAAATCTCCAAAGCCATTTCCCTAAAAGAGCTACATTGAAAGTTCTCAGATTCTTAATCCCTAAACCACCTGAAGAAAGCGGTGTAATATTGGAAGCTAATGAATTTGCTTTTGATCAACCTTCCATGGCGCATAAAGATAACCAGTTTGCTAAAGTGGAGAAAGTGGATAACATAGTGCTTCCAATGGTTCAAGATAAGATTGTGTTGATTCTACACATTGATTTTGTCATTTTAGAAGAGTTTGACATGGTGAAATTCAAGGTTTTTCTTTTCTCTATACTCCCTAGGGTGATTCCAGATTGGAAGCAAGTATTATTTGTCAGCATCCTAATCCTTCAATGCTTTAGAACTCGAGGTTGAGTTTTCTCCAACTAGAGGAGAATGATGCGGGAGATGCAAGAAAATTATTATTTAACATTATTTATGTTTGCAAGTCAATTGTATTTTTATGTTTTAGGTCCCAGTAGTTTATTAGGTTATTAGTATTTTAATTTGGAAGCAAGGTTATTTTTGTAATAAGGCAATTAGGGTTTTCAAGCCAATTAGAACTAGGGTTTAACAATCCTTTATAAGCAACCTACTGTACTCCTTGAGGAGATGGGTGATATTTTGATGAATGAAAAAATGGCCGTTTGGTCTCTTTTGGTTTGGTGTTGACTCCAGGTCCACCTTAGGTGCTAACTCTTAGTTGTTTCCCTGCTTAATGCTGACTCCAAGCCTGGCCTAGGTGCTAATTCCTAGGTCATATCCCTTTATTTTATTATTATTTCAGTTTTGTTCTGGTTATCCTGTGTTAGCAACAAGACAGTAAACTGAAAGGAAATAAAAAATAATTTAAAGTGAAGAAAGAGCAAGAAGATGCCATAATAACCACCTATAAGAACTCATGTTCATTTCAAGCCAGAACGACAAAAGGAGATAGTCAATGAGCTTATAGAAGCACCGATGAGCAACAAAGGAAGCAACAGATCCATCCTTTCCACGCTTTGGAAAACCATGTACCAGATAAGGATGAAAGAGATCATTCACGAGCTTGTAGAAGCGCCAATGAGCTTCAATTAGTGCCTATTTGGCTGTTTTAAATGGCAGGAGTGCAGATGGAATGAGAAAAAGAAGCTTGTAGAGGCTTTGATTTTTTTTTTTTTTCCGATTTTTTTGGCAAACCATGTTTTGACTACGTCTTTGAGGTGTCTTGACCATATCAGAACCCCCAAAAAAAATCTTGAGGCGCGTATGCAACCATGTTTTGCCATTTCTGAGCTTTCTAGCTTATATTCATAGCATATACTAGAAGGCTCATTCCAAACATTCAAGGCGAAACCAGCTCATGCTTCATTGTTATTCAAGATGTATTAGCTTCCTTTTTATTCTTTTTTTTTTTTTTAATATAAGTAAGAAAAAGTTTTATTGAAAGACTATTTCATGAAAAAAGAACACGAAGAAGCCAAAAAAGTACAACGACAACTCAAAACTGTGTACAAGAAAGAAGAGAATCAATAAACATCATGAGGGAGTCACTAGATAAGGGTCCCCGAGGGGAGACCAATCAAATAAAGGCCTACAAACGAGGCAAGGAGCTGATCCTCCAAGCTATCCACAACTTTGAACACTATATCCTCAAACGTACGATTGTTGCTCTCCTTCCAAATACACCACATCAAAGGTGTCACATTCCAAATGTCAAATGAGTGTTTCCCCAACCAATTCCTCCACTCCATCAAAAAGTCGAGCACTCTCTCTTTTTTTTTTTTTTTTTTTGATAAGTAATAAAGATGTATATTCAAAAAAAACTACCTCACGCAAAAAACATAAGGCAGAGGAAAAAAGTACAAAGAAAAAGAAGATAAAAACAAAAAGAAAAGATACTAATTACAAAGAAGGGAGCTAAGGAACATAAAGAGAGAATCACTAGAGGTGAGCCCCCAAGCCCTAGACCAACCAAAAAGGGAGCCACTAAAAGAAGCCAATAGCTGATCATCGGAACCATCTCTGTTCTCAAATGTCCTCCAATTTCGCTCCCTCCACAAACACCACATTACACAAAGCAAAGCTAAATTCCAAATACTAGACGAATGCTTCCCAAGCCAATCCCGCCAACCAAAGAGAGTATCCGCAACTGATCTTAGCAAGACCCAAGAAATCCCAAAAGATCTAAACACCAAACTCCACAATCGGTAAGTCTAACCACAATGTAGTAGCAAATGATCCACCATTTCACCATTACAACGACACATAATGCACCAGTCAACAAAGTCCATCCCTCTACCCCTCAAATTGTCACCTGTAAGGATTTTATCCCATACAGCAGTCCACACAAAGAAGGAAACACGCCGAGGGGCCTTAACCTTCCAAACACTTTTCCAAGGAAATATAATGGGCACGGGTCCTCTTATCTTATTATAAAATGATCGAATATCAAAATTCTCATTCTTTGACAACTTCCATCACATACAGTCTCCATTCTCAATTGGAGGTAAATTAGAGCCCAAAGTACGAAGAAATGCATCCACATCATCCATTTCCCAATCATTTGGTCTCCGAAAGAAACGAACATCCCAGCTTCTCTGTTCCTCAATCCCCAACTGTTCAAGAGAAGAGGCCACAGATGCCCCTTTATTGGAGGCAATCCCATACACAACCGGATAGGTCAATTTAAGTGGAGAATCCCCACACCATTGATCTGTCCAAAGCTTCACTCTATCCCCCACCCTTACCTCAAACTGAATATTTTTACTAAAAGCTTCCCAGCCCTTTCGGATGCTTCTCCACAAACCACACCCTTCCTAACCCACTATTTTCCAAAGGTGCACACACCTTATCCCAGCCCACCAGATGTGTCTTAGAATCCCTCCACAAAAAATCTCTTTGCAACCTCTCAATCTTATTGGCGACATGCGTAGGGATTGTAAAAAGAGATAAAAATTAAGTCGAAAGATTAGATAATGTACTCTTAAGCAATATCAATCTTCCACCTTTTGACAAATACATCTTCTTCCAACTAGCCAAATTACACTCAATTTTCTCAAATATAGGATTCCAAATAGTAGGGGACTTGCGGGACGTCCCCAGTGGCATACCAAGATAGGTCATAGGCAAAGACCCAATCCGGCAACCCAAGATCTCCGCCAAGACATGAAGATTAGGAACCTCCCCAATGGGAACCATCTCACTCTTCAAAGCATTCACCTTTAAACCTGTCACAGCCTGGAAACAAAAAAGGAGCATCCAAACATGCAAAATCTACTCCTCATCTGCATCAAAAAATAGAATCGTGTCATCCACAAACAAAAGATGTGAAACACATACCCCTTCACCTCTTCTACCATCTGCCCTGAAACCTCAAAGTAAGCTAGCAACTTCAACTCTTTTCATCATCTTACTAAAAACCTCCATCATAACCAAAAATAACAAAGGAGATAGCGGGTCTCCTTGTCTCAATCCTCTCGACCTCCCAAAAAACTCAATTGGAGCCCCATTGACCAAAACAGAGAATTGGACTGTGGATATACATGAACGGATCCACCTACACCACCTCACCCCAAAACTCATTCTCTTCAATAAATCTAGAAGAGCCTCCCAATTCACACGATCATAGGCTTTCTCAATATCCAGTTTACAAATAACCATCGGAATCTTACTCTTCACCCTACTATCCACATACTCAATAGCAATAAGAACATAATCAAGTATATGTCTACCACCCACAAAACTGTTCTGAGACTCAAATATCAACTAATCCAAAACCTCTTTCAAGCGGTTTGCCAAAACCTTAGCCAAGATCTTGGGCAAAATTTGCCTTTTGGACTGTTTTTATAAAATTTTTTGATGAATAGTACGCGCATCAAACTAATTAGTTAGTTGGACTGTTTTTGGAACTCGAGTTTGTGAAACTCGAGTTCCGGCCAAAAAAATCAACTTTCCGGCCCCAGCTCCGACCAACATAAATCTGATATCAGATTTAACAAAAAAAAAAAAAACATGGAACTCGAGTTTAGCAAACTCGAGTTCCATGCGGTAAAAAAAAAAAAAACCCAATTGGAAACCGAGATTGCTAAACACGATTTCGGCACTATACCAGTATACCTCCTTCACATCTTCATTCCTCTCAGCAGTAACGTCGTCCCTCTCTCTCACCGTCCCTATTTCTCTCAGTCACGCCGCCCCTCTCTCTCGCTCCGGTCTCTCTCAGTCACCGGCGCTCCTCACGTTCCTGACCTTGGCCGTGCAAGGTAAGTTTTTTAAGCTCTATTTCATTGTTCTGCTTGTAATTAATAATTGGGTTTATTTACTAATCATATTTTAATGCTGGGTTTTTGCTTGGTTACATAAATAATAGGGTAGGTGATTCAGTTCTGGTGAAGTTAGGAATTTTAGTGTAATTTGTAGTTTATGCTTGAATTTCTTCATTAGGGCCTTTTGGTTTGCTGATTTCCTTGTGGGGTTGGTTTAATTTTGTGATTTTTTTTTCTTTACTTTTTAGTTTAAGTGTAATTTGTAGTTTATGCTTGAATTTTTAGTGTAAGGTTTGCTGTTTCTTCAAATATTTTGGATCTATTCAAACGGCCAACAAAACCCAATAGAGCAAAATGTGAAAAAGATTGCTACTTTTTTTGTATTTTTCTTTTGGGGTTAAATTTATTTACTTTTGTTAGGGTTGTTGAGAAAATGTACAAAAGTCCTGTAAAGAAATTTTAGATCTTTTTGCCTTTTACCTTGCTTCCTTTTTTATTTTATTACTTTGATTATTGAATGTTGTAAATTTAAAGGATTTTAGATGATATTTTATATTGTATGGTTTAAAATAAATCCTGTCTTGTCGTTTTCCTCTCATACTTGGCACATTTATGCATAGAACTTGTGTCTTTTCTTTTTCCTCTTTTATTTCTAATTGATATGGCATAACTTTTTGCAGCATGACGATAGATTCTGGGCCCATTGATGGTAGCGTTTTGACTGAACCAGTGAAGCATCGATCTGAGTTACTTTGGAACCCTAGAGGCCAAGTAAAAATTTCCACATAATGGTATTTGGTGATTTATTAACTTTTTTGTGAAGTGATAAAAGAAACCTAAAATTGATTCGAAAATAAACTTATAGATTATACTATTGCTTTTGGATGTTGAATTGTTCTTTAATGGCATATTACGTACTTGTAAACTTAAATTTTTTTTTTTTCGATTTAGCAAGATTCTGAACCTCCACCACATTAAGGTTGCATTTTTTCATCCACTAGAAGCAACATTGTGAGATTCTGAAACTTAGATAAATTATATTTGATAACCAGCAAAAGCTCAATGTTCTACATTAGAGTAATAGAAAAGGATATTTTGGCTGACCATATTGATCTTCTAAAACAATATCTCCATTATTGTTCACACCAGTTCCCTTGAGGTTTGATCGTAAAAAGAGAGCAATCACCTACATCAAGCAGTTGCCATCTTCTCAATCATCCATGTCACAACAAAGTGGACAAATTTACAGCATACTAGTATAAGAGCATAACCCATAAAAAAGAATGAGCCATGTCATCTTACAAAGTTTAGGGATACAATTTTTGAAAATGTTGTCTCAACCACTATATAGTTTGGTTGAATAAAGTAATTGAATAAAAACCTAAAGTAATTGAATAAAACCTAAAATAATTGAATAAAACCTAAAATAAAATATAAAAACCTAGTTAACTACCATGGACACTTATTTTTGGGCTTTGCCTTTACCTAGGCTTCCAAAAAGGACATTGCTTATCCAAACATGCTATGGTTGCACCATCAACAAAACATCAAAAATATTAAGCACAAGTACTTGAATGATTATAACAACTTTTTGCTACCCAAATTCTATCAAAAGAAAAAAAATATAAAAAGAAAAAATCTTTTTGCACCAACTTACCTGTCCAACAGAGGAAACCCCCTTGTCTGTTCTACCACACCTAGAGTACTATGACTCTTTCTTGTCACCAACTAATAGCCTCGTTTTCTCAAAAGCTTTGAAAATTTCAGACTGTAAGAAAAATTTGATAACATATGACTTAACCCCCAAAAAAAAAAAAAAGTTTGATAACATAAAGAAGTTCATGTGGTAAGCAATTAAGCGTAATTAATTTATGGAACCATATATGCCTTATATCAACTATAATTTAAGCAATTGTTTTCTTGTTTCCTTAAAACATCATATTTAAAGAGCCAAAAAAGTGAAATATTGATCAGTTATTCACCAAGTACAACCGCCAACATAAATCGGAATGTAAAAGAGTGATATCCTGTGCTTATTAGTCAAATAAACTATTTATAAGATTCATTGTCTATTATTATGATTATTATTTTGGGTGAAACTAATTTTTTATCATGAAACAATGTACTCAAATTGGTAATACCAGTAAAAAACTATTCTTCATAAATTACCCATGGAGATAATGTGTTAATTATGTAAGAAATAAATAATTTTTTTTCTCATTAGAGAATCACTCACCTAACTTTTACTTTGATAAGGCCCTTTAGATATTTAGTGGGAACTTTTGGAATTTGTCAAAAAGAATAAGGGCATAGATGTAAATTCCTGGTTGGGTCAATCTTCATAAATTACTATTGGTTTTGGATGTTGAATTGTTCTTTAATGGCATATTACGTACTTGATCAAAGTATAAGATATTTATCTATTATTATAATATTTGCAGGATCTTCCTAGCACACTAAATTGTCAATGTCGCCATGAAGAGTTGACACGTCGAGATCCTATGGTAGATGAGCGTGTGTTTGCCATAGTGAGGTTGCTTGGTTTAGAGCGTCTACACATGGTCCCATCCATAAAGCTTAATCACTGCATTTGTAGAGCGATGGCGCCCAGAGACCCATTCTTTTCACCTTCCTCATGGTGAGATGACGATCACACTGCAAGATGTGGAAGTTCAAAATAGGGATGCCCATTGAGGGTGAGGCAATGGTTGGGTTCACTAAAAGAACTTGGAAATTTGTGTGTAATGAAATGCTTGGAATTCAAATTCCAGATGAAAATAAAACCATGCTAGATGGTCAAAGGATTCAAATAAAAGCACTTGTTGACCGAATTGCACAACCATTGCCTCCGGATGCAAATGAGTTGCAGGTTCATCAATATGCTCGTTGTTATGTACTAGCCCTACTAGGGGATATGGTATTTGCTGACAAGTCCGGAGATAGGGTCCACCTCATGTGGTTGGAGTTCATGGAGAACCTTTATGATCCACCTAAGTATAGTTGGGGAAGTGCAGCTCTATCATGGTTGTATAGACAATTGTGCAAGGCAAGCAAAAAGACGGCAAAGCAAATTGGTGGAGCATTGATTTTGGTCCAATTGTGGATATATGCCAGATTCCCACATATGTCCCCACAGAAGGTGCCCCCACCAGAAGGTGTTTATGGTCCACCACCACCGCCAATTCCTTTTGCCATGAAGTGAGTATATATTGCATAATTATTGTGTTTATCATTCGAGTTTTACATAAACGACTAATGACCATATTATGTTATGTGCTTGTAGCTGGGCAGGGGCTAAGTGTACAAAGAACACTCCAACACATGTGCTTTCCGCGTATCGCAATCAACTTGCCATGACACGGCCCGACCAGGTATAATATTTGTTTTATATAACGCTTATATCAATTTATGTCTTTGATATTACACCCATTATAATCAAAATCAATTTATGAGATAATTGATTAATGTGGTTGCTTTTGTTGGGGGCTATTGTAGGTTAAGTGGGAGCCATATGCAGATGAATTGAGCCGCCTTTCTCCTAATTTTCACATCACAGCTAGTAACGTGTGGAGGTTGAAAGTTCCACTCATGTTTTTAGCTCGTAGAGTTCCACCTACCTGATCGTGTCCTTCGACAGTTTGGGCTAAAGCAAGAAGTACCCGAAGATGCTGATACTGATCGCGATTTGCATAAAATAGATGCGAGGGGCAAGGTAGAAAAAAATTGGAGGGTGGAACATGAACTCCATATTCAGAAGTGGAATAATCGTTCTGAGTATGTCTGTTATGGAGAGAGGACAGAAGAGGTGATGTCACGTCATCATCCATACATGGTGTGGTATCGTAGGATCACTCGACTGTATATCGACCGCAATAGCGCTAAAATGGAAATTTTGATAATGTGTACAAATTTAGTTTGTTTTGCAAGTTCAGTTTGATGTCATGTCTATGTCCTATGTAATAATGCCTGTAATTTAATGACAGATTGCCAACCAATTGGCTGTCCTTAACTGGTTTAATGAAGACTCTGAACAATACAAGTTCATCAAGAAAGCCCTTGAGGATGTGGATAAAGTTGATCGCATAGATGTGCTAGCCAGTGATGAAGCAGCAAACCACACTAAAACACCAGATGTAGGGCCCAGTACGAGCTCAGCTCCTCCAGTGCATACACGTTGTGGACTTGCCCCCACTTCTTATCTTGCCACTGAGACCCCTACTCCGCCCTTGTCCACCCTTCATGACATAACCGGGCCCCCAATGCCACCCATCCCTCCCATTAACACCGAAATTCCCTTGCGGTTTACCCATGCTGGATTCGAGTCCTCCCCACACATCACTATTGTTGACCATAACTCACCCACGGCCCCATCCTATAGCTCCCCCTAGACAGTTATACCCACCCCTAGCCCTCAAACACCCCAAGTTGAAAGTTTGTCTACCAGCCCGAGTCATACACAATTGCCTTCTATCTCCTCTCCCTTGATACATGTTGCACAAGCGACGCAACCACATGATGGACACGTTGAGCAGGGGCAACGTGATCAAGCTAAGCAGCCACACAATGCAAATGATCATGCTCCACCTAAACGGAAATCAACTCGCACCATCCAACCAAAGAGATGCGGCACAGGTTCCCACATGGTATTCCAAGTGCTTTATTGTTATTTTAATTTCATCTATTTTTTGTGGTTCTATGTGCATGAATTTGTTTGTTTGTATAAGCCTACAACTGGTTTTATGAGCAGGTTAGAGCTCCAAATGAGTCATTAGAGCAAGTTGCAGCTCCAACTGACAGAAACGCTCACTCTACAACCAAACAGTACACTAGGCGCAACCAGAAAAGAAGTAAACGCGGGGAGGGTGCAGCCTAAAGGATACCCATTTTTTGAAAAGGTGTGGTTTTTGCATTTTCTGTGATTCAAATGGTCTGTTTAATTTCTTGCATTATCTCTTTAAAGTGAGAAACATCTTATTTGTTACAATGCAGTTATTTGTTTCACAAGAAAATATGTTAACGGTAGATGAATTGAAGATTTTTGTAGACCTTGATATATATATATATATATATATATATATATATCTCTTTCGTAGTTGTGTTCGTTCTGAATTGGTATACTATTTCCATTTTTCTGCTGCCTGATTGCTTTGATGGAGTGTTTTTTTTTTTTTTTTTTTCCTTCTTTCCCTAAAGCTGAAATATGTCCAGATTCTCTGCTGTTAGTGCCCTACATTAGATAACCACTCCAATAGTTGCCTTGCTTGAATCATTGAAGATTGCACCATCTAAGTTCACTTTGAAGACCAAGGGAGGTGGGGGTGACCAGCAACAGTGGGAGGCTTTGAATGTGTGATCATTGATGTTTCTTTTATAGTAGTGTTGCTTGGAATATTATAAATTTTACTGCATAGTCTTTGTAAACTAATTTATCAACTTTTAACTATAATACGAAAAAGTAATTAAGAAATTTATTTATTATGTTATTGATATGATACTAATCACATTCATTGTCATATCATATTTTAAGATTTTAATAATAAAATTTGTAGTAGTTTTAATATTTTCATTTTACTAAATATATAAAGTTATGAACCAGCTATTAATAAAATTTTAAATTGCAATAGGAAATAGGAATTATCAGATAAGCATAATATTTTACAAAGCTAACCTGATAAAAGGTGGTTAGGATAAGACAGAATTCAACATTTTTTCTCTTACATGTATCATTTATGTCTAACCCATTAAAAAAAAATATATATATATATATATATACATCAGCATCATACATGATGACATTCACTCTTTAATTGGGCTGTATATTATGCATCAACTGGACTATGAAATTCTAATGGACCTTGGCCATATCAGAGTCAGACCCTTGGTCGTTGGGTCTGCTTGACATATCCTTCACATCAACTTCATCAGGGAAATAACCAATAATCTTCCTTTGCATTCTCCTTAAATTACCAGCAGACTCCATTGCCTCATCCAAGACAGCTCGAGCATCTACCAATGACACCTCAAGCTCGTTATGGATAAAGTAATAAGAGCACATTTGGCTTAGAATCCTGTCATGTCTTTCTTGAAGCCTTAGCACAATTTTATTCAGCATGTTCCAATGCCTCACTAATCATTCTTAGCTTCTCTATTATGATTTGCTTCTTGTGCCGTTTCTTCAAGTTTGGCACACAGAGGAAATAAGAGAAAGATAAACTGATTATGGCTAAAACAACGCGGCAATAATCCATGAATTTTTGTCTTCTGAAGGAGATATGAAAATAGGCGAAAGGATGAAGAAAAGAGTCATCAGATTCTTTGCTTTGGTTGTGGGATTATAATAAGCTACTTTTGAGTTTCGCGTTCCCTTCTCTCTTTTTTTTGTTACTTGGGAACCTATTGGTTGCTTTATAAATGGTCTTCGATTTTTGTAGGCCTTGATATATATATATATATATATATATATATATATATATCTCTTTCGTAGTTGTGTTCGTTCTGAATTGGTAGACTATTTCCATTTTTCTACTGCCTGATTGCTTTGATGGAGTGTTTTTTTTTTTTTTTTCCTTCTTTCCCTAAAGCTGAAATATGTCCAAATTCTCTGTTGTTAGTGCTCTCCTTATGGACGCGGGATTATGGTGGTGTGCATGAGGCTATTTGGGATATATTACTTTTGCCCCCTTATTCTTGAAATCCTAGTTCCGCTCCGGCATGTTAGGATGTATGTGCTTTGTATGTCAGCTGGGTAACTTTAAGCTTTATCTTACTTCCTTGTAATAATGTGGAGTTAATTTGTTAATTGTTAGGCTTCACTTTTTGTATATCGGTGCTATATAATGTATTTTCTTCATTATGGTGTGTTGAGGCTAGAAAATGATCAGACTTGCCTAAAAGCATTATATTAGTAAGCTTGATGTCCAGCTGTTTCATACTTGAATATAATAACTTGTTTTTAACATTTTGGCCTTATCTTAAACTGAGTTCTACTGGCATTGTCAAAAAAACTGAGTTCTACTTTTCTATTTTTTTCAAGGGAGGATTTTCATAAGGAACCCCAAGAGCAGAATCCAGATGTCAAGTCAATGCGTGCGTGATGTAAGTGCAGAAAATCTTTTAATACTGTATGCCTGGCTAGAAACATTGTCACAGCATGCATTTTTGTAATCAGTCATGCCTTAAATTTCCCTTGGATGTTCAAACTTGAGTAAGTTCAACCCTCATCTTACCTATAATTGAATTTAAAATGATCTTCTGAGTAGTTATATTGGTTAGAATTTGAATTTTTTTTTTTTGGGTGTATATTCTAGTGTAGAGTTTATTGGTTAATATTTGTTTGAGATGTTTATTACATATGGGGACAATTCTTACTTGGATACTTTTCTATTTTATTTTATTTTATAAAATTATTAGGAATACATGAATACAGGGTGTAAGCAAAAAATAAACCAAGTGAACAACAATTTTATAACTTTGTATGCGTTAAGATTGCCCTTTACTTTTGGAATGGGTGACAAATATAGAGGGTTTTCTTGATGGTTATTATTTGTGGTGAGGGTGGTGGCACTGTAAGTAAAGGTGGTGCCATTTGGAAAGGCAGTGGTAGTTAGGGTCTCTTGTCTCCACCGGTTGCTGTTGTTGTTGTTGTTTTATTTCTTTTTATAGGTAATTGAAATTATTTAAAAATAAAAAGGTGCATACAGCATGTATACAAATCAAAGAAAAACAGCAAAGCAAATCAAGAATACAAAAGGAAATACATGAAACTAGCTATAAATACAGTAATAGTAGCAGCACAAATGTATAGTCTAGAATTTCGACATGTGAGATCACAGTTTCAGTCCTATACAAGTTCTTGAGTTGGATTTACCAATCATAAGTTTTCAAGATTTTTAATGAACTTCCTTCTCTGAACCTCCATTACCCTAAAAAATTAAAAGAAACCACAATATATTGAAAGAAAACCAAAATAATTCACCAAAGAACCCAAAATTAAATTAAGAACAATATAAACACGTGTAAAAATAAGTAAAAACCGGACACACACAGAGCTAAAGAAGAAAATAACTTACATCTTCATCTTCTTCAGCATTGTTAGCCTCCAATTTGGCCTTGCCATACTCTGCCTTCAACTCAGCAGCCTTATCCATATAAGGCTTCTTCTCCTAAAAACCAAAAGGGCCCAGTAAGAACAAATTCATGAAACCACATCTAAAATAACCCAGCAACATTCAAAACAAGAGCAATTTAAGAAACTTACTTCATCAGTCATAGATTTCCACTTCTCACCACCCTCCTTTGCTACCTAAAATTAATTGTAAGTCAAACAACAAGATTAGAATAAGCTGTCCAAAGCTTAATCACCTAACAAAAGGTAAAAATAAAGAGCAAGGGCAGTAATTAATAAATACTTGTACCTCTTTACCACCCTTAGAATCAGGACTGTCTTCTTTATAAGTCTTCCTGAAGTCATCCCTGACACACAAATTGAAAACATTTCAGCACACACACACAAAAAGATAATCCAAACGTGCAAGAGAGAGAGTGAGAGATAGTGGACAATTTGAGAAAGAAGGCAGTTTGTGGGCGCTTGGGGGCATTTGGATCCTTAGACTTCTTGTCAGTTTTTGCTTTCTTTGCCTTTGGCTCTGTTAAATTTGATTTCTTCCTGCCAAACAAAAAAAAAGCAGTGTTATACCCAGAAATGATTGCGTACACAACATCACAAAGAAAGGGAAGAGTACCTGTCTGTAGTAGTAGTAGTAGGAGGCTTCTTCTTGGGGGGGTCACTAGGCTTCTCCACAATCTGAGCCTCTGAATCCAAAAAAAAGAAATAAGAAAAACTATCTATCTTCTTCAGAAGACTTGTAAAATGGAATATATTAAGAAACGGACCGATATTCAATTTGATTCTAGCATCAAGGCTGCAACTGTGCATGCTAATCAGTGCCACTGGAACATCCTTCTTGCACTCTTCACTGCAATTCCATTAATATTTCATTTTCCATCAATCAGATTCGCAAGCACCATAATTATAATTTAAATTAACAAAATGAGTAATAATTAGCAAAAGCGCTGCCGTCTCTGGCTCTAAGAAGAGAAGTAGTAGAAGCGGCATCCTCTGATGACGCCTCCACTCTCTTCCTCCCTTTCACTCTGCCACCCGCCATTTCCTTCTTTCTATTCTATTTTCTTTCACACAAACACAAACACAGAAGAGAGAACAAAGTGGTAAGAGTTTTGATTTGATTTTAAATTGGGAAGAAGAGCAAGTAAGTGGTATGTATGTGTTACTCTTACTTAGATCGAAACTATATATTATATTAAAAAGAGGGAGGGAACATTTTTTAGTGCCCTTGCTGGTTCCAATGGCAGATTTTTAATGGTTTTGGATGGGAAGGACCTTGCTAACAACAAATGTGAACATTTAGGACTGAAATTACAAAAAATGAACTTTAGGGATGAGAATGACAATTGACACAAACTTGAATATAGTGTGTAATTTGGATTTTAGCCTACATTATTTGTACTCAAGGGATGAGATTGAAGCTGGTATTTTATGGAAAATGGAAATTTGTTTCATTGTTGACAGTGAGCTCGTCTTTTTTATTTTTGTTGTGTATGGACTGCTTATGCATGTATTAGGAACCACTGGTGCCTTGGGAGATTTAATAGTGTTGGTTATCTTATCTCCTGGAAATAACTGACAAGAAGAAAAAAAAATTCCTGGAATTGAGACTATTAGGTGCTAGAGTCTCAATTAACACTTTGCTATGTGTTCTTGCTGAATTAAATCCCAAAGTTACCTCCAGGAATCATGTCTTCTGTCTATATTATTCTTCAATGGAAGTTGCAACTTTCAATCTTAAAGCCTCACTAATAGAGTGACGAGTAACCTATTTTCCATGTATCATGTCTTCTGTGCTGATTGGATTTTATGTTGATCATCTGACACCAAGAAGCATGTTCCCCTGTGCTTGGTTATTTGTTTAGAGTGAGTTGAATAACATCTGTTCAAAGTCCTTGGTGCATTTCTTTGATGTAGTTGTATTTTGCTGCAATTTCATGAATTACAAAAGGGAATTGGGATCAATAGTCAATACTAAAATAGAACAGAAATCAGTGTTTGATTACTTTTTTAGAGGGCGTGAAGAAATTTTTTACTTTTAGTTTGTTTCTCTTGCTGGTGTCTCATAAAGTTGTCGGTCTGGCTGGCTTAGCTGAAGATGGATGGGGACATGCAAGTCCTCTCTGAAGTTAGTTCCAAATGGAATGAAGGGACTTATGCTTTCTGCATTCACATGCCTTGTGCTGCAAACCTGAGACATGAGTCTGATTGTTATGCTCAAGAACTTCACTATTCTCACATCTTACAGCTCAAAAGATGTAATGATGGTTAATAACTTACTTCATGACTTTTGGAGTTCTGGTGGTTATAAACCAGAATACCTTCTTGCATAATTCCAAGTTTTCTTGAGGTATAATGTTTACCTTCTTGTACAGTTCTACATTCTCCTGATGGATAAGATTGCCCTGAAATTTTTGTAAAAGAGTAACTTTTATAACTAAAATAGTTCTTAATAGAAAATTCTGACAAGGAACAAGTAATTTTTCATTTTTTATTTCCTGGAAATACCCATCGGCTTAGCTCTTGTATTTCATCAGTTAAGGTTTGTTCCTGCAGAAGTTAAAGGAGCATGTCAATTGTCATGCATGTGCTTAAGATTTAACCTCTATGGACTTCACACACACACACACACACAAGAATTACATGAATATTAGGCTTCTTACCTTCTTCATTCGTATGCCCTGCAGACTCATCTCTAGTTTATTCTCCAGATTTTGCAGGTCTTTGACACCCAGACCATAAAGCTGTTCTCCCAGCATATACCTTTCTGCCACTATGTCTGGACTTGTCCTTTTCCCTTTGTTTAATCAGTCATGTTATAGGGAATTGGTTCAAATTTTTGCAGGTTAATGCTAGTGGACAATTTTGTGGGGGAAGCCGAAATGGTTGGACCAAAATGACTTCAAAAAGAACACAAATTACAGGCAGCAAGAAGATAAGGGTGGGCTATTAATTGACTGCTGAATTGAATAGGAGGATGTGCTGCATATGTTTTGGATCTTCAACCTAGTGAATCCTTTTGGGATTTTTTTTTTTTTTTTTTTTTAAGTTGTTGATGTACTTGTATATTAATGAAGTGCCAAGGCCTAATACTTCGGGATTTAAAATCCCCATACCCATGACAGTGTATCGAATTATCAAAAAATTAATGAAATATTTCTTCGATAATTTAGTAATTTGTAAGGACATCATGATGTTTCTTGAGTCTTGAATAAGAAATTCAGGTGGTTTCATAATGGAGTATCCTTATCATGATTTCGTATCACCTCTCATATACTTGCTACCAAGCCCTCAATGATAGAAGTGGTGCAAATTATGCAAGTCATGACAGCCCCAATACTGTATTAAGTCATTAAGATCACAACTTGCAAGATTACACTTTTGTCTTCATTTGGATGTCATAGGCTTGTATATAGCATTATTTTGTAACTATGTGGAGACAGTGGATGCTAAATTAGCTATATAATATAGCACACTTATGCAAGCAAGGTGTAGTTAGATACCTACAATAAGAATACCCAAAGAACCTACATTATGCACATGATATTACAGGCAGAATCTTACAGCCACATGATACCTACAAGGACTAAGTTTTACATGTTAATGAACTCTAGTGGTAACTTCATATCCAAAAGGCAAAAGCTTTAACAAAACTATGTATGCAAAGACTAAATTATGCCAAAAAATTTAAAGGAACTACAAAAGCAAAAAGATGGTCCCTCCTTGGTCCTCTACATTCAATATCACATACTTTGTACGATGTTCACATGCGTTGTCCAATGCTTGCCTACAAATATTATGAAAACACATATAAAACATAAATATGGCTAATTTGCACATATAAAACTACATGGTATTTTGCACATTTTCTAGGTATAGAAGCAATGAAAAAAATATAAGGAAGAGAGGGAGTGAGAATAACAGGATCACAATACCTTTCTTTTGCTTAAGGTAGCTCCAAAATAATAGGTACAACATTTATATTTGTCTTCAAAATAATACTGTGGAAAATAGAAAGTTAGATTTAAGTGGGTAGATAGAATATCATGGAAGCTCATGAACTTCCAACTATGGAAAAAAGAATGAAGTAGCTAGAATATCATGGAAGCTTATGAACTCCAAACAGAAGCCTAAGATATGTTAAGAGCTAAATATACATGCCAAATACTTTACCGATAATAATTGAATGCATGCTTACCTAGTTAGGAACATCACTGCTTGTTGATGCGCGAATCACATTCGGACATTTTCTGCGGTTATGACCCTCTGCATGACACACTCCACATTTCTGCTTGGGTTGACTCTCCCTCCAATCCATCTCATTCCTTATTCTTGTTGACACAGGTCTACCTTTGTCTCGCAACATATCAGGGTCAGGGTACAACTTTGGGCCATCAACCTCTCGCCACAGTGACTTGCGAATAAGTGGCAAGTCGTTCTTGTAAACTATAACAAGGGTTGATATATTTCATTGCATTGATATGTTCCCTGATACAAACTGCAATTACATGTGAACAAGGGATCTTATAAATTTCCCATTTGCCACAAGTACATGTGTTATCTTTTAACCTTACTTCATGACTATGGTCTCCCCCTTCAGAGCTTTGTGGATTGTAGATTGTGCAAACTTGAAATACACCGTTCTGCTGGTTAAATGGCCTCACATAATGTCTTTGGCCTTTCTCATAATTTGCTTCATAGATCTCCATGGCATAACTGCTGAACTCTTGGCCATGTGCAATATCACCCAATATTTTAGTACGCCGATCATTGAAATAGGCGACAAATTTGCACCAAATATAGTCAACCAATGCAGATATTGGTAGTCCACGTGCACCTTTCAGAACTCCATTGAAACACTCCGACATATTGGTAGTCATTGCTCCATAACGGCGTCCACGATCATGTGACAATGTCCACGTCTCCAAATCCTCCTTCCTTAGATATGAGTATGACTTCTTTTTCTCTGTACTAGGATCCTTACTGAACTTGAGTTCAGCTTCCTTAAGGCAATCCAATATTTTATCAAGTTTGCGAGCTTGAGTAGCGTATCCTGCTTTCAAGGCTAGAGACTTTAAGAATGGGTCCTTAAATTGAGTGTTGAAGTTGCTAGCAACATGTCTAATGCAATATCAATGATATACTAGTACATAATCATGGGGCCACCGTTCAATGGAAGATATGATAGCTCTATGTCGGTCAGATATTATGCAAATGCCGGAATCGGGTACCACATGTTGTATTGCTTTCCGCAAGCAAGATAAAAACCATCCCCAACTGGCTCCCGTCTCATCAAGATAAATTGGTGTGTCCCCGTTGATTGACTGATAAGACACTTGTGTACCCGGATCACTATCCTTATATGCCAACAACAACTTCTGTAACTTTTGGTACGACTCTTCCCAATTCCCATGTATGTTTGCAATGGCCTTTTGTTTCGCATCCCATATCTTGTAGTACGATATTTCGTGCTGAAACCTTTCCTTCATCAGGTTTTGGAGATCTTTTATTTTGTAAATGTGATCTTCAAGTATATATTTATGAAGTTCTTGAGCAAGAAAATTTGAATCCATCATTCTACCATCTTTGTTCACCCCAACTGATGGACAAGTGTGAGGACCGTTGTATTTTGTGATGGCCCATAGTCCGTTAAGTTTTCGTTGCGAGAATGCTCGAATTTTCCATGCACATGACTCATTCACGCACTTCACACACAATCTCTGCTGGTTGGACCACTCAGTTGTATAACTCTTATTGTTGTCCATAGAGTACACTATTAATGCCTGCTTCACCGCCTCTTTATTAGGGAAAATCAACCCTTTGCTAAAATTCATTCCCCGTACCCAACTTGATGCAAATGGTATCTCAACATTTGAAGGATCAACTATATTATCCCAAGTATTTGCATGAAATGACGGGGCATGAACTTCGTACGTAGGGATTGTATTCGTAACATTTTGCACACCTATATGATTGCCTATATCATCATGAAATTCCATAGCATCATCATCATGATCATCCACAACATCATTATGAATATTGTCAACATTTTCATAGTGATCAACATACTCGTGGAAGTCGCCTCTTCCAATCATCTCCTCATACTCATCTCTACCATGATCAACATTGCCTTCATCTTCACCCCCTAGAGGTTGATAACTAGATCCGCAAACATCCATTGGAGTTGGTGTCTCATTACATGGTAGTGTATAAACCCCAACTGTGGTGCATGGGGTAAGAGTCGGATGACCATCCGCATGTAATAATTGTAATTCTTCCCCTCCACCACCCTCCAAAATTGTTTGTTGCACATCTTCACCACCAAGTTCTGTATGAGGCTCCACACTTATATATAACTCGGCAGCTTTTAACTGAGGCGTCGAGTCTATTCTGTTAAACATAATCCTAACATGCTTGTCTTGCTTTATTTCAATAGGTGTGAAGACAATGCGGTCACTGAAAACTGCATGAGGAGAACGATATATAATTTTTATGTCATGGGATTGACGGTCCAAATCCAACTCTTTCATAATTTTCTTTTTCAACTTCTTCAAACTGATCTCCTGTCATTTTTTTAGCTGAATAATCTCTAACCTTTTACTAGGCTCTTCATACGTCACTCCATGAATCACATCACTATGGGGCTCCCCACCATAATATATATATATAAATCAATTAAACCCATTACAAACCTATTCAAAGTCAAATGAGTTTACTAAAAGTTAGTGACAAGTATAACACTTTTATCCAATATGAACTATAAAATATTATCTCCAAGCAAATATAAAGATAACAATGAAATTTTAATCAATTATAAACAATTGAAATTTTATTATCTCCAAGCAAATAGAAAATAGAAAATATAACATTGTATGATCCGCCGAGTAAAAATAACACTGTATGGTCAAATATAATATTGGAGATAATATTTTTGAAATTTCCAAGCAAATTTTGTATGATTAACCTAAATACTCTCTCCAAGCAAATAGAAATATTTGAATTTTTATTCTCAAGCAATTTTTTATATGGTCACTAACCTTTAAAATTTAAAATCTGTTACATTGCAAATAACCCATTACAAATAACAACAAATTGCAAATAATAACATGTTAAACACATTACGAACAACAACCCATTTCACAAAAAAAAAAAAAAAAAAAAAAAAACTCATTACACATTGCAAAGAACCCCATTACAAAGAACAAAGAACAAATAACAACCAATTACAAATACATTAAAAAAATATATAAAAAACAAAACACATTACAAACAACTAATTACTCATAAACACTAAAAAAGTGGTATGTGAAAAATATATATCTACAAATTAATTCACTAGGTCTAACCAAAAAAATTTTGAAAAAGGTTTAGATATTTACCTCTAGTGGTTGAAGAAGAATTAAGCCTTTAATTTTGTAGAGATCAATGAAAGTTTGCTTTGAAGTAAAAAAAAGAGAGGTTGGGCGTGGGAAAGAATGAAAGTTGCATTTGAAGTTTAAAAAAAATGGCGTAGGAGAGAGCTGGGTAATGGGAAAGCTGGGTATTAGGCGTGTAGAGAGTGTTTCTGATATATTAGAGAGTAATGGGAAAGCTGAGACAGTTGGATTAGTTGGTGGAATTTAATTGGAACTCGAGTTTGCTAAACTCGAGTTCCAATCTTTAAAAAATTTTACCTGCCTAGAACACGAGTCAGACTCGTGTTCAAATAACCCACCTGGAACTCGAGTTTGCTAAACTCGAGTTCCATTTGGGTTTTTTTTTTTTTTTATTGGGTCAAAAAATATGATATCATATAGAGTAAAATTTACCCAACTGGAACTCAAGTTTAGCAAACTCGAGTTCCATGTGGGTTTTTTTTTAATATTTGCTAGAAGAGAATTTACCCAACTGGAACTCAAGTTTGCTAAACTCGAGTTCCATTTGGGTTTTTTTTGTCAGAGTTTTTTACCACATGGAACTCAAGTTTGCTAAACTCGAGTTCCATGATTTTTTTTTTTTTTTAAATCTGATATTAGATTTATGTTGGTCGGAGCTGGGGCCGGAAAGTTGATTTTTTTGGCCGGAACTTGAGTTTCATAAACTCGAGTTCCAAAAACAGTCCAACTAACTAATTAGTTTGATGCACGTACTATTCATCAAAATTTTTTATAAAAACAGTCTAAAAGGCAAATTTTGCCCAAGATCTTGTATACACTGCCCACCACTCTCTCTTATAGAACCCATGTAACCCCAAATGATCTAAGAACAAAGCCCCACAACTGATAAGCTACCGCACAATGAATCAAAAGATGGCCTAATGATTTCCCATTACAATGGCACATACAACATCAATCCACAATTTTAAAAAATAATAATAATAATTTATAAATAAATAAATATATATAATAATTACAAAATAATTATTAAAAAAAATCTCAAATTGTCACTAGTGAGCATCTAATAAAAGAAATAATGGAGCTTGCAAATGAAATACCTCTTGAAGCCCCTCAATGCTGGTCCTGGGCGATCCAAGAAGTATCTCAAAATGATGGGACAAATTGGAATGTTGTTGGACTTAAATCAAGAAGTCTTTACTCAGAGGCAAAATAGCCCATTCTTAAAGAAAGTGATTGAATTAATGAGGAAAGTGCAAAATCCCCAAGGGCACCCCCTCTTTCTAGTTAAGAAGTTTTCATAATGGACTTTTTCTTCCCCTACGCTATTTTCCAAACAAAAAAAAAAAAAAAATAGCCCTACCTAGGGGCCTCAACGCCCCAAATACCTTTCCAAGGAAAGATGTCAGAAAAAGGTCCACTCAACACGTTATAAAAAAGACCAAATATCGAATTCCCTCCTTTTCATCAACTTCCACCTCACACGATCCCCACCCTCACTAGGAATATGAGACTCGAAGAGAAGAAGAAAAGCTGCCACCAATTCCATCTCCCAATCATTAAAATCATGATGGAACCTCACATCCCAACTCCTCTGCCCCCTTGCTGCCTCACCAATAAAGATGCCATTGAATCCTCCCAATTAGTAGAATTCTCATACAATACCAAAAAAAGGCTCTCTATGAGGTTGGTCACCACACCAACAATCATGCCAAAATCACACCCTATTCCCCAATCCAACCTCAAACCGAATGTACTAAACTTTCCCAACCCATCCTAATACTCCTCTAAAGACCACAACCATGAGGACCCCTATTCATCTTAGAAACCCATCCCCACCCCCCCCCCCCCCCCAAAATTCTTCCCCAAATTTCAAGGTGACCTCCATAACCATTTCCCTAATAAGGTTTTGTTGATGGTAGTAATCTTCCTTACCCCTAAACCACCATTAGCCATTAGAGCACACAGCTTATCCCAACCCACCAAATGACACTTGGACTCACCACCTAAACCACCCCCATAAGATATTGGCTAAGGTGTTGGCATATTGTTTGAGACTAAGACTGTATTACATATGATTGTTTCAGAGTCTCATAATGCATTTGTGAGTGGAAGATTGATTCTAGATTTGGTCCTTATTGCGAATGAATGTGTTGACAGTTGTATGAGAAGTAAAATTTCGAGTGTTATATGTAAGTTAGATATTGAAAAAAAGTATAATCATGTGAACTGTGAGGCCCTAATTTACTTGCTAGGGAGGATGAGTTTTGGTGATAGATTGCGAGAATGGACTAGAACTTGCATTTCCACAGTTCAATTCTTGGTTCTTATTAATGGGTCTCCAACTAGGTTTTTTATTAGTTTGAAGGGTCTAAGGAAAAGGGATCCACCATCCCCAATGCTTTTCTTATTGATGATGGAGGAGTTCAACAAGATGCTCAAGAGAATGGAGGCGGCTTGGTCTTATAGGAGGCTTTAGGGCAAATGGAGCGGGTGGTGGAGTATGTATTTTTCATTTTTTGTTTACAGATGACACTATACTCTTTTGTGATTCTGTAGCTAAACGGATTCTCCATGTCCGGATGTTTTTGTTGTGCTTTCAAGCAATGACAAGCTTAAGGGTTAATGTGAGTAAGAGCAAGTTAGTTCCAATATGGGAGGTGGCTAGTGAGCATGCATTGGCAGATATTCTAGGTTGCAAGGTAGGGAGTCTTCCCATACCCTACCTAGGCATGCCTCTAGGGGCTTCTTACAAGTCCATATCTATTTGGAATCTAGTATTGGAGAAGATTGAACAACGGTTGGCAAGGTGGAAGAAGTTGTATCTCTCAAAAGGAGGTCAATTGACTTTGCTTAAAAGCACATTTTCAAGCCTTCCTCCTTACTATTTATTGATGTATCAGCTTCCAAAATTGAAAATTATAGTTTTGAAAGTTGGAAATGTTTGATGCATCAAACACGTATTTTAGAAACTTTCAAAAAGTGGAGCAACCTTCTAAATGAAGCTCTTTTTACACTGACCAAACAACCCTTGCCAACTACAGTAGACATCTACCACTTTCTTTGGAACTACCCATTGAATTCCAAAAGGAATAAAAAAAAAAGTTTCCACTAAAAATAATTTCTATCACTAGCTATTTTCGACAAATTAAAAAAGCCTAGATCAATTTTATCACAAGACAAGGAGGGGTGCTCTCATCAAATGATGTCTATCAACTAAAGTCAGGAACATAACATCACTTTTTACCGCTACTATCAACACAATAAATTCAATGACGAAAATGATAAGTGGACAAAAGATCTATGGGAACAGGAAAGAATTATAAACTCATATGATAAACCAAGTCTACATATTGAGAACCATTTGATAATTACTATATTAGGTTCAAAGCTCTTATGTGTATGCTAGGGAACCAATTTAAAAAGCAAAAACAAAAAACAAAAAATGAAGAACAAAGTCCAAGTCTATTTAGTATAAGTTGATAAAAAATCACAAGAAAACAACTAAGACTACCTTAGGACGAGTGAATCCATGATCAAGGAAACTATCACCATTAAGAATTTCATTGTTAGCACTTTCCGAATGCTTCGCCAATTTTGTATCATTCTTTGTCACAAGATCTCTGGTTTTCAATACATGATTCAGCTGCATAATATACTCTTCATTTAATCATTCTATGAAAATAACATACACCAAAAATCTATCAAGAAAGTTCAAGTAATTGCACGCACAGAATGAATGATGTAAGCATCCATGATACTTGAATCTTCTTCCCGGCCTTTATTTCTTGTTACAGTGCAGTATATCCTGATAGCTGTTGCCTAAAAAAAATCAAGACAGTGTAAGTAATTAGATACATAAAAAAAAAAAGTATACCCAGTAATCAATACTCAATTGCAAGATCATAAAGTCAATAAGGGGGAAAAACCAGAGAGGCAACTTTCAAGACAAACATATAATCATAAATGTATGACAAACAAAGAGAAAGTTCAACAAAACTCAAGGACCAACTACTTAAAATCAATTGCAAAAATCCAGTTTTCAGCACCCATATAGACTATTGTACATCATAAAGTTTGCATAGGCATGAAGAAAGCGGTGATGAGAAACTCCCAATTACTACTGAGCACTGTGTCACATCCACTACTTCCAAAATATATGCTGCCAGAAGGAACATAGGATGCTAATACATCTGCTCATGTCTGAATCTGTCACAGTAGTCTCACTATCCCAAGCTAAAAGATACAATTCAGGAAACCTCTCCTTCCAGGTATAGACTACCCCTGCCATAGGCCATCAAAATTTTGTGCCATCCCCAACATCATATCTAACAAAGCTCACAAAACTATCCCATCCTCTTCTAATAGGCTTCCATAAACCCACTCCATACAATCCCCAAACCTACACCAAGCACCCAAACTCATTAGGGGATCCATACTTTAACTCTATGACCCGCCTCCACAAAGCCATCTCTTCACGCCCATAACACCACAACAACTTCCCAACAAAGCCTGATTAAAGAATACTACCTTCTTAATTCCAAAACCACCAAGGTAAATTGGACTACAACAATTATTCCAATTTACTAAATGAAATTTGAATTCGCCACCCATACCACCCCAAAGGAAGTCTCTGTGATGTCTTTCCATTCTATTTGCTACACCCGCTAGTATTGGAAAAAGAGATGAAAAAAATAGGTAGAAGGCTAGGAAGGATACTCTGGATGAGGGTGAGGTGACCTCCTTTTGACAGATTGATGCAGGATAAACAAGAGGGAAATAAAAGAACAAGAAATTTAAAAGGAAACCCTAAAAATCAGCACCCGTTGCTGGAAATAGCACCAAGTAAGAACACTTATGCATCAACACCTAAGCTGTCAAGAATCAACACCAACAATTTGGAAAATCTCCAATTTGAAACTCCATTAATCAATCTTCTGCTCATTAAATTAACCGCCTAAAGCCAATTTATAAAGCTTCCACGGATAAAAGATCATGTCCATAAAACACTCGACTGATAACAATCTAAAATACTGGTCCTTATCTAATCCTTTTTTTTTTTTTTCCGGGAAGAATCCTTATCTAATCTAATCCTTATTTGAACTCAAAATAAAATGGATTCCTAAAATAATCCAACTACATTAGAAATTCAATCTAATAAGGTATGTTGTCCGCAACACAGATGAAGTCTTTTCCATCCAACCAACCTCAGCACATTCAAGAATGGGATCCCAATTCAATTTCTCCTTAAAGGGAGCTCCTAAAGGTAATCCCAAATACTTCATGGGAAGAGATGTAATTCAACACCCAAGATCATTTGCCAGCCCCTCGATGTGTTGTACCTCCCACAGGCATTATTTTAGACTTGCCCAGATTAATGCTCATACCCATACGGCCTCAAAACAAATAAGTGTACTTCGTAAATACCTAATCTGGGAAGAGCTTGCCTCACAAAAATAAATAAATAAGAGTTTCATTTGCATATAGAATGTGAGATATCATCATTGTTTCACCTCTCCTACTATCAATGGAGAAATTATCATCAATAGGGAAGGTTATTAAGTAAGCTCCAGATAGTGCTCTTATGATCAACCTGCTCAAAGTCTCCATGACAATCACAAACAATGAAGGGAACATTAAGTCACCCTGATGTAATCCCTAGCTCCTGTTGAAAAAATTGTGGGTGAACTGGTGTACCGCTCACCAAAATCGAAAACTGACTGTTGATATACAAAATTCTATCTACTTTCTCCATCTTTCACCAAATCCACATTGTTCAAGCAAATACAATAGGAATCCCAGTTTACATGGTCATAAGCCTTCTCCACATCAACTTTACACAGCACCCCTCGTATACTTGAATTCATACAACTATTCAAGCATTCATTTGCTATGAGAACTGATTCCAGCATTTGCCTCCCTTGGATGAAAGGTTTCTGCATAACGCTCTCTCTCACAATACCCCTTTCTATCTGTATACCAATACCTTTGCTAGTAATTTATATATAATTCCCACCAGGCTAATTGGCCTAACATCTTTCACCTCAAGAGCTCGAGGACACACAATAATTCAATTTTCAACGTGAAACTTGACACAAGTTGAAAAGTGTGAAAGATAGTATAAAATTCCTTCTAGCTAGATGCAAACCCTAAAGGCCACAAGGAATTTCTTGAACCTATATGCAAACCCTTGAATCCACATGGACTCCTTGAATCTAAAAGCCCTCTATGTTGGTGCTTTGCTAAGGTGATATGCACCTTTCCAATTGTTTTGGACACCAAAGTAGTAAAGAATCCCTACAAGGTATCCAAGAAAAAAAAGAGAGAGACTCAAAATTGGGCAGCAAATCATAAGAAAAAGAATCTTGAAGTAGAAGTAGAAATTGTAGATGGAGAGGTGTTCCCTCATGTTCTATAGGGATTTACCGCTTTATTAGGAAAAGGCTGTGAGCTTATGTAAGAACTAACTAAGAAAATCATAAAAAAGCACACAAAAAGTTTAAAATCCTACGATGTTAACAATAATTCCATCCTTGATATTCTTAGATCTAAACCAGATAATACATTGTATCATCGAATAAAATGAAGGTCTTGAAGCTATGTATGGATAGTCCTTGGTAGCCTCCACTTCCACTCATCATTGAAGCAAGGAATATGGGCAAAACATTCTCAGAAAATCAATTGCAAAGATTTAAAACTAATAAATTGCAGTATGACAAGACACAACTGAATGGAACTGAAAAGATACTAATGTAGGACTACAAGATGAGGCTCACTTACAAAGGGAGAAGAATAATCTCTCTTTAGATGAATGAAAATCATCCCCTCCAGATGTCTTATAGACATCCAACCAGAGTTTATACAACTTTAGCTTCAGACCATAATTAGAATTGGTGTTAACATCCTGCAAAAGTTATAAAAAAAATAAAAATAAAAAAAAACCAACAACAACAACAACAACAACAAAAACAACGGAGTACATGATTCAGCTAAAAAAATGAAGAAAATAGTAATAGATCAAAATGCTTTTTTTTAATAAGTAATAATAGATCAAAATACTTGTGCAAATCACAGAACAACAAACAGATTTAATGAGCCAGATCTAAGATTTTAAATTCTAATTAATGCATGGGTATGCCATGATGAGACATTAACATGTGGTCAAAAAACTCAAATTTCAAAATTCAAAACCTAATTATTCTTCTCCTTAGTAGCTTCTACAAATTTGCCACAGAATTCCACTCACGTAGCACATTGTTTTGTAGCACAGTAGCCTTCCACCTCTATAGGAGGAAAATTTCCCCAACAAGTGAATATAACCAACCCCAGCTTGGCCCACTCAAATAACAGTCTAAGCATTAAATGGATTTGCTTATCAAAACGTCCTACTTTTCTCTCTTTCAACCCTTTTTTATATATATAATAAATTGAAGTTTTCTTGCTTTTCAAAGTTTATAATGATGCTTAAAAAGTATGCATTTTTGCTCTATTTGATTAGTGAGAAAGGAGATGCAAAGAGGGGAATAAAAAGAAAGACAATACTCAAGCCTTGAATATGAGTTCTTTGATGTGGTTCTCTCTAAGATACTGCCACATCATAATTGCAATAAAATATAAATTTTAAAAGCTTTAGTATAAAAGATGGTCAGATAATCTTTATCAGAAGTAATTCTCAGGAATGCAACACAATAGCTTACCTTTAAGAAACACTCTTCAGTTCCCATCCACTTGCAATTTGACATCCCAACAACAGGCACCTCCCACTTATATTTCCATTTCTTTGTTGACATATTATCAACTTCTTCCTTTGATAACTTGTGCTCCAAGTGTATACTAAAGGAACTACAAGATCATATATGGTTAAATGACAAATCTATAAGGATGCGATCTAGTTGAAATAAAACAAAGATCACATAAAAACTTCAAATTCATATATATATAGTATGTATGCATGTACATGTAATAATATTTAATAAAAACTGCCAATAGGTGAGAGTCTCAAAAAATTAAGGAGATCAAAAAATAAAATCAATGAACAAATAAAAAACGCTAAAAACTCAAGAAACATAGCTGTCAGATTGACATGCTACAAGTTGTATGGTTGTTAATCGATTGCCCAAAAGTAATCTAAAGATAATGATTAGAATTTTATATATAAGTATAAAAAATAGTGTTCTAAAAATGAAAAATAGTGTTCTAAAAATGATAATAATTTCAAATGATAAACCACAACTTAATAGAAGAATCAGAAAGGCATTTAATGTAAATAGACCTCATGCATTCTGATGCATCAGTAGAAGTCTGACCATTGGCTCTAATATCATGCTCCTGATCTGTGTCAGAGGCCTTATGGTTATCTTCAGTTTCAGCATCTTCACTTTGGTCCCCAGGGTCCACCATGTCAGGCTGTTGTATTGCACTTTCTATAGTATGAAGAGAACTCGTCATCGGTTCAACCTAATCCAATCCAATTCATTAAGATTAAAGACAAAAGGATTTTAAGCATATAAAATGTCAAAATCCCTTTGCAGTTGGAGAAACTATATTGGATCACACAAATAATATACCAACTCCAAAGATCACATATATATTGAAAATACTGTGTTTCAAAAACTTATCTAAAAATCGTGGCAATTATAAGATTCACTATTTTAGGAAATGGAACCAAGGGTTCAATTGAAAACTTCAGTAAAATCGTGACTTGAAGCCACAATTTCAAGCATGAGTTGGCAGGTTGAGGTGACTGTCTTCTTACTTTATGCCAAATCTGAAATCTCATGATTCCAATTTTGCACTGAAATTGTGAGTTCAACTCACGATTTCAGACTTTCAGTTTCACTCAAAACACACTATATCTCCCTCTGTTAATTTCTATACTCACCCATGATTTTGAGCCACCTTACTTCTCAATCTTGACAATTTTCGCCCACTATTTAGTTTGGTGGTTTAAGGTGGGGGTGTTTGTTCTGCATTTGGTTTGGGAGTGAACTGCTGATTTGAGGGTATTGTGGCCAGGTATGGCGGCAGTTTGGTGGTGCCATTGGTGGTTGTAGGCCAAACCCCAAGTTTTTCATCTGTCTATAAGTTGAGTATAGGTCTAAAATGTTTTAAACTCAAATCGTGACTTGGATTTCGTTTTCAACTTATTAAATTACTGATTCTCCCAAAAGTTTAAGCTGTTAGAAATAGTAAATTTAATCAGTTAACCATAATTCTTACACTCCCTTTCACATGTGGACTTGAACTCCTCCTTAACAACTAGGGCCCAACACGTAGAATTTTTAACATTTTAAATGAGAGGTAGAGTGGAGACAAGAACCGAACTTAGGATCTCCTGCTTTGATTCCATGTTAAATTACCGATTCTCCCAAAACCTTAAACTATTAGGAAATTGTAAATTTAACATTTAACTATAATTCTAACACAACTCACAATTTCAGACATGGCACAATTTGCCAACAACAAGCCGTCAAGCCTGCTAAATCAACCTTCCATCATGAGTTCAAATGCAATTATTTTATGAATTGTTTCAAACACAATATTTTGTTAAATGTCATTTACTAAAATGTACATTCCAGTTGAACGCATCCCCACATGCCTACTACTTAAGTTTTTTTTTTTTTTTTTAATAAGCACCCAATGCTTCATATATTATAAAGTAAAGAGGCCTACCAATAAAATCCCAAAAACATCAGAACTAAGAACTCTTCTAATGAGATTAGTTGATAACAAGCTGAAAATAATTTCTATAGACACACACACGAACTAAAAGTAGGCATTGAAAAGGGGCATTGATTTGACTCATCAGATTAATAAAAAAGATGTTAGGAGTGTATTGGACCCAAATTTCATGGCAGAACAAGAGAAGAAGTAATTTGCACTTTAGATGGTAAGAATTGCCCAGAATGGGCAAAGTTTGAAATGGAGATCAATAAGTATTACTTTAAAGAGAACTGTTCTATAGATGCTTGTGGGTTGAAAGAAAAGGTCAGACTGATAGAAAGCTATTTTCAATTGCCACTTTCAACATTTGTGATTATTAGTCTTTGTGATGGGCAGAGAAGATGGACAGCAAGGAATGGAAATAGATCTACCATATGTTCTCATTAATTTCAGCTTGGACGTATGTTGTGATAGCCTGCCTAGCTTAACTATTAGCTAGTTTATTTCCTACTAGTTAAAGATTATAAATAGGCTTGTTATGTAAGAGTAGAATCAGTTTTTTTATGCAGCTTTATCTTAGTTTTAGATCTGAACATAAACTCTGTTTCTCCAGTTTCTCTGTAATTCTAGTTTTGATTCTTAATTCTAAGGCAATTCTTTTTCAAGTTCTCTCAATTATTTGATCTTGATTTCCATCAAAATCAGCATTTTCAGTACTTGGGAGATCATAGATTGAAACTACAATCACAAAAAAAGGCTTATAGATTATAGACATCTAACAAAAGCCTTTAAGGAAACAGAACTTCATAAAAAAACAAAAAAAAAGCATATTATATTTTATTGGGACATAGAGAAAAAACCCTTTAGATAGTTGTCTAAACAAACTATAAATCCCATGAAACATTCCTTACCATCTTCCACCGAGACACTAAAAGATTCGAAGCCATCATCTTCATCTACTTCGGAGTCACTTTTACCTTCTTCTTGTCTTTGTCTACTACACAAAAGAAGCACATGATAACTGTAAATTTTAAATTCCTCAAAAAAACCTGTTGTTTAACCTTATAATTCAACTTAACACAAAGTTTCAAGAAGCCAAAGCAACAAGTATTAGTAGTGCTGATTAATTATCCAATTTAAAATGAGCGTTTCAATAGAAGTAGCTAATCCATGAGGGAATAGCATCACTAGCAATTTTAAAAGCTACACTGCTTGGTTAAAAAATATAAAATTAAAATTCATTACTCCACAACTATATGGTATAACTCAATAAAGGGTTTCAAAAAATTAAAAAATATAATGCATCACGTGACAAGCATCAATATGGCATACAAAAAGGTCAAATGCTCAGGTCAATAAGGAACATGAATTATTAATAAATAATAAATAACAAACAATAAGAAATATTTTTTGATTAGTGACCGAATTTTTTTTTTTTTTAAAAAAAAAAAGGCTACTACATGTATATACGTAATGAACAAAAACAAGGCCAAAAGGATTGCAAAGAAACGATATTATATACAGAAGTGTAGCAACTCTTGAAATTCAGATAGGGAATTACAATTGGTAAAACCCAAGCACAAGACCAATCAAAGAAGGATATACTAAACAAAGTTATAAATTGAATCACCAAACTTTTTGTAACCTCAAAAGCACAATTATTTTGTTCCCTCCACAGTGTCCACATCAAACATAAGGAACCAAGTTCTATATATTTGATAAATGATTGCTAACCCAATTCCTCCAACAAAGAAAGGTCAATGACCTTTCTAGTTGCACTCAATTAATCCCGAAATACCTAAAAAAAGAACTCCACAAATCCCAAGCAACAGTACAATATAATAGTAAATGATCTATTACCTCCCCATTACACACATACCATCCTACTAATGTGTAACCTCCAGAATTGTATAACAGGTTATCTAGGGGAACTCCTAGTGGGGATGGAACCCTAGATGTCTAAATCTATGGCTCATCCCAAGCCTCCAACCACTAGGCTGCACCCTAACAAGTAACCCCAACTCTTTCATGGGAAAAATACTAAACAAGTAACCCACAAGGCATTGTAGTAAAAGCAAACATTAAACTTACCACCCCCTTTCAACCTCCAACTTAATCTATCACAAACCTCTCTCCTAGGGGTATTAGAGTAAAGAAGATAAAGAAAAGCATTCACCGAGTCCAGCTCCTAATCATTAAAATCTTTTTGAAAACTAACATTCTAGCTTCGCATCTCCCCATCCGTTTGACTAATCATCACAGAACAAACAGAGGCATCTATAGTTGTAAGAGATGTAAACATGTCAAGAAACAACACCTTCAAAGAATGATCCCCATACCAGGTGCACACCAAAACCATTTCTCGATTACCATCTCCTACATCTAAACGCACATAGCGTAAAAACCTATCCTTGCCCACTCTAATGCTTTTCCACAGGCTATAAACATTTGACCCTCAAACAAATTCTAAAGTCCACCCACCCAATTCCTCCCTATACTTTGAAGCTATTACATCTCCATAAAAGTGTTATCTTTCGACCCAAAACGCCAAAGTTATTCCCTAAAAAAAGCTTGATTAAAGGTCCCTATCTTCCTTACACCCAACCCACCAGTAAAAATAGGTAGGCAAGCTATATTTCTCACCTCACCAAATGGTATTTGAACTCCTCTCCCGAACAATCCCACAAACATTTTCTCAGTGATCTGTCCAATCTGTTTGCCACACAAGTAGGAATGGTAAACAGGAAGAGAGAGAGTATGTAGGAAAGCTCAAAATTTTACTCTTCAACAATGTTATCCTTTCCCCCTTAGACTAGTATAATTTCTTTCGTCTTAATAATCTGCAATCCATTTTTTCCTAGAATTGGGTTCTAAACCATTTTCACTTTGAAGGATGCCACCAAGGACATTCCAAAATAATTCATCGACAAATTCCCAATCTTACAACATAAAATATTAGCAAGCTCCGCCATGTTGCCAACCTCTCTACACCGTCTCACTCTTGCTCAAGTTCACCTTTAATCCTATACAGCTTCAAAACCCGTCAGTGCCATTTTGATATAAAGCATTTGTTAGGCATTTGAATCACAAAATAAAATAGTTTCATAAGCAAGTAAAAGGTGAGTGACACAAAGCCCTGTTTCAGCTGTAGTTCCCACCCTAAAGCCGCTAATGTAGCTGCCCTGCTCTGTTCTCTTAAACATCCTGTTCAAGACCCCCATAACCAAAATGAAGAGTAACAGGATAAAGGGTCACCCCGTTTAAGAACCCTTGAAATACTAAAGAAGCCAGAAGGGAGCTGTTCACTAAAACTAAGAATCAAACTGCAGAAATGCAACTATGAATCCAGCATCTCTATTTCTCACTAAATCCTATCTCCTTTCCATCAAATAAAGTAGAGTCACCCAATTAACAAGATCATATGCTTTCTTAATATCCAGTTGCAAATCACACCCAGGATATCAAGTCCAAGATTTGCCTACAATCCATCAATGCATTATGTGACTCAGAAGTTAGTTTGTCAAGTACCATTTTCAATCCATTTGCCAACACTTTTGCCTATTACAATTTATAAACACTCCCAACCTAAACAAATAGGCTGAAAATTCCCAATATTGATAGGAATGTTTTTCTTGGGAGTTAGCGCAATAAAAGAAGCATTGAGGGATTTTTCTTTTTTTTTAATAGGTAATAAAACTTTTATGCAATAAGCTGAACTTCACGTTCATGATGGTAAACATTCTAATCAAGAAAAAAATATAACAAGCTCAAAAACTTAAGCTAACAGAGTGTAAGAATTCAGAAATTGAAATACAATTCGTAAAACCCAAATGCGCGTCCACTGAAACAAAGTACCAAAGAGAAAAGCTTAAAAGAGGTCTAAGGGTCTCTCCTTGTCTTCAAAGATGCTTGTATTATGTTCCTTCCAAACCAACCACATTAAACATGCTGGGACCATATTCCATGCGGTTGACAAGCGCTTTCCAAACCAATTTCTCCAAGCAAAGAGGAGGGAGCTAAAAGAAGCATTGAGGGATTTTTCAAATTGACAATGTTCATGAAACTCCTCAAAAAATGCCATAACATCCACTTCAACCACCCACCATCACTGTTGAAAGAAAACCATGGTGAATCCATACAACCCTAGGGTTTTATCTCCGCCTTAACTCCTCCAATACTGGAATAATCGTTTCCTTTCAAACTTCCTCTCAAGTAAATTTCTTTTAGTCTATTTGATTTTTAGCGAAGTATAACACATCAACTGAAGGTCTAGCTGTCTATTTCTTGGTACAAAGACTAATAGAAGTGGACCACATGCTCTCTTATGTAAAACTCCTCCTCATAAAACATGCCAAAACCCCATATCGTAACAACACCTATGTGAATTTGCCTACCACAACCCTCCTCCTTTTCCCAGGCTTGGGACTAGCTATAAATAAATATATGACACTAAGCACAGACACAAGTGTGGGGACAATGGATGAAAAAAAAAAAAAAAAAGGATAGCTAAAAGTGTAATTATTTGCCAGTTAGTTGGATTCTCAAAACATGAATGTTATTTTTGTAAACTAGTTTCACAAGACTAAGAGAATTGTCATATCAAACAATGAGAGATCTTTGCATCTTAATGACACTTGCACGACTATCATACATCCAATCGGAGCAAACAACTCATCATCACCATGCTCAAAATAATGTGACACCATTAAATCACAAGATGAAATCACATGAAATCAAATATTAGGCTTAAAAACCATAAGCATATAGCATTCTTACACTAGCTTTTACAATTAAACAAACTGAGTACGTTGATCTCCCTTGTTGCTCAACTACATTAAAAAAAAAAAAAACAAACAAACAAACAAACCCAGTACACGAAAAACCATTACCTCATCTTGTACGCAGTGTCAACTGATTTGCTACATAACCGCAACGACATCAATAATTTATCATACATCGATGCTTCTCTATGAATCACTTCTTCTTCAGAAGCCACACCGCTAGATTGCTCCTCCGACGGCTCCCCTGTAATAAAAAGTTTGATCCCAAAAACATTCATTCTAGTACCAAAACATATATTACCTAATCCAATTTTTAAAACTTCCTCAGTAATTCACAATAACTTCAATAGACAGTTTTATTAAACATTCTCATAATCCATAATTTATTATCAAAAATCAAAAAATTGATTGAATTAATAAAACATACACAATGTATTAATTAAAAAAAAATGATTAACGTGCCTGAGGGACTTGGCGAGGGGCTACGAGTACGAGTACGAGCAAGCTTTTGTTCGACACGGCGATTCTTAATTACATGTTTACTTTCTGAGTTGGAGGGCGCTTTGGATCGCTTCAATCCTAGTTAGACTAGTAAAATAAAACTTATCAGAGAAAAAAAAATTAAACAAGCATACAGAGAGAATACTTGAGCGTGTATTACAAAAAATGAAAACTAGAATCAAAATAATTGGGATATTTAGGGCAAATAAAGAGAGGCTGTAAAGCCAAAAAAAGAAAGAGTCCGAGAGAGTAGCTAACCTCGATTTTTGCCGAATTTCTTCCCCATTGAAAACCCAAAACAAACCTAAAACACAACAACAGATAATATTTGTATATAAGGTTAGTCGAAGAGAGAGAGAGAGGGGGCGATGCTGCTGGGACTGCTACTGATGATTGATAACTGAGAATTAAAAGGTAAAACCCTACTTTTCAAGGTTTTAGCGGGAGAACTTTCTTTCTATATTATTTTTTAGGAGAACTAGAAAAGTGGGGTTTTTATTTTTTCTAAACTTGTAGGAAGAAGTTAGAACCCCCTTGCCAAATAACAAAGGGTATCTAACAATATCATTAGTTGCCCGGTTTTAAAACAATATATATTAATAGCATCTTGAGTTTCTAAAACTCGAGATTTAATTAGAACTCGAGTTTTAAAAACTCAAGTTAAATGTTTTTTACTAATCTAACCTGGACAAGATTGTCAGGTGGCGCCACCTGGATATCGAGTTTATAAGACTCGAGATATGCTCAAATATATCACAATCACTCTTTCAACGGCTCATTACAAACCAGAGAAGTTCAAATACACAGTCACTCACTCACACCCTTTCTCTCCGCCCTCTCAAACTCACTCTCACTCTCTCACTCATTCATAAAGCAAATTCGTGGCCCTAATTTGAAGCAAATTCATAGCCACTGTGCCGAAGGTACTCTCAACGCCGTTCTCAACGCATTCTCAACGCCGTTCGTAGCATTTTCAACGCCGTTCGTAGCTCACCGTGCCGAAGGTACTCTCCCTTTCTTCTGAATGCTTTCTCGTTTTTGCTTCTTAGATTCCTTTGTCTCTCTTTCTTCAATTTTAGATTTTGGAATTTCATGATTTTGACCTAGGGTTTTTCGGATCTTTTTGGGTTTTTTGTTGTTTGTGTTTTTTTTGTTGGTGTTCTGAGAATATGGTTATTTTTTGGCAGTGACATTAGTTTTTTGTGATTTTTCGAATATGGGTTTTTTGCTTGATGCTCTATTACTTAACAATCTGCCTTCATCGATGCATGTGAGTTTTTATTCCTGCAGAAAAAGAAAGTTTATATAGGAAGTATACAAAGCTAAAAAAGAAGCAAAGCAAAAAATAAGAAAAGAGAATGAAAAAAAGATCCAAGCCGTAACATTAATGGCAAAGACGCAAAGAGTATAGATCAAATTAGGTTGATTAAATAAATATTCAGACCTGGAATATCTGTTTTGAATAAGAATTTTGATGTGGCTTGTCTTGAAAATGCTTCTCATGTATAAGTATTTTAGAACAAACACCTATTTTAGTTCTTGAAAATTATAAGAGTTTCATTTTGGTTCTATAAGTTTATAAGATGTAATCAATCTCTTGAATAGTTCAAAGGGTTGTATCTAGGTTCTTTCATCCATCAAATGTGATGGAAAGGTTTGAAAAGATAATTTTGACTATGGATTACCCAGCAATTGGTTTTAGTGGGTGAGGTCAGTTGCCTGTAGGTTTTACTAGTTGGAGATGTATCCATAGGGCTATTCTTTAGAAAGATTCCATATGTAATAAAAAAATGGTTGTATTTGTAGTTTTTTACCCCATAGTGGTGTAGCAATTTTTTATTAAGATTTTTTTTTGACTATGTGTTGTAGAGATTCCTTTAGACTGATTTGGAGGAAAGCTTTGTACAAAATTCTTTTGATGTACGCAGATTTTAGATTCAGTCCTCATTTCTAATGAGTACTTGGATAGCAGATTGAAGAGCTGTGTCCCAAGTGTGATCTGCAAGCTGGATATAGAAAAAGCATGTGAATTGGATTCCTTGTTTTATCTTTTGGGCAGAATGGGTTTTGAGGAGAGATGGAGGAGAGGCTCGTGTCACTACTGTTTGCTTTTCAGTATTGGTGAATGGATCTCCTGTTGGGTTTTTGGGCAGCTCATGGGGTTTGAGACAAGGTGACCCTTTGTCACCTCTTTTGTTTCTTTTGGTCATTGAGGTATTGAGCTAGATTTTGAAGAAAACCGAGGAAAGTGGTTTACTATGTGGTTTTCATGTGGGACGCAATACTTTAGTAGGAGTGAGTACTTGAAACCCAAGTACCCATTTTTGGATTTGATTCAAAGATGGGATTTTGGAACTTTGTACGAATGTGCTCATGCTACTACACAAGACGTACGCCTTTGGTAGGTAGCATAGCAGAAAACCTTCTACATTTTCTGTGACTGCTGAGGGAACATGATTTCCCATCATTTTTCTAAAAAATATTTTCTTGTAATGCAAATACAATAGGATTGAAGTTATTATTATATCAATATCTAGCTTTTCTTTCCCACAACAAATCCAGACCTACTTGCATCTAGCTTTTCTTCCCTCTCTCTGGAATTACATACTAAATGCATATCAAATAAACATTATAATTTATTTCTGTACATGTTAGGCATGTCTCTAAACCTTCTACAGGACTCTCATATGCATCAGCCCACATTCCATAATTGATAATCTATACCAAAAATATCATCAACTTATATTAGTAAAACATCAATAGATTCAATGAAGAACATACCCATAAAGAATTCAAACCAGTAATTGTTCTGAATTGCATCCTTGAAATGTTTAACCGTTGCCTCATCAAGTTCCAGCTGACAAATGACAGCCTTATCCACATTTTCTGTGCAAGGAAAAGTCAATACATAAGACTAAATTCAATTCAATTAAGCCTTAATTCCAATTATATTAGGGTCAGCTCAAGCAATTAACTCCACTTCAATGTCAAATTTATATTTGGGTAACTCTGCTCTACATAGTACTGCTTTTTTTGCTAAAAGTCTCTTTTTTAAGGATTACATGGTGCTTATTTACAAACATACAAAAACCTAAATGGAAGACTACAAGCACACGTAGGGGAGGGGGATGCTCATTCAAGTAATATTTTATACAAAATATACCTTCTCATTGCCAACCCTTAGCGCTAGTTTATGAATAAGATAGGTAGCAACTGCAATTTGCCATTTCGAGACATCTTTCCATGTAAAATTCTTCGTGTATGCAGTCCTGATGTTTTTTATGTAGTGCTGCACTCAAAATTTCAGGTTTTAGCAAAATATTACTAAGGTCCGCCAATATCATCCCAGGGAGTATATAAAACCTAGTACTAAAGAACATTTGACAATTTTCAAAGCTAATAACCAAAATTTTATGTAAAAATCCTCAAGCATTATGATCAGTAATTTATTGCAGAAAAAGAACCTTCAGCATCCTTGCTTTTTCATATTTTTCCTTGTCACTTTGCCCCTTCAAGGTACTACTACATGCAAGGAACACATACTTGAATTCCTTTGGATTGATTGGATCATTCCAAAAAGCTAACCATGTGATAGTATTGTCATGTCTTACTTCCTTCCAGCTGCCAAATATTACAAATTCCAAAACTTAAAAACAGTCACAGAAAAATACTTGGCTTAAATATAATACTTTATTCAAAATCACTTGCATATATATAAAATTTTGTGTGTGTGTGTGTGTGTGTGTGTGTAGTAGAGTCCTTAAAAGGGTCTTAATGACTTGATTTCTTGTCAAGGAGATTGTGAAGAACAAAACCTTTCACCAGGGATAGAGCATTCTGGAATTGAAGCATCCTTTCCAACATTGATAGTAATGTCGCTAGGTCGAATGTGTTTTTTCAATGTTCCCATCTGACAGCATAGAAGCAAACCATCAATAACAAATTCAGATAATAAACTTTAGAAATAAATAAAACACATCCACTTATGGCAACAACAAATCCTAATATTCTGAATTCTAAAACTGTTAATAGAACCTTTGGATGGTTGTAGACCCCGGACAGATTACAATTTGATACAGCGAAGGGATGGGGGTCTGCTGTATGAACAACATCAGATAACTCACTTGCCACCCATCCTCCGAAAGCAGACAAGTTAGATGACAACCTCTGGGATTAGCCAAGACCCATCCTCAAAGCACTGAAGATAAGAAATTAAATAATAATTAATATAAACAGTTAAGAATGGCAGCTCTAATGTCAAAAAATAATAATAATAAATGGAGATAAATGCATAAATACTATGGAAAAGACCTTGTGGGGGTGAAATGCACCTTGTGGGGGTGAAATGCCAAGACCTTTTGAGATTTACCAAACTCCACCTCCCACAACCCTTCTGATAATGCACAACTGATAACAATCAGAGTTACTTCATAGGAATACCTTCTTTTCACCCAAGAACTAAGTTTAACCATTTACCACATGGAGTAAGGGGGAAAAAATGAAAAATAGCATTATTATAGGCTGCTGCATTTAATTTATTTTATTTTATTTTTTGTGGAGTGGGGGGGGGGGGGGGGGAAGTGGGATTCAGTTTTTACTTGTTCACAAGTATAAGATTTCTAAATTATATATAGAATTTGCGCAAATTTCACTTGATAAATCTAGTAAGTTAAAATAATATGAAATGATTACAGTCATCAAGTATTTTTGGTTGATTACATTTTTATTTTATTTTAAAATACATGCATAAATACTTTGTTTGATTAATTTTGCCTACATGATATTTTGGTTCATGTCAATTTTAGAAGTTGAAGATGAACCTAGAATAACTAGGAAAATGAATCCACCATTTAAGTCTTTGCACTTTTGGTGAATATTTATGTACTTCAAGAAATTAGAAATCTTCTTTTTTAGTGATAAGCAATATATATGACAATGATAAACAATATATCTGACTATTAAATGGGATGAATTAAGTTTATTACACATAGTTCAAATATTTTACCTTGCTGTTTAGGCTTTATATCATGTTCTTGTTGTATTAATGTTGAAGCAACATCGGTTGACACATGTACTCCTCTTTCAAAACTAGGTTTTGGTGGTATTTAATGTTCTTTCATTACTAAGACATTTTCTCCTGTATGGGAAGCAGTAATTTCATTGCAATTGATTGTCCTAGACAGCCCAAATGAATCAAGCTAGGTTTTGAGTTTGCCAAACTCTTGTTCGAACCTCTGCAGACAAGTCTTGCACGACTTTTACTAGATATGGTTGGCTCTATGGCAAATTGTATTGGAATGGGTTCAGGATTAGAAAACTTCTTGAACACTCTTTTTTTTTTCTTCTTCAAATAGTGCTACAGACTGTTTGTTCCCTTGCCTCAGACTATATCTTTGAATTAGAAAATGTTCCTGGTGAGATTGTGGTAGACTGTAGATCTTTCAATAGGATTGGGGTAGATATTCCTTTTTATGTTTTTCTTTCATTTATTTTCCAATCAGTTATGGCAAACTTGTACAATTTAAGGTGAAGGTTCTCAATATTATTCTAGTGTTATATAATGAGTTTCATTTTGGCAATCTTAACTTGTTTGTTATATGATAAGATTAATTGTTTAAAAGAATTGGTCCATCTCATGTAACCAGTTTATTGAATATCCATCGATCTTGTCAACCATCAAAACTAGATGCCTTTAATATTACCAATGCTCACTAGAATAAAGTTTGAACAAATAATTAGAACTAGAACCTGGATTTACTGAGTTGGGCTGCTGGCTATCATTGGCCATGAGCCTATCACGAGCCTCCAACTGAATCATGGTCTGGACTTGTGGTATCTTGAAAGTTTGGCTTATTAGCCAGTTAGCCTATCTACACACATGACCTTGAAGAACTTAGTTGGGTTGGGAACAGGCTAAATGACATTGCACTCTTTAACCATTTTCAGTTGAAATTAGAAAAAGTGTGCAAACTGCAACAATAGAAGAGTTGTGTGTGCTCAACAGGCTTGTTAATGGTTCTTTGTCGAAGTAGGAATAAGCAATATGGTGGTGCAATGAATTTATAAGGTCAGTGAACATGACACAAAAGGACTGTTAAACCAAAATTGCCCGGGACTTGTCGTTGACTATGGTGTTCTTTTGGTTTGTCTGCAATTGATGGGGTTGATGCTGAGAATCTTGGTGATCAAATCGCGGGCTCAATAAGTCAAAGGGCGGTTGCTTCTTTTTAATTGGTGGGTCTTGGAATGTGGATCAGTTGGGATTAACAATGGTGAGGTCAAGACTTTAGATGGTTGCTAGGTTTTATTTATTTATTTTGTTTTTGGGTTCTGTTTTTGGCGCTTGCAGTTGAGGCCAAGGGTTGGATTGTTTGGGATATGACAAAGGTGACTAGGTGCGGGTTGTCGGCTGTGTGGGTAGTTTGGGTATTTTTTAGGGGGGAGGGGGGATGTGAATACACTAGGTTTGGGTTGTTGTGGGAGGTTTTTTGGCTAGGAGAAGGAAAGCGAATGCCCTATCTTGTTTGTGTGCGCAGTGGAGGTTTCACAGATGATGGGGTTGAACGATGGTTGGATTTTCTAGTTATTTAAATTTTGGTGATGGTTGCATGTTATGGTTATTTCAATTTTGGTTGTGACCGATGTTTGAAAATCATAAATCGATTTTTCATGCAGCACTAACATCGAAAGAAAATTTACAATAAATAAACAAAGAAACAAACAATAAAAACCTAGGAATTAGCACTTAGGGTTGTTTGGAGTTAGCACTAAAAAAGATAGAAAATCTAGGAGTCAGCACCTACTGTTGGTTGGAGTTAGAACTAGACAATTGAAAAAATTCTAAAAGTTTTTATTTATTTTTTGCTTGATAAATAGGGGGGAGGGGGGCTGTGGGGGGTTTGACCCCCATGCTTAAGCACCACAAGATGTTTTGGAACCACTGGGGTATCCCTGGAACCCCAATTTAGTACTTAATCAAAATTGTCTCCATAGGAGTACATTAGCAAGCCTAAAAATAGACTATTAGTTCTAATCCCTAATTCTACTTGACTTAGGAAAGCTAATTATTGAATTATAAAAATAGCCTTGACTCTAGGAAATTAATTAAAATTGTTAATTGCCTATTACCTTACTGAGACCTAAAATAAAATTGATTTGACTAGTAAAAATACAATTGACTCTTAAAATTAAATATAACTAAATTAATGTTGAGAATTGAGAAGCTTAATGGACAGTGCATGTTGTCAAAAGAAGATTGGTGTAACCACTTCAAATAGTTGGAATTATGCTTCCTGCAGTAATGGATTCAATTGCCTTGAGTCTGGCAACAAAAGATCCCTGTATAACTGGGTGAAAGAGGGAAATCAGACATGTGTAAGGGGTATCAGTATGCTATGGCGCAATATATTTAAAACGTGATGATGAGGTGGCAGTGTTTTATTTAAAATATAAAAAGGGGGGGGGGAGAGAGAGAGAGAGAGTGTAACTCTTTCTTTTCACTTCAAATTTATGGTTCCAACAAGTGTAAACTTTTATTTCCCTACATGTTCTTATCTAGTTTGTATGCACTTGTAATGTCAATACTGTCATTTTAATCTTATGTATATATATATATATATATATATATATAATTTTGAAGGTAATGGAATGAAAATATATGTACTCTTATCAGACATTGGCACAGAAAAATTGGGGTTTTCATAACCTTTTTAATTGTCTATACTCTTTGCAGTATGGAGCCTCGGATCGATGAGGAGCTAGAGATCTTGCACCCCGGTCCGCTTCAGAGGTCATTGTTGACGCGACAACCATATCATCGATCAGAGGCCATTTGGAATGCCGAGGTGAAATTTCTAGTTCTAACAACCGCTTTAATTTTTACGTTGTAATTTCCTTTTAGTTAGCAAGTTCTTTGAAAGTTGTATTTCTAGTTCTAACAACCGCTATAATTTTTATTGATTTTGTAGGACCCGGGCCCACTAATATCGGCCCTAGTTGAACGATGGCGGCCAGAGACTCATACGTTCCACCTTTCACATGGTGAGATGTCAATCACCCTACAAGATGTGGAGGTGATTTTCGGACTTCCTATAGATGGTGAGGTCTTGGTTGGGCCGACTGCTGTGGAGGATGGGGATTGGAGTCAAGTGTGTGGGGAGTTGCTTGGTTTTACTCCGCCAAATGACAATAAAACTTTGGTGGGGCAAAGAATTCTCATCAGCCGACTTGTTGAGGCCATTGTAGTGCCACTGACTCATGACGCAACGGAGATTCAGATACACCAGTATGCCCGATGCTTTATTTTAGCGCTACTAGGGGATACACTTTTCGTGGACAAGTCAGGAGATAGGGTGCATCTGATGTTCCTGCACTTCATACGCAACCTTCATGATCCGCCACAATATAGTTGGGGTAGTGGTTGCCTTGCCTGGTTGTACAGGGAGTTGTGTCGGGCAAGCGAGAAAGTGGCATCGCAAATTGGTGGGGCGTGCACCTTGGTCCAGTATTGGGCATGGGCAAGGTTGCCATTTTTGTGCCCAAGAATAGAGCCCCCACCTGGATGTGATTATGGCCCACGGCCATATGCTCCACTTGCATTTAAGTAAGCCTTTTCCTAATATTACTAATTGTGTTATGCAATGTACTCTTCTTAATAACTAAATTGTATTATCGTTCTTATGTTATTCGCTCGTCATTGTAGGTGGGTGCGGGTGCCAAGCCCGAAGAGTAGGCCATCCAGCACGACCTTGGTCCACTATCGTGAGAAATTAGTGACAATGCAGCTAGACCAGGTAATAATATTCAAAAATTCGGTTTGCTTCATCCTTTAACATATCTTTTGTTAAAATTTTTGTTTTTCCCTTTATCTATGTATTCTCCCTTGTTTCACATTTTAAGATGCTATGATAATTGTTTTTTTGTTTCTATTGTAGATTGTGTGGCAACCATACGAGGCAGATTTCGGCCACCTTCCTGAGTTTTGCGTTGCGGGGAGGGATACGTGGACAGCAAGGGTGCCGCTTGTGTGTTTTTGCATAGTAGAGAGACACCACCCAGACCGTGTCCTTCGACAGTTTGGGTTGGCGCAGCAGCGGCCTGATGATGTTGTCTACGATGATAGACTACATAAAATTGACTTACGTGGGAATGTTGAAAAGAATTGGAGGGAGGAGCATGGACCGTATATCATTTCATGGGAAATGAGACGACAACAAGTTTGTCATGCACCTCCTCAGATTGGTGAGATGCCCCGCGATCATCCCTATTACCTCTGGTACCGTCCGGTCACTCGAAAGTATGTCGACTGCAACAGCGCTAAATTACATCAACTGGTAATGTGTTCTAATTAGAGTTTATTGCCTATTTCGTTTTACTTGAGTACATGTATGAACGTAGAATAAATTTCTATGAATTTTTCAGCAAATCTGGTTTGAGTTGACTAACATCCAATTAAAGAGTTTCCGTTACATATAGTATTCTAATAAAATTGTTGATTAATTGATATCCAATTAAAGAGTTTCAGTAGATTAATAAGTACTATATTATCCATTCATTAATTGATACATAACTGTCTCAAATATGATTGTACTGGTTCTTTCTTCGTTTCAGATTCAAAGCCATTTAGGGCTGTTGGAGATGCTTCCCGAAGGCAGCCAAGCTCACAACCATATCCGGCATGTCCTAAATGGTGTGGCTGACCTTGGTGGTGGTCCTGCAGCAAATGGGCAGGCAAACAATGGGCATGAGATTGAACCAACAGCTACTGCAAGCCCAAGCACAAGCGCAGCACCTGTAAGTACACGGACCCGTGGTCAGCGTGCTATTGCAAGCCCAAGCAGAAGTGTAGCCAGGGGCCGTGGTAGGCCTGCTACAGCAAGCCCAAGCACAAGTGCAGGCAGGGGCTCTGGTCGGCGTGCAACAACCCCTCGGGTTGTAACTAGTCCTAAGATGCCTGCACCCATCCCGCACTCATCTCCTTAGCTTGAGGTCCTTCCACCCATCCCAGATACATCTCCTCAGCCCGAGGTCCCTTCACCCAGCCCACCTTCGCAGCACAATTTTGATCTCAGTATTGATCAAAATTTGACCCCTCCTATATTCCTCGAGACACCCTCTTACCCACCCACCAGCTCTACTGCACCCATTCCTGGCCTCTACATAGAGCATCATTACCCACCTACTGCATCCTCATCTGACCTTGTAGGACCTCCGGTTGGGATTGACACTCCACAGCCACATACTGATGTACCGGACGAGCATTCCCCTCATCAGCCCTCACCCCCACGAGGTAGACCGCAGCGCACTAGAAGAGCACCCACTTGTGGCACAGATGGACACAAAATAGGACACCGAGGCAGCGCTATGGTATGATAACATTAATTAGAATGTAATGATATATTTTGTAGTGATCTTTATTCTTATCATTATACCAAATATTGATTGCATGCATCTAATGGAATTTGCAGCATGATGATGAGCCTAAGGATGATGCCCCGCAGCGTCCTCCTCCCTCGCCCAAACATTACACGAGGGCTAAAAAACGCAAAATTGGTGAACCTTGAGTAAGTGCTAAAGTAATGGAATTGGACCATAATATCGACTTCTAAATATGCATTACTGGATTCTTTTAATTGATGGATGGAGCTGCCCTTTCTAAGATTAGAGATTAATGAATCTTTATGCTTCTAACACAATATGTTTTTTGTATTTTTGTTTTAGATTTTGTTGTAAAATGAATCTTTAAATATATATAATTGTTACTGATTTTGTTCATTTTTGCGCTATGTATTGACTGCCTTCAGGACTGGATTTGTTGGTAGAGCAAGTTATTGATGGGCTTGATAAAGTTGTGATGACAATGAAGAAGGGTGAGTAAGCAACTGCATTTTTCCCTTCTCATATTGTGGGTTTCATACATGTACTTAGCTGCATTAATTTGAAATAGTTTCATACTATTAGAACAAATTAAAAGAATGGCTGGATAGATGTGTTCATTATTTAGTATTTGGTTATGAACACTTTGCTGACAATGTGTTGATTTCGCGAAACTAGTAACTGCGGTATTTGTTTGTATGGCTGCTTACACATGTAGAAAATGAACAAGTCTGATATGGTAATCTATGATGTGTAGTTCCTGATGCGTAGGTGCTGTGATTGATCACATTATATTAAATCTGCTAAGAGTAAGAGATAGCTGCAGACTCTTTTTTTAATATCCTTGTGCCTCTTGCAGGCTATTTTTAAACCTCCAAAGGCTATCCGTGCAAGGTATGAGAGTTTTGGTTAATTGGTTCTGAATATGCTATGAGGACTACTGGAGCTGGTTCTTATAGTTCTTTTTTTACCTGAATTTCTTGGAAATTTGGTTTGTTATATTATTGAGTGTCAACCATAAGGAATTCTCTGTTCTGGGCTGCATTTTATAGTTTTGTGTAATGCATTTTATGTTTTGGCCTGACTATGAAGTGGGTGTTTGTAGCATTTGGTCAATTGGGAAGCCGATTGAGGCCTGGGGGCAACAGAGGGTATGGTGGTTGTGTTGATATTAATGGTAACCTTTCAAGTTCACAGTTTCAGTTTTTTCTAAATTGGCACAGCATGATCAAGATTTACTTCTTTAATAGAATTTTCAGTGACTTCTTGAAATTGTGGCAAAACTTATTTTGGTGACGGAGGAAGAGATACCATTTGACTCTGCTCTTGATAACTTTTAATTCTTGAATTAAGATCATTCATCCCATTTTAAATTGTGCACAGTTGGATTTGATTAGAATTTCTTATCTTTTGGAATATTAGAAATTTGATTTTTCAAGTGAAATGACTTGTTGAAACAGTCAAAATAGTGGCTTTGGAAATTGGGTCTCCAATGCTGGCCAAATGGAATCTAGAGTGATTTGAAATTTAAAGAGAAGATTGCTTGATGTAATTAGTCAACTGTGCTTGCTGTATTGGTTTAGTTTAGTTCTTAAATATGAAAAAGATGGTAGCTGTATTAAATTATGTTACTGAAATTAGGTGTATTAGCATTTTTTCTAATCAACAAGTTGGAGAATGCTTCAAACTATGGCAGGCCTTTTCTGGATGAATCTTGAGATTGGCCGTCATGGTCCTCTTCCTGCTCATTCTAGTAAATGCAAATATCTGGAGATATTAGATTGAGTTTTTATATTTGGGGAGAGGGTAGAGAATTTGCCCCCCACATGATAATGGAATCATCCTGTACTATTAGATATGAGCCAGTTAAAAATTACTTTCATCTTCTTTTGGGGTAATGACTCCATTTATGCAACAACCTGGTTGTTTCAGATGCATATAATTCATAAGTAAATTTTTTAATTTCTGCTATCTTCCAGTATATTTATATATAATTTTTATTTTAGTTTAGGTTAGTGCCTTACTGTAAACAAAATGTAGTCTTATATATCATGTATTTTTTCAGTTTTCATATTGTCTTCTCTGCCTTATTTAATTTTTTTATATTTTTGTTTGTGTACAAATTTTAATATACTATATATTTTTTTGATAAGTATGTATTATACTACTTTATTATGTTGTACAACATATATATTTTTTGGACCTCAGATGCTTTTCCAAGTTTAAGAAGAAGAAGAAAATCAGAGACTTTTAGAGACTCGAGTTTATAAACTCAGAGGAACTCAGGTATGGTACACTTAATCTAACAGTTAGTTATATTGATTTGGGTAAGTGCAAAAGTGATGGTCTATCAGTCTGAGTTTGCCAATTATTCTAATTTCTGGTCCTTTTTTTGTCCTAGAATATGTGTTGGGACTTGGAATGTTCGAGGGAAACTTCCACCTGACAACCTAGATATTGATGATTGGCTACATATTGATGAGCCAGCTGATATCTATGTGATTGGGTGAGTGTTTTCTTGAATTTCCCTTGGTTATTGATATTACATTGAAATACAATAAGTTGCCTATGTTATTTGATTTTAGTACATGTATAGTTTGTGTAAAGATAATTGGTGCTTCCGTATTTGCTTTAGATTGTGCTTGCCTGCTTTGTTAACTGTCGTAGTTGTTGATATTGCATTTATCTCTAAAAAAATAAAGTGTTCTTCCTCTGTTTAAAATAAAGTGTTCTGCTTGCAGGTATTGATAATTTGTAACCATGAAAGGAGTGTTTCAAAGTGTCACAGTCAACAGATGTCAAGATTAAATGAGAAGATTACTGAGCTTCAGGTAATGACCATATGTCTAGTGAACGGCATACTTAGAATGTTTTGCTTTGTGAATAAATGTCAATATCAACCATCATATTGAGGGTCCAATGCGTTAGATATCAATAGATTTATCAATATTCATGTTGATAAACAAGGTTGGTAAATAGTAAGGTTCTCAAATGAGCTTGGGTTGATTTTTGGTAGAAGATGTGTTAACTGTATATTTTTTATCTGCTGGGTCAGCTAATGGAGGAATTTCAGAGGATGGTTTTTTGCCATCTAATCCACAGACAGGAAGGAAAGGTAAACGGCAGAAGCATTCCTCTAAATTGGTTAATGGAAAGTGTCAAACCATGTCATCTGAAAAGGAAAGTAATGACGTTGTGAGTCCACATATTGAAGGTCACTCAAAAGAGCAAGATATATTTCAAGACACTCCCAATACAATCAGCGGTAAGCCTTTCACTTTTACAAGTATTTCTTCTTTAGTACTATGTTGTTTGTTGTTACTAGTTTTCTTCTATTAGCCTTCAAGGTGCTTTCTAGTAGACGAGCATTAATGTTTTTGGCCATTTCTGGGAATTTAGAATTAACATGACATTATTGTCTCTTTCTGTTTTCAAGGTGGCCCTTTATTGTAAATAAATGGAACAAAGACATTGAGACAATTGTCTAGTTGGGTGTCAAGCATGCAAACCTTGTAACATAATACCTGCAGGATATGAGGCTCCGTTTCCTGAGGTATGGCTAATTTTCATCTCTCTTTTCTTTGTTTAGTTTATGGGTTTTGCATAGTCTATCAGATTAGGTTGTTATAACAGTGTTTATGTGTTGGTGAACTCCTTTTACATTATGACTTTTTAGTTTAGGTGACACATATTTCTTTAAAATTCTGACATTCAGTGTGAAACTTAGCTGACTTAATTCTGTCAATTATTCATGTTGATAAAATACTTTCATTTTTCTCTAATTTGGATGTGGAGTACAATATATGATTGTAATTTTCTATTTGAAGCTATGCCATGTTATTTTGAATAAGAAGTGCAGCAATAAAGATTTTACTGTTAAAAGTTGGAATTGTACTCTACACATTTCAGATACACAGAACTAACGTTCTGAAAACTAATTTTATCTTCTTCTTCTTCTTCTTCTTCTTTTTTTTTTTAATTTATTTTTTTATTATTATTTTTTTTTTTTTTTGAAAGGAAGCTTGCAGACAAGGTTGCAGCTTCTGGATTTTATGCGGTAGTTCCTGACTTCTTCAATGGAGATCCCTATGTGCCTGATGATGCTAATAGGCCTATACAAGTTTGGTTGAAGGATCATGGAGTGGTTGGTTCTATCTTTTTATACTTGCATGGAAGTTGTTTATAATTTTGATTTTCTCATGGTGGACCCTTTTGCGAAACTTGAAAATATTGCTGCATTTTTCATTTGAGATTGTGAGTTTTGTATTTTACAATATATTAGGCTGTCTGAATATGTGTGTGGATTTAGCTGCATAACTTCTTTATTGTTATTACTGAAAGTAGCAGAACGTTCTTACTTCATAAATTATTAAACTACCTAGCTGTGTAAACCTTTAGTGGCCTTGATTGAAATTGATGACCCTGATGTTACTGCTCTTTTATAGGTATTTTATGGTGTAGTGCTTCAGTATTTTGCCAGCTTAGCAAATAAAAATCCTTTGCATTTCGAGCTACTTAATTTACTAGTGAAGCCATTGATGGAGATGAGTGTGGAGATTCCATACTTTGCTGCAATATGTGCTCGTCAGAGAATATTTTTTGTTGGAGGGCAGAATCATCATTACCAGAATTGTATATATAATGTCATTGAAGCTTTATTTGATTAAAGAAAAAGGAACACAGAAGGCAGTTTCAACAAAGAGTTGCTTTAACAATTGTATATTACTAGATTTCTACCGAAAAGAAAGTGGAAGAGAAGAAAGATGACACATCTAGGCTTCTCATTTGTTTGGTTTTTGTTCCTCCACTCACTTCATCTTCTTTTGTAGACATGTATTTATTATTTGTATGGAGTATTATTAGTTTTTGGTGAATGAGACATCTCTTTTTTGTAATGACTTGTTTGGGACACCATTGTTTACTAGGCTAATAGTTTAAACAAATAAATGCTTAATAGTTTGCTTAATAGTTTACTAGGCTAATAAATGCTTAATAGTTTACTAGGCTAATAAATGCTTAATAAGTACCGAATTCCCGGATTACTTTGCAGCATTTAAATGCTTAATAGTTTTTGTAATGAATGCCTGAATGGTACGTATTTGTTTGATGAATATGACTTTTGAGTTGGTACTGTATTATGCATACTTCTCTAAGTATTGCTTCGTTAATATAATCTGTTACCTACTTTTCAAAAAGTGATTATAAGTCACCATCTTTTCGGGAAAAAAAAAAAATTTATAAGTCACAATAATAATGGTTATATACAATTCTTCATACTAAGCATGTTTCCGCATGCACACGCAAGGTACAGAACACTTAAAACTTAGGCTAAAATGCACTTTACTCTTTACATCTTTAAGTTTGAGGTCCCTTTTAAATTGGTCCCTCTTTTAAAACTTGCATTATACTCTCGAGTCTCGACTATTAAGTTTTAACGTGTTGTCAGTGTGCCTCTTCTGACATACAACTTTCAATTCTTGTCCTTGATTAGTTCAGAAGTTCCATGGAAAAATACTGGTTTACTTAGAATATCTCTTGTTTATCATTGGAGTTCATGGTTATACTAAGCTCCAATTAGTTATCGTATGATATGATGATGCAGTAAAAGAGGCCTAAATTCATAAACATAGTGGTTCGGCTTGTAATTAAACATGGAAAATTGGTTAGGGTCGGATGGGTTTGGATTCAATCCAATTGGGTATGAATAAGACCAAATTTGGATAAAAACTAGCTGGACTAAAAAAAAAAAGTTAAATTAAATTAAATAGTACATAATTCTTAAGTTTATTATCCAGCTCTAATAAATCACAAAAGAGTAAAAGAAAAAGTTGATAAGTGCTACATGCACAACTTTATTATAACAAATTCTATGAGGTAAGTTGTTACTATTATTATTATTATTATTATTATTATTATTAGTTTCAAATCTTAATTATTTTGTAATTGTAATATAATGTATAATTTGTACTCCTTGAAACTTAAAGAATTACTATTTGGTCCAATTAGTTCTACTTCGGTCCACCTTGGTTTACTTCAGTCCAATTTGGTCCACTGGGGAAATTTTTTTTCCCCAGATGCTCTGTTTTTGTAGGCTCTCGGCCTAAACAGAGCATCTGAGGAAAAAAAAAATTTCCCCAGTGGGATCTCGAGTCTTTAAGACTCGAGATCCTACTGAGGAAATTTTTTTTCCCCAGATGCTCTGTTTTTGTAGGCTCTCGGCCTAAACAGAGCATCTGGGGAAAAAAAATTTCCCCAGTTGGATCTCGAGTCTTTGAGACTCGAGATCCTACTGGGGAAATTTTTTTTCTGCAGCTGCTCTGTTTTTGTAGGCTCTCGGCCTAAACAAAGCATCTGGGGAAAAAATTTCCCCAGTATGAACTCGAGTCTTAAAGACTCGAGTTCTACTGTGAATTTTTTTTTTTTTACTCCCCTGGACATGCAAAACTGCTGAATATGTGAACCAAAAACTGGGAAATCCTGGACATACAAAACTACTGAATAGGTAAACCAGAAACTGGGAAATTGCTAGAAATGTAATCCATAAACACTCATTTAGAGGCTCAGAAGCCGAGAATGTAAATGCACTTAAATTACATTAAAAGGCGCTCTGAATAGGCACCAAACTATTTTGATGTTTACGCTTTCTACAAAAACATGGTTTTCCAATGCAAATGCACTTACATTTGAAAAAAAGACATTCTTAATATCAACATTCTAAACATGTCCAACCACGCTTAATTTGCAGTTCTAACCATACTACTCAAATCACAATCTTCATAGAGGTACATTGGATAGAGAATTACAAATACATTGAACAAAAACCAAAAAGTTCACATTGACCCAATACAGCGTAGTCACTTTTCCTAAGATCGGCGGTCCGCACAAGAAAAACGTCATCCATGGAAGCATGCCTAAAAAACATAGAGTAATCACATTAGGAGACAAGATAGTAAAAATTAGGTAAACATGGAATGAACAACAATTATATAACTGATGCATAACTTTTTGCTATCTACCTACCTACTGTGGAACATGACCGCTTGTGGAAGCGCCACGGGACTGCGGACATTTTCTGCGGTTATGCCCGGAAGCATGACACAATCCACATGTCTGCTTGGGTTGACTCTCTATCAAATCTGCGTCCTCCCTCCGCCATCCTGGTTCTCGATCCTTATTCCTCACTCCATCCATCTCATTCCTTATTCTCGACTTCACTGGTCGACCTTTGGCCCGCAACAATGCTGGATTAGGCAACCACTTTGGCCTTATGGGATCCCTCCACAATGACTGCGACTTAGGAACCACAAATGCATGCTCATAAGTTTTAAGGGCATTGTTCAAACCATAACATGGGTGAATATATGTGGTCGAATCAATATGTAAATAGTCACATACTCTAATTGCATGTGAACACGGGATCCCTATGTTTTACCATTTCCCGCAACTGCATGTTCTTTCCCGTAACCGAACTTCATAACTGTGGTTTCCCCCTCCTGCGCTACACGTGTTGAGTTGGGTAACTACTTGAAATATCAGCTCTTCATTGCTAAATGGCTTGAGATAGTGTTTCTCAAATTTACACTTATTTCCATCCCACGTGGATAAGGCATATTGACTCCATTTCTTACCCTCTGACAACTGATAATGGTATTCTTTGTTATGGTCGTGGAAATATTGAACAAGTTTGTTCCAGGTGAACTCAACCAACGAGGCAATAGGAAGGCCCCGTGCACCTTTTAGTACACCATTGAAGCACTCTGATATATTGGTTGTCATTGCCCCAAAACGTCTCCCACCATCATGTGACTGGGTCCACATATCCACAAACTTGCCCATTAGGTATGTGTATGGAAGATAATCTTGATTCTTTTCCTTGCCATCCTTCCCCGTCAACTTCTTCTTATTTCTAATGGCCCCAATTTCCACCTCCTTAATGGTCTCCATTATGGTATAAAATTTCACTACCTGACTAGCATATCCCGCTCTCAATGCCGCTGACTTTAGAGTCGAGTTCTGAAAATGTGTGTTGAAGTTGCTAGCAACATGTCGAAGGCAATATCTATGAAATACCAGTGGTCTTCCATCATCCCTTCTAGGCCAGTTTGCAATGGCGTTTTTGATACTGAGATGTCGGTCAGAAATTATGCAAATGCCTTCGTTAGGTATCACGTGGCCAATCGCATCTCGGAGGCATTGTAAAAACCATCTCCAACTAGACCCTGACTCAAAATCCACAATAGCAAAGGCAAGAGGGAATACCTTATTGTTAGCGTCGGTTGCCATTGCAACCCACAACTTTCCCTGATATTTACCATACAGATGGGTCCCATCAATACTGATAACCGGCTTGCAATATTTGAATCCATCAATGCTTGGACCGAAAGACCAAAACACATAATTCAAAAATACTGTGTCATCTTCATCGGTGGATGTGGTACGATAGAACACCTGGGTAGTCGGATCCTGATCAATATATGCCATTAGCAACTTTTGCAACCTCTGGTAAGACTCTTCCCAATTCCCAAACATCTTCCCAATCGCCTTTTGTTTCGCATCCCATACCTTGTAGTAAGATGGCTTTTATCCCTCATATTTCGACTCTATCATAGATCTGAGATGCTTAATTGGGGTAGTGTGATCTTCACATAACTTCTTAAGGATGTCATCTGCAATAAATTTACAACTCATCATTCTACCATCATTTCGCACCCCAGTCTGTATACACGTGTGAGGACCCTTGTACACGGTGATCATCCATAGTTTGTGCAACTTGGGTTTCATGACTGCACAGACATACCACGTGCATGACTCATCCACGCATTTCGCACAAAGTTTTGTCGTGGTTGACCTACTGATCATAAAATGTTTGTTTTCCTTGAGGGCACACTTTGTTAATACGCGTTGCACCTCCACTTTATTGGCAAAAGTCAGGCCTTTGTACAAATTCATCCCCTCTTTCCAAGTAGACACAAATGGTGTCTTAATATGTGAAGGATCAATCATATTTTCCCAAGTATTTTCGGAAAATGACAAGGCAAGTGGTGAGTACGCAGGGATTGTGTCTGTAATGTTTTGGACACTAAGAACATTGTCTGCATCAGGTTGATGAACGTCCAATGTCTCATCGTCATCAATGTCCCTCTCAAAGTCCCTAAAGTCCCCTTGTTCAATCCTGTCTTCAATCTCATCTCTATCGCCAAAATCTTCACCGTTAATGGCAATATTGTCATCAACATCGTCGTCGTCATCATCATCATCCTCATCATCATCATCATCGGCATGAACATCAACATGCTCTACATGTGTAAAATACTCATATTGAGCATCCGGAACTGTAACTTGCAAACTTGTTTGTGTTTGTTGGATTTCCTCGATACCAACTTCTCCACGTGGCTCCAACTGTATGTACAACTCAATGTTAATTACTTCAGGTATTCTCTCCAACTTGTCAAACATGATCTTCACATGTTTGTCTGTTTCTATCGCCATATACTTGTAATTAATCCGGTGCTTCAGGATTTCATTTGGCATACGATAAGTAATGTGTATGTTGTGCACAGCAGGGTTCTCACACAACTCTTCCATAACCATCATCTTCAATTCGTCAAGGGTCTTCAACCTACGATCAATTTGGGTATAATAGGTCTTTATACCCGGCCCTTCAAATGGCAATCCCTTGTTCGCATTGGCATTCTTCAACGGACCATCGTGGTATATGATAATATCAATTTCAGGCATTGTGAACCTGTTAAAGTCAAGTTACTATGTTAGTTAACAAACATTTTCAAGAAACATGATCTAAAAGAAACTTGAAGCAGGTCTTTAACTTTCTAATAAAAAGATGCGGCCTATAAATTTTTTTAATTTGCTTTTCATGATACATACAAACTGAACATTTTTTTCTACAATTTCGGCTATAGTACGACTATATTTAACAATTGGACATATACAAATCCATCTGTCCTTCCTATATACAAGAGGCTAATTACAGCAGGATGGTATGAGAGGCAAACACATGTAAATCAAAAGATAATTGCAAAGGTGATTTTTTGTACCACATACAAAATTGCAAAAGATAATGGGGGACTAAATAATTGCAAAAGATATATCATATAATTTTGTAACACAAACACAACCACATTTTTTGGTAACACATACAAACCCCCCCCCCCCCCAACAAAAAAGAATCGAGACCTTTTCAGTATTTCCAACATATTTCATGCTTAAGACATTAGTATCAAATGATTGTACCAGTCAACCATTTTTTTAGATTCCAAGACTACCTTTAATAACCACATCAGAGTGGACCTTTTAGCCTAATGAACACACAATACACACTCAATATCTGCTATTCTGTACAGACCACTTTGGTAATGATTCCATGAAAAGTCGTTACAAGACTAAAGTCCATAATATTTTTTTCACACATACACATCTATATTAACCTGTACTAGAAGTAGATAGCATATTTTCTAACCTTTTATCAAAAAGAAGTAGAGAGAGCTTATTATTGAACAAAACAGAAGATACTAGAACCTTGATTACCTTAAATTTCTAACCTTGCTATTGGACAAATATTTACTTCTTACATGCTTGAAAGCAGGTTAAAAGTTGATCTTAAGAGGAATTTCCAATACGCTAAGGCTAGCAGCATGTTTATCCCATTAATCAAATACAAAGAACCATCTCGTAGAAAACTACAACTAATACCCATGGACTGAAAGACACTGAGAACCATTGGAAAGTTTTCTCAATTTAATCAAACACTTTTACTCAACCATTATTTAATTCCAATCCATAAACTCATATTTTTCCAAACATTTTTAAAGCACAAAAAAAAATAAATAAATAAAAAACACCCTTGAAATTTACATATATATCTACTCATCTGCGAATTTTGCAAGCATGGAAATCCAATGAAAGTTATTAATTTAATAGTGCAACATTGAAAAAAGTTACACAATTCAGGTGTAATATGAGCTTATATATCTTACATATGTTGGTAACTCAAAAGCCCAAAATCCTTACAAATAAATAAATTTTGTTACAGCTCAGAATAAATCAGATAACAAAACTCAAAACAAATAAATTAACACAGCATTTGGAAGCAGAGAATGGGAACATGAATTGTGATAAGAAGTCAATAAAAAGATTTAAAGACACTAACAACCATTGGAAAGTTCTCTTAGTGGCAAAACCCATACACAACTAATACCCAACTACAATAACAATCAAATAAAAAAACCCTTACCTGAAATATGAAATTGTTGAGAGGGAAAAGCAGTGAGAGAGGCAATGTGGTGAGTGAGAGTGAGAGGTGTGAGAGTTAGTGAGGATAGTGTATGGGTGAGAGTTGAGGATGCTCTGTTTTTGGGTGAGAGGTTACTGAGCCTAAGATAGTGACTTAAAAATAATGAACTGCGTAGGTGAGAGTTACCTGATATTATAAGCTGATTTGGTCTAATTGAATCTCGAGTCTTTAAGACTTGAGATTTAATTAAACAGATCTCGAGTCTTAAAGACTCGAGATCTGCGTGGCACATTTTGCCACCACAGCAGTTCACAACAACATCAAAGCGAGTTTTTAAGACTCGCTTTTTAACTTGAATCTCAAGTTTTTAAAACTCGAGATGTTACTTTTCTTAATTCTTTCAAACCGGATCTAACTTACGATTTTGAATATCTGAATACATCTGTTCTGCACATTCTCTCAAGAAGTTAATAGGGCCAAAATACAAAATATATGCCTCCATATTTTATCTTAATTCATTTCATTTTTCTAATTTTGTTTTCATTTATTTCAGTCATTTAAAGTTTCAAGTTTATTTAATTAAGATCTCTTCGCTAGTTTTTAGTTTTTTTTGTTAAATGTTGCAGTTAATTGTTCAAATATTTAGTTTTTTGAATTTTTTAAATTTAAAAAAATCAAATTAATGATTGAAAAATATTTTTCATTATTTTTTTAATGAAAAAACTTAGTTGAAATTAATGGAGAATTGAAAAGTTAAATTACTAAAATGAATTATAACTAAAATCTTATAGGATGAATTTTCCATTTTAGCCAAGATATTACTTGTTGTTCATATATATTTTTTATCGATTAAAATTCTATTATATTTATAAATAAAAAAAGTTTTAAATAATATAACTTTTCATATCCGAATGAGTATCAACGTGATAGGTTCATTAGTTATTACTTTTCATCCCATTCAATTCCTTTCATACATTAAAATAAGGTAGAGATAAATATGGTTAAAGTTTTTTTCCAAACGGAACTTGTAAGGACCAAAAAGTTTGTGGCCCAAGCCCACTTAGAGTAACAGCTCGTAGACTTCAAACTTGGCCCTATGTCAATAAAATTTGTAAAAGATGGGAAAAAACAACAACAATGAGCTCTGCTTGAGGACAATTATAGGAAAGAATCAGATTTGTATTCAAGTATAAATGAGCATCAAGCTTGACACAAAGACTCCCGAGGAAGCAGGATTCACCTAAGAAATAATATTGTTCACCTTTCTCTTTCAATGCGTTCTTCTCTATTTCTCTTTCTCTCTCTCTCTGCTACCCCCCCCCCCTTTCCCCAATGCTCTATCCATCGCATCCTTACCATCCATTTCTACCTAACCCCTCTCCTTTTCCGACACTTGTTACTTTTCACATCTGAAGAAGGTGGTGATAGGAACCTGCTTAGCTGTGGCCTACACTGTTTAGGTCACTTCCTCATTAATGCGGCTGATAAAGCTGTTGTCTTCCACAGATGCAACCGGCTATACCAGGCCTAAAGCTTCCCTATTGCCCATTGTCTTCCACTCTCTTCTGATCCTTACTTCCTTCTGAATGCCTCAGAGTACGACAATTCGTTTCCTCCCTTCCTCAAGCAGCTTTTTCCCTTTGGCCCGTGGCTTACAGCATCTTTACGTCATTACTGCGACCCTTCAGCTTCCTCCTCAGTCCTCGGGCCAACATTGCGATCCTTTAGCTTCCTCCTCAGTCCTCGAGTACCCACAGAACTCATTACTTGGCTTCTCATTACAGTATAGACATGTATTATTTAAATAAAGTACACGACTCTATAATAAGAATACAATAAATAAAGCACCTAATTCATCAATCAGGTCATATAAAAAAAATACACGTGAATTTTTTTGGTTTATAGAATTTTTCTTTGGAAGTAAATTTTTTACTAAATATTTAATTCAAAATTTTTTTTCATTACTATCCATTCCATTAAAAGTTTCAATTATAAGGAACTACTTAACCCATATTTAAAGACCATTTTATCATTTAAATTGTAATATAATTAAAAAAATTGTTGGGTAAATATGAGAGAGTTTCTATTTTCTATTTTCTTTTTTCTTTTTCTTTTTTTGAACAATAAAAGAGTTTCTATTTTCTAAAGTTTAGCTAAGTTATGAATTCAAGAATTCATATCTTATTTTTAAGATCACTGGTATTAATTTAAAGATATTAAATTCAATAAAAACGTGGTGTAAACATCACTTTTTACACCCACCAATTAAAGGGTGCCACCTCAATTTTTTTAAACTTGATTTCACTTAAATAATTACATCCTAACCCACATGATCACTATACCTATTCTATAAAAAAAAAAAAAAAGATAAAACAAAAATTTTGGATCCAAACAGCTAGAGACTTCGCTGGAGTAAGGAGTTGCCACCATCAACGATGTCATTCATCCCAACCCAAGAATAAATCTTATAACCAAAAAACAAAGAGAAATGTCACACACACAAGAAAGCAACTAACTTAGTTGAATTTGACATCAAATATCTTGATACCCAGATCAAATTCAAAGAACCCAGTTGAGGTATGCAAAATTTGAAAGAAAAAGATAGAGCATCTAAGCTTCTAAAGGAAAAAAGTTGACCAATCAAGAGAAAAAGTATTCATGAAAACTAAAAATGTGAAGGTGAATAGAGGGAGTTGAAGAAGGAATCTTTTTGGGTTTTCCATAGAGAGGCGGCAATTGGAGAGGACTTGAGACTTGAGAGTCAGTGGTGGTGGTTGCGGTGGCAATGAGTGTGATTTGGTGATGATGGTGCAAGACATGTGGTGGACATAACAGAGAAGAAGACAAGAGACCCGAGCACATATCTTTTTTCTTTCATTTTTTTTTTTAATTTTAACAGTGGAAATGGGCTTGTAATTGTGTGTGATGCTCCTTATGGGGAAAAATTGGAAAATAACAACAAATTTCAAATAATTTCGTCAGTTAGCACTGTTCCAAACTATTTAGGAAATTAACATCTTGAGCTCAATGGATTCGATTTTGGTGTAGTAAATCGAGTTTGAGGGACTCGATTTCAATGATTGGAACTCAAGTTCCATAAAGAGATTTCACACTAGAAAAACATGAAGAACAAATCACAAAAACCAAATCACAAACAACAAATCAGAAAAACCAAATCACAAACAACAAATCAGAAATACACGAACAAAAAATCAGAAAACCCAAATTGTAAAACCATGAAGAAGTTCGACGAACCCAGATCAAACCCGGGAGCGATGACGAAGGTTGGAGGAGGTAGCGGCGGCGAAGTTTCAGGAGAAGCGACCCACGATTTGGATTGAACCTAGGTGAGCAACCCCACGATTCAGACTGAACCCAGACAACGGCCTTTACTCTCTGAACCCATACAGTCGGTGTTATGCATTTTTCTAAATCTTTGATTTGTTCCTTAAAGAAAGAAAAATGAATTAAGAAAAAGAACTCGCAGAACACAGAAAAATGAAGGAAGAAGAAGGATTCGCAAAACATAGAAATCGTCTCTCTTAGGCTCGAGTTCTCAAAGAAATCGAGTCTATTAGGGTTGAGTTCTAGAGCAAAATCAAGTTCCTTAGACTCGAGATGTTAGTTTCCTAAATAATTTGGAAACATTGCTAACTAACGAAATTGTTTGAAAATTGGTGTTATTTTCCAATTTTTACCCTCCTTATGTTAGTGCTTTAAAAATCTGAGGTGGCATTAGTATATTAGGTGGTGTAAAACATGGATTTTACACCTCATCCTTACCAAATTTGGACTCTAATTTAAAACCAAAAAGTAATAAGTCCCACATATTGTCTATTAGTTTGGCAAATTATTTTTAGAAAATTGTTTTCAATTTTATTGTGCTAAACTATTTTCAAAAAACACTTTTCTTTTTTGTATTTTTTATTTTTGTTCAATCATCTATCTCTCTTCCAAATATGGGTTTTTTGTCCTCTAAGCTCAATTGGGTTAGTTTTGGGTATTTGGTTGATTTGGTGTTGTGGTCATGAGTCATGACTCATGGGTAAGGAACTGAGGATGGATTGTGGGTAGAGGATGGGGTGGAAAAAATAAAACAAAAATATTGCCTAACAAGTTTTCAAGGTTATATATGTATAGACACACACACACACACTCACCACCCTTTTTTAAAAATGCCACTTCTATTTAAAAAGCCAATAATTTTATGACTTCTATTTAAAAAGCCAATAATTTTATGATAATAATTGGGTTTAAAAAAATGGTTGTACACCATTTCCCACCTTTAATAATGCCTCCAAAATAATTAGACCAAGAGGAACCCTAAATTGGGTTTAAAATTATAATAAATTTTTATTTATATTTGTAAAATTTTTATGCTTGAACTATGATATTTAATTTTCTATATAAAATATTAATAAATTTTATGCTACTTTTTTTTGGGGGAAATTAACCTTGCTTTGTTTATTAATTATTAATTCATCAAATTAACTATAATTTTATTAGTATTAAATGCATATATTAAATGACATTTAAATAAAAGAGACTCTACTCAAATACATTTATTGTCTTAGACCTCAATCTATTGTAGACTCAACGTCTCAACCTTTGAAGAAAAAAAAAAAAAACTTTAGTATATATATATTTGCAAACAAATTTTTTTTTTTGTCCCTAAAATTGTATACTCCCCCCCCCCCCCCACCCAAAAAAAAATTTACAAGCTGACCTAGGCCTGTCCAAACCCATCCAAGACCCAACCCACTTGGAGGACCCGACCGAAATCGATCCAAAACCGGCCGACCCGACTATTCCGATGGTCGGCGGCAGGTTTCCCCCCCAGAAACCGACTCTGGTGGGTCGGTTTCGGTTTCTATCCCCCAAAACCCGAAAAACCCGAACCAACCAGAGAAAAACCCAGATTCCGGCAAAAACCCCAAACCCAGATTCCAACGAGAAAAATTCCAGAATCTGGCAAAAAAACCCAGTTCTCGGCCAAAAAACCCAGATTCGGGCGATATTTCACGTAGATCAAGCGAGATTTTGATTGGATCTGGTGAAATCTCATCAAATCCGATGAGATTACTACCGGATCTGGCGAAATCTCATAGATTCCGATGAGATTTTTGCCGGATCTCGAGTTTTTTCATCGTTTTCTCAGAACCTAGACGCCGACCGACCCGCCCACCACCCGTTGAAGTTTGACCCGAACCGACCTGTTTACTCCGGTGGTCGGCGGCGGGTGAGATTTTCCAAAACCCGATTCAGTCGGGTCAGTTCCAGGTTGGGCACAAACCCGACCCAAACCGACCCGTGGACAGCCCTAAGCTGACCCATGAAATCCCAAAAAAAAAAAAATTTATCAAAGCAACCCTTTTATCTAGATGTCTCAAGAATATCAAGAAAAACCTTTAGTCAAACATTGAACAATTCACAAATCCGGATAAAAAGAAAAGTCCAGAAAAAATTAACAAACCCAAATAATAAGAGAATCTTTGGACACATCCAAATACCAACAAAGAAATCACAAATCTGGTTTAAACAAAAACAAAAACAACAAAACAATTACAAATTTGAGCAAAACAAACCCCAATAACTTTTACCCAATTGTAATACACGTGTGAAACAACAATGATTAATTCATTCAAAATGTTTTTTGCCCATTGCTTGAGCATATTGATGTGTTATTAGTCTATTGGTAGTAAAATGTATGCCTTAGCTAAATTAATAAAATTTAAAAATCTTTGTTATTTATTTAGTTAAAGACTTAGTTATCGTCCATCATCATATAATTTTTTAATAGCTGTCATATATTTTTTTACTATTTTTCAAACTTGCAACTTTTGAAAGGAAAATATCTCACATCTTTATGATATCTCAATGTCTCACCAATAAATTTCTCGCACTTTTTCTATTGGTTCAATATTAATGCATGATGTTGATTAGTCATTATTTTAGCTGTTTTATTAATGTAATGTTTGACATGAGTTTGAACTTTTAACTATAATTTTTTATTTTAAGAATCTTAATAATATAATAATTATTTATTTAGCACTATGAGGATGTTAGGTATATAATTATATGAAAAGAATAAATAAATTGATTATTTTTTCAATTTATAATGTGGAAAGAATAAATTAAGAAGCAATCCAACCTTAGTCTGACGTTGAAAATATCAAAACATGTCAATTGAGTAGCAAAACTCTTGTTTATGAATTCTTGTTATTGATTTATTTTTTAAAAAGAAAAAATACAAATAATTTAAAAAGTAATATTAATAATGCATTGTTGCAAACCATTGATATTACAATCACAGCCGGCTCTAGCATATAAGCAAGAGAGGCAGTCGCCTAAGGCCCCGCGTAAAAAAAAGGCCCCTTAATTTTAACCAATAGAGTTATTTCTTTCATTTTAATTTTATTAATTAAGCCCAAATATTAGCCAATAAATAAAATAGTATTTTTTTTTATGAAAAAGGAATTCTACGTTCACAATATTTTTCACAATACTTTCACAATAGATTCTAAATAACAAGATGATATTGCTGTTATTGGTGGTTAAAAAAATAATTTCAATGGTGGATTCAAATTAGAACTAGTAACAACTTAACACCTAGAATTTATTGTGAAAATGTTATGAATTTAGCACTTCTAAAAAAAAAGAGCAATACACAAAAAATTTCACAAGATTTTTCACAACAATTGAGTTGGCAAATTTTTACTAATTCTTATCTAGGTCCACCGTTAAGTCACTTTTTTACTTACTATTATTATTCTACCACATCAACAGGTGTGAAATATTTTGTCAAATTTTTTGCATCTACAAAAATTCTAAAAAAAAATATTCTAGGTGGTTCATATTAATTAGTAATTTTGTATCTAATAAGAGAATAGAGTTTAAGTAATATTTAGATTTGTTTTAAAAAAAGTCATTTTTAAATATATAAAAGGCCTCAATTTATTTTTTGCCTTAGGCCCCTCAATGCATCAAGCCGCCCCTTATTACAATATTTGAGAATCCTTAATCAAAGAATTTTGCCCCACTAAGTTTGAATTGTAGTTCCCTACATGGACTTATTCAGCATGATTTATTAAGTTTAGCATTTAAAGTGTAAAATTTAGAAGTCAAGGTTTAATTTGCTGTAAGCAACAAACTCTAGATTTTTTTTTGTGCATGATTATCGCATGAAGTTACGTAACTATGGAAAAATGGTTCGACAGAAGTCTACCACCTCCTTTGACTTCGAGTAATCTTCCATTGCCGTCAGTCACTGATCACTTTCTATTTCCATTATTTCCAAGCTAAGAAGAACCAAGTTCAAGTCATCATTCATCAATAATCTCACCACCACGTACAATGAACTCCCACCTTATTTTCTCACCCTCTACTTTTCCTGCTTCTTTGTTTTTCACAACCTTGGTTGCCATAGAGTACTTTCCAGCGTCTTTATGTGCCTCTGCTGCTTCGTTCTCAAACTGCAATGTGGGTTTCTGGCGAGCTGCCAAGCCTGATGCTTGTGGCAATCCTCAACAACAACTCACCTGTGAGAAAAATGGCACCAATAATACAACCATGGATGTTAGAAACGTCAGCTACCGCCTTTATAGTATAATGAGTACCATTGAGAGAGAAGTCTTAGGCCTAGCCACTGGAATTTGTTCACCTACATTAGTGAATGTCACACTTTATTCAGAGTCTCCTGACAAGGTCACTGTGTCCCAAATTTGTAGTGTCTGCACTAGTGCCATGGGAGTTTGTAGTTATCACTTGTCTTCGAATGACATGACTTGTTATTGCGCAAACCATTCTCATTCATGTCCGTCCCCACCATCTGCTCCACCTTCGGTCTTGCGAGAACCTCCCCCCGTTGCTCACGCCCCACAAGTACTGCATCCTTTTGCTGAGGGCCCCCATGTGCTTGCGGCAACTCCAGGTATGAATCTATTCATAATAGAGTGACTAAACTATATATTGGCTATTCGTTAACCTACTAATTAACGTAAGTACATATTTAGTCATAAAATTTCGAGGCACTTATTAGTCCAGATGAATCTAATTTTCAATTTAAAGGGTTCCCCCTAAGATATTTAAAGGAACTAAGTAAAGGTATAAATTATTATATTATAGATAGAATTGAGATATCATGTTCCATATGCATTTAATTTTGAGGGAGAGGTGCCAAGAGATGTGTAGTTTAAGTGGTACTTTTTGGTGTTTTCAAAGAGGTGTAGAGTTTTAAATCCCCTCCTTCGTTATCTTCCAACCTAGCTCAGGTAATTAGAGATCCAATCCATCCAGAAGCTAGAGATTTTAACAAGTGATATCCCTTTGGGCCAAATAAGCTTATCCTTTATAGGTTGTCTTGATAATGGGATGCTGACAATCTCCATAGCTACTTCATAATCATACAATTTTTTGACAAGTTTTGCATTCCATTTGGCAGTCCTCTGATCAATAAGGTTAGCCATTCTAGCAAAGAGTTTGAATAATTCCAAGCCATCTCTTCCTTCATAGCAAACCGAAAGGGGCTATCTGATCTTATAGACCTACCACTCCACACACCATTTGCTTCTGTTAGAATCATGTTTCAGAAAGGAATAATACTCTCCATCCCTAAGAATCAGAAACCTCAGACATGAAAGTAAAAATGGATTCTTGATTACAAGTTTTAGTCCTCAAGACTATAGACATTAGTTCATTTGGGTTATTCACAATGTTTCAAAACTATTTAGAAAGCAATAAGCATGACCTTTATTCATAATACTCATGCTGCTGCAACCCAAACCACCATCCCATTTTGAAGCACAGAGAGTAATCCATCCAGCTCACAGAGTGGTTTTCCTTTCACTCTCATCATGATCCCAGAAATTAACAAAAAGAAACATATTTTCCTATCCACTACTTTGCAAATTGTCTCCGGGATCCTGAAACAAGACATAGAATAGAGGAGCACAGGGTTCAACACTGATTTAATTAATGTTAACCTTCTTGCTTGAGAAAGCAATGTAGCTTCCAGTCCAGCCCTGGAACTTAGGAGAAATTTTCTCAACAGTACGTCTAAATGATATTGACTTCTTCTCTAGAAAATTCAATATAAGCCTCAAAGACAGAGGGTATCACTGCCTCTTTAACCCTCAAAGTGCTCCAATACAATTTCTTTAACTGACTCGGGAAAATTGGAACGAAAAATTTATTCAAACTTGTTTGGAATAGTTACCTGACCTGACAGGGAAATAAATCAATGTAAACACTATTAAACACCCTGTTCAAAAAATAGGACATGATCATCTGCCAACATAAGATGACAAATAGGCTCCAATTCCCTTGCCAACTTAATACCCCTGATCGTTCAAAAATATTGAGCCTTTAATGAAACAAGAGATAATACATTTCCACACAAAAAATTAAAGATAAGGTGTAAATGGACCTCCCTGCCTTAAACTAGATTGCAGTAAAAAAGGCAGGAGAGTGAGCCATTAAAAATCATCTGATAAGATACAGTAATAACTAACTGTTCTACCAGTTTAATCCAATGAGAACGAAATCCCATCATGTACATCACTGAATAAGGGAATTGCCAACTTAATCAATCATAAGACTTATTCATATCAATTTCAAAAGAAGCAAGCCACATATTACCCCTCTTAATTTTCCTAATCTTCTCAAACAAATTATCAGTGATAATCTGCCTTTTACAAAGGCAATTTGAAAAAGGGTAAGAAGTTAGTCCAAGATCGATTTAAGACCATTCACCATGACCTTAAGACATGATTTTGTAAATAATGCTGCAGGGGCTAATAGGCCTAAAATCATTGTCTGACTCAGGAACACTGACTTTAAGAACAAGCATTTAATTCTCTTAAGAAATGGCCTTGATTAAGAAAAGAGAGGAGTAGAGGACAACATTAACAACAGAGGTACCTGTTATACTTGGCAAAATAGAATTGGGATACCATCTGCACCAGGAACCTTCCCAGAATCCAATTGCTTGACAGCCTCAACCACTTCTACTGCCATGAAAGGATGATCTAAACGTTTCCTTGGATCCCTAGACAAAACAGGAATTGATAATCTTGTAGCTAGCCAACGATTTCTTGTACTCCCTTAGAACCGGTTTAAGCAAATATCCCTTTGAAAATGACTCAAAAATTCATATCTTCCAGCAACCATCCTTCACTTGATTTAATTCAAGTGATCCTATTGGAGACACTTCTCTTACTGAAGTTCAAAAAAAATTTGTACTCCTATACCCATATCAGAAAACCAATTACATCTAACTTTTCGAGCCTATCTAATTTGTTCTCTTTCATTAAAATTTCCAAGTGCATTCTATGCTTTCAATCGTGCTCAATGTCATTCATTGTCCTTTTCCTTTTCTGCAGCCTATTTGACTCCTCTCTCAAACGATTAATATTCATTTCTACCTTTCCAAACTATCAAAGCTTGTTCCCCTTACCTCTTCCTTCCAAGCAAATTGGATAATTTCCTTGCACTATGTGCGAGTAAGCTGCAGCTTAGAACCGGAATGGAAATTCAGCATAAACATGCAGCTATTAGTGTCAATACAAAGGGGAGTATGATCCGAGATTAGTAGTGGGGAAACAGTCACCACCAAATGTGGAAAAGCCTCCAGACATTCATTTTTAATAAAAACCATATCCTACCTTTCCTAAACACAGTCCTCACCCTGCCTTACTTGGTAAATCAACCAAACCTGCTTGCTCAATGCACAAGCAAACCTCTCCATACCTTGCACATTAGACATCTTCTATGAAAGTTTATCTTTTAAATTAAGAACCTGATTGAAATCTCCAACATATAGCCAATACCCCCTAATTCCAATACATTAGCTGATAATGTTTTCCTACATATTCATTCATTTCGTACTTTCTAGATCTCCATACTCAAAGGTGACAAAAACCAGTGTTCCTATTTCATTCCTTGGATAGGAATAAATAAAATTCTCATTGGCTGAGATTATCACTAGATCCTAATGATTCTTTCATACCACACAAAAGCCTCTACTTTGATTGACCATCGGAACTTCAAAGAAACTCAAAGCTATACCCCGTACCTATCAAAATCACATCAAAATGTGCATATTTTATCCCTTGGATTCTAATCAACTCAAAGCTATGATCATGACCCTAAAACACAGGTATGTACTCACATATACATCTAGACACGTAATGTTGACATGAATCCTAGGAGCAAGTACCAAACTTGGACACCAAATCATTTTACCTTCACTTTCATACCATTTAACTTTGACTCGACCACCATTGCTCTTTTAGACTGAATCAATCATGGTCACTGGCAGTACACTAAAGTAGCAGTCACTAAACCTCTGCCTCCTTATATAGTCAAAGGTCACATAGGCAATCTGACCCAAATGTTAACGAAGTTGGATACTTGTAATTCATACATATTTGATAGTGTATTTATTATGGACACAAGACATTGACCGAACCAAATTAGAATGTTATGCCTTGTGATACTTGTAATTTGATTGTTTTATGTCCAAATGATAGATTTATAATTATGAAGAAAGTAGATTTAAGCCATAATAATTACCTATCAAAAAAAGACTAACTTAATTTGTTTCCTTGTTGCAGAACCTTCTCCAAGGCACAATTGGCCGCTTGAAATTGTCATTGGTATTTTAATCATAAAAAATTGTTCTAAATTCTCTGATTCTCTCTCTTGCCATAGCATATAATGGAAAGCTTCCCTCTCTTTCTATTTGTTGGAAGAGTGCTACTATTTCTTTTCTTTTTTTTTTTGTTGCCTACGTGACTTAATCTATTCTTCACATACAGGTATTTCGGTAGGTGGGACTGCAATTATAGTAATCATTTTTTTGATTATTTGCACCCTAAGGAGAAAACATTTATCAAGTAATGCAACTGTCTGCTGGAAGAAACAATGCAAGAAAAGATCAGGATGCTGAGGAAATCATTAAAAATTATGGATCTCTAGCCCCAAAGCGATACACCTACTCAGATGTGAAGAAACTTACCAACTCATTCAAAGATAGAATAGGACAAGGAGGATATGGTGCTGTATACAAAGGGAAGCTACCTAATGGGCATGTCATGGCAGTGAAAGTCCTAACCAAGTCCAAAGGTAATGAAGAAGAATTTATTAACGAGGTGGCTAGCATTAGCAGAGCATCTCATGTTAATATAGTTACTCTATTGGGTTTCTGCCACGAGAGGACTACAAGAGCTCTAATCTATGAATTCATGCCCAAAGGATCTCTTGATACATATATATACAATCAAGGATTGCCAGATATAAATTACCACTTAGAATGGAATACAATACACCAAATTGCAATTGGCATTGCTCGAGGACTAGAGTACTTACATCGTGGTTGTAGCACGAGGATTCTACATTTTGACATAAAACCTCACAATATACTTTTGGATGAAGATTTTTGTCCCAAAATATCAGATTTTGGTCTTGCTAAACTCTGCCAAAGAAAAGAGAGTATTGTGTCCATGACGGGTGTGAGAGGAATTGCAGGATATATGGCCCCAGAAGTATTTATTCGAAATTTTGGAAGAGTTTCTCATAAGTCTAATGTCTATAGCTATGGAATGTTGATTTTTGAAATGGTTGGAGGAAGAAAAAATTTCGATGCTAGTGTTTCTCATACCAGTGAAATATATTTTCCACATTGGATTTATAAAAAACTTGAACTAAAAGAAAATGTTAGTATTTGTGAGGAAATGTCAGAGCAAGAAGAAGAGACCACAAAGAAGATGATGATAGTGAGTTTATGGTGCATGCAGACTAATCCTTAGGATCGACCATCCATGGGCAAGGTCATAGAGATGTTAGAAGGTACCCTTCAATCGTTAGAATTTCCACCAAAGCTATTCCTGGATTCACCAAGAAGATCACCTCAAGATTCATCTAAAATGTAATCATAAAATTTTGGCCACTAGCATATTTGCCCCCCCCCCCCCCCCCCCCCCCAAAAAAAAACTCATTTTGGATTGAATAGGAAAAGCAATATATGCCCACCATGGTAAACTGAAATTTTATTCATTGTTTTGCCTTTGAATGTGTGTCCCCCCTACTTGTCTCAGGACTTATGAACTGCCGCATGATCTTCATTGTTTTAAGTGGAACAAATATGGAGAAATGGATCAACACAGGAAATCATGTTAAATTTCACTTGCTAATGTTCATATGAATCATACATCTATATATCTAACATTTATTATTATTACTTTTCCACAATAGGTGAATAAGAAGTTACATACTCATGAACTTAGTTATGAACCACCCTTTGTATTTTTTTTTTTTCACTTATATTCATTGTCAGCATTTTTTTTTTCCATTTAAAAGTGTAATCAATCCTATTGCGACTCACCATATTGCAACTCACTTATTAAGTAGTCTTAATTTTATACTACTTAATAATTTTTTAGTTTTTTTTTTTTTTTTTTTTTAATAAACTTTTAGTTGATGTATATTTTGATGAATTTATTGGTGGATTATATTATCTCTTTATAAATATTATGCTTGTAAAATATCAAGATGACTAGAAATCAATAATTATATATGATTAATACAAAATTTGATATTCATTCTAAGAATAAAGAGAACATATAATCCAACGACATAATTTTCAAAATGTTAGTCCATCAAATATTATTAAATGGTGTAGAAATTTTAGAAGAAGTCTTTGAGGAATTTGCAAGATTGAAATTTAAGAAGACATTTCAATTTAAGATAATAGGAAGTTGTGGAAGTCCGTACAATAAATGAAAACCAGAAATTGGAATTTCTAATATGGTTTTGCGTTTAGCATAAATCAGACATTATTTCTTTGCAACAGCGTTTATGAAAAGCATCTTTAGATTTTGTAGTACCATGCAAAAATCGAAACACTCCTTGTCTATGGTTTTGCTACAGGACCATATTTCAGGATAAACATTCTGAATCATATCTTTGAGACACCATCATTAGCCAAATCGGTAGGTTGAGAGTCTTTCAACCTGAACCTTATTTGTTTTGATCCCAATTTCACCAGAACCCATCTGTTTTCTAAATCTCAATGAAACTAAAATTGAAGAGGCCATCCCTGCTTTTTTAATTTCGGCACACATATATCAAGCTTTTAAGCTTCAAATCCAAAACAAATACAATTTTTTTTAGAGAACACGAGTACATTATATATACCAAACTTATTATCAAGCCTATTTGTTTTGAACGAATGGTCCTAACTCCCAATGATTTAAGTCTTAATAAGATATGAGTTTATTTGTCAAACTCATATCAAGTTTATAATAAAACCTATAAACAAGCCTAGGCTTAGTTTTTTTTTTTTTTTTTTTTACCAAGCCCTATTGTTTGCTTGGATTTGATTAAATAAGCCTAAAACTAAGGCTTAAACTAGGCCTTTTATCAAATTAAGCCCTAATCGTTTATGAACAACTTGGTTCATTTACTGCTCTAGACTAACATTCTATAAAGAGAAAAGAGTAGCTCAAGCTGTACTTAAAAATGGGCACTTTGTAAAGAGAAACGAGTGAAAGAATAAAAGAAGACAGAAGCACTGTTTTCAGAACCGGACCGGACCGGGAGGTCGGACCGTGAAAACCGGGAACCGGGATGAAAACCGGTTTTTTAAGCCTAAAGAACCGGATTTTTTGTTAATTCCGTGAACCGTTAAAACCGGGGTTGGACCGCTCGAACCGGTGAGAACCGTGCGGTCCAACCCCTTAGCAATTTTTTTTTTTTTAATTTAAAAAAACAACTTAACACAATTTTATTCTACTTAATTAAATTATCCATCTCTTACAAGGAATAAAAAAAATTATAATTAAAATTTTTCAAAGATATTCAACTTTACTTCAAAAATTAATCATAAATTTTAATGTTTTCATGGTTATTGTTTTATTTTATTAACTTTCTTATTTAATTATTAAATATATGCTTGAAAATCATTAAATTTCCCTCACATATATAGATATATTGTCAATTTTGCTAGTTTTATAAATTTAATATCTATATTTAGGCTTTAATTAATTATTAAATTAATTATGACGTCATCACGGTTCGACCCCGGTTCGACCTCGGTTCGACCTCAAAAACCTTGAATCTCTCCCTTTTACGGTTCAATAAACGGTCCGGGTCTGAAAACCTTGGACAGAAGGATAGAAGAATAGGAGGAATGAAAAAGTGATGAACTGAATGTAAACAGGACTTTTCCCCCCTTTGGCCAGGTTTACAAACTCGACATATCTATTGCTCCTTACTCTTCACTGCTATTTGCTGATGACATTGTGCAATTCTGATTCAGATATCTTTTCGTAATTCAATAGCCAAGGATTAATCTCTTTCTTTGATTCATATTGGCCGGGTATTGACGATTGAACAAGGCTATCAATAATCTTTCTTAGGCTTGAATTTTACCAACAGGAGATAGGAGCACAAAGTGACAGACTCCTTGCCTCCTTTGGTGGAAGGAGAGTGAACAAAATTTAGAAATATATCATCTTCTGCTATCATCGATGTTGTTCTTCTAAAGCCTCTCTCTCTTGGTTTTTCCCCAATTTTTAATCAAAGGATAACCTTCAAAAAAAAAATTATGAAACGAACAAAATATCATGTAAAAGAATATCAAATAATTTCTTTCTCAACTACCATACCAAGTAAAAAGCCTTTTTTACTCCCCAAGTAGAAAAGCAGTATTATGAAAAAAAACAAATATTGTAGAAAAAACTTGAAACCTAATTATTTTTCTTATTTCAAAAACTAAAACGCTTCATGTAGGATTTCATGCAGGACAACACAAAACTTCAATGCCCAAGATTCTTTAAGGGTTTCAACCCAAAGTTGATATATACATTTAAAACTACAACCCGGAATGGATGGCAACCACTCCACCAACAAGATTTTCATGCTCAACCTTCTGAAACCCTACAGCTGCTATCATCGAGGCAAATGTCTCCTACATTCATCAATAATGATAACATCAATAATGATAATTATAATGGAGATACCAGCATAATCCAAATAAAAAACGTAGCAACTCTTCTCAAATTATATATTTTCATCAAGGTACAAGTAGGTTCTGTATGTTTTACTAGGAACTATAATTCTTGAGAGCCCTAGGTCATATAGGCTTTTTTCTCAAAAATAGCTCATCATCAGAAATTATTTTTTACACATAAGAAGTCCAAAAAACGCTCAGGCACAATAAATATGTAGGTACCTCTATTTTTGCTCCTATATAAAATACCACCATGCAATGATATGTGAACCAATGCAGTCAAGATAGCTTAAACTTTAGCTTTTAGCTTTTAGTTTTTGTGTACAGCTTTTTAAAACTCACTTTTTCCCCTTTTTTTCTCACTTTTTCAAATTTTTTTAAGGTACAAATATACTTTAGTACACTTTCAGCAAAAAATTTTCAGCAAAAAGCTTAATAAGTTGTTACCAAACAGACACTAAGTAGCATTACCAAGTCAGGTTACTGAAAGCATGCATTTGGCTCCAAGCAAGTGCTAAAAGCAACCATGAAGGTGCATATAATACTCCCAAATTCATCTAAATATTCTTAGTCAATAAATTTCCTCCCATTACTAAATAGTAGAAGATTCCATTTGGGGTAAAAAAAAGATTCTAATTTAACTTGCTGCTAAGTGATAATAAGGCTGGGTTTGGATAACGTCTGGCGTCTACGTGTGGGCGGCAGGTGTTTGAATAGTGGGTCCTGTGCATTGTTCACAGGACCCACAAATCTCTTTTTAGCAAAACTTTCATTAAAAATGAGTTCCACAGCACTATTCACACATTTAAAAATTATTTTGTTACAGTATTTTTAGTTTTCAGCAATAAGCGGTATTCAAACACACCCTAAGTCAGAAATCGATACTAGAACTTACAAGCTAGGAAGCACCGACGTGGTTGGGAGGGTGCGCGTCGGTGCCGCGACTGAGTTTTTTTTTTTTTTTTAGGATTCGTGCCAACTCGGCTTTGATTTGTGCTGAACCGGGCCAATTCAACCAAAATTGGGTCGTATCGGTTGAATCGGATCATATCGGCCAGTGGCCGAAATTGATTGAAATAGGCCAAAATCAGCCTTGAATCATGCTGGAATAGCTGAAATCGGCTTTGAATGAGACCCAAACATCCTAAATCTGTCTTTCCTCAATTTTATTCTGAATATTTGTTATTTCTTTTGTGTTTCTTGCCTTTGAAAATATATTTGAAATGAAAAGGATAACATATAGAAAATATATAGAAAAGGATGTTGTTTGCATGCTTTCCCAACAGTGAATTATATTTGTTATCAGTTGTTGTTTGCATGCTTTCCCAGAATGTTGTTTTGCATGCTTTCAAAGGATGTTGTTTGCATGCTTTCCTAGAATAAAAATATATTTTTGCCTTTGAAATATATAGAAAATATAAATAAAAATATTTTTAATAATTTTTTAATTGCCGCACCCGCGTTCTATTTTTTCAAAAATTGCCGAGTCCCACACTCGCACTCGCACCCGTACCCGAATCTGGAAACGCACCCATGCTTCATAGCTTATAAGATAATCTCATCAATGACTTCAACCAATGTTCCTTGAATTCCACATTCGTTTTCTGTGTAGCATTAAATTCATATTCTCCTCTTGGAGGGTACAAGATGTCAATGCAAGCAACCCACTTTATTCAATTTTTTTTCCAACACCTCTTTGATTTTTACTCGCAGTATTATGAATTGTACACTCACACAGAGCCACTTTGAGTTAGTTGAAAGAACAGGATTCAGGGAAATAAATAATCCAATATTTAAAAAGAAGAGGAAAAAAAACCCCTTTGTTTTTGGCTTATAGTTGCTACTTAGCACCCAATGCATAGACAACCCCAATTGTATGGGTATCACTAAATTTCAATCAAACTGTAAACAGTGGATAGTGGAATATAGGTTGGGTTTGGATCCAGCTTTTGCATTTGCGTTTACGTTTCTTCACCTTTTTTTTTTTTTTTTTCCTTGCTGCTGCGCACTCGTTTAGGGGACAACGGCTACTGTTCATGTGAACAGTAGCCGGCAATTGTTGACTTTTCAGACTTTTTATCAGTTCTGTGGGTCCCATGAACAGTGCATGGGACCCACAAAGCTCACTTTTGAGTAACTTTTTCATTAAAACTAGATCTCATAGTACTATTCACATATTTAAAAATTATTTTGTTACAGTGTTTTCAGTTTTAGCAAAATAAGTTCTATCCAAACATATCCATAGTATAAGACAGTAGAACCTGGGAGGGAAAACGGCGAATACTCTCAACTAAGTACTGATATGAATTTCGATCACCTGCAACCAGCTCTCCCACAGCTGGAATGACAGAAAATGAGTAATAATCATACCTGTATGAGCAGTACTAAATTAAGGCAAAAGTGCAAAATAGCGAACAAAATATAAGAGAGAGAGAGAGAGAGGGGGGGGGGGGGGGAACTAGATTCCAGTAAGGACTATATCTATCATCCACAAAACTGTAGATGAGTTTTTTTTTTTTTTTTTTTTTGATGAGTGAAAAAAGCTGCAGAAGAGTAATGACAAACTTGTTCTTCATAAAACATGAACATAATTTCCTCCAATGTGCGATATCTTTTTTTTTTGGCTGAATAAATATACTCCAATGTGAGATATTTGTCATAAAAAAAGGGAATGGCACCAATCTTTGTTCTTCATATGAAATAGGAAACATGTTATTGGGAGTGTGGAACATGAAAACCCAACAAGGCGAGTTTAAGGATGTTAGCAATTTAAGTTGGTAGCTGGAAAAATCCATGAAAATCTCCAAGGATCCTGGTCAGGTTGATTTCAAGATTATCAAAATTTCATGACAGCAGGACAACCTTAAGGGATAAGTTCATTGAATTTAAGATAAAGGCTCATGTGGCAAACTCCTACACAATTGTGTTAGTGCTTGCACAATGATGTTGATGATAAATAATTTTTCCATTTCGTTTTTCCCAAGTGGTGTGATGTTGATACTAATGAGAACTAAATACAAACTTTAGAATAGCTACTAATAAAGTTTATCAGATACAAGTTTTGTAATCAGTAAAAGGTGTTTATAAGATACTCACAATTCCTTAAATACAGGAACTTCCACATGGCTCAATTCAAGGCATAGGAATCTTCCTCCCCATTTGAGTACCCTGACAAATAAAGTCAAAAAAAGCCAGCATACCAATTAAATACCAGAACAATGAGCTTCCTTAATAGCAGTGTGTTTGGTTGAGCATATTTTCATTGGCTTATTTTGTTTAAAAAGTAAGCTGAACAAGTGCAGTTGTAACCAAAAAAAGTGAAACTTTAAAAAACTGTACATAAGTTGGCAGAGAAATAAGCTGACATTTTAAGCTAAAACAAACATACCCTGCACACTTTCATTGAAAGATGCCATTTAATCTTAATTCTGATGCAGAAAAAATGTCTACTTAGCTTCATACATCATTTCATATTTCAATCACTTTTCATAGCAATCACAAATTTCCTTCTGATATTAGGGTCTGATTCTTGTTCTCTACCTCAGTTTTGCTATGCATATTGGTTATTTAGGTATAAGAAAACATTCGTAGAAGATCAGCTCCAGTGACAAGTGACAATTATCTG